>JAMZEH010000038.1:5936278-6277846 GCA_024699665.1 Ostrea denselamellosa
TAATTGGCCTGGCTAGGCCATAGAATACCTAACTTGTAAGGAGCCCAGGTTGAAGACCAAAATGTTCAAAATATTTTTCTCTTCTTCTTTACTACAGTAATGCCCATTTATACAGTAGGACGGAATCTACCTTTACTTGCTACCAACCAGGAGCTATCAAAATATGCGAACTATACAACAGACCTGGTTCCATACCAGTTTTCTGCAGAAACGAGATAGAATGTAAGTAAATTGTACGTGAAATTTCACGAAAAAAATCTATTATTGAGAAAAGTTGTGTATGTCCTTAAATGTAAATTGAAAGTAGCTTTTTTTCTTTTTATCTCAGTTTATTGTTACAATTTTACTTTGATAAACAATGACACCCTTTCGTGTAGCTAATACAACTCTGACAAGACTTCTATCGATGGTTGAAAACGTTTCGAGCACTATGTATGTCTAAAAGCATTTAGCAAAACTCATTCTACTTCCTTGCAATTTGAGCATTAGATTGGAGTCCGTTGACATGCTGGTGTTATTTCTTCTTCTTCTTCTTCTTCTCTGGTCATGAAATGAAAACGAACACTTTCATATATACAATATAAATGGACTCTTTAAGTACATTTCGGGTTTGAAACTGGGCTAGAATACGTAGAGAAAATCAAGCCAGCCTGACGTCGGTAGAAAGTTCAGGTATGATGTAAGCTTGCTAATCACTATCTCGCAAATATTTACGATTTTCGAAAGATGTCAAGCAGATAATGCGCACGAGCGTATATACCACAGATGTTATTTATTACAAACATTTTATCTCGCGTACAGCGAACAGAAACCACAGGACAAATACTGCACAACCTTTTTCCACCCAGTATGTTTTGTAATTTCAGATAACGTGTCTTGTATGACGATCATGTAATAGTGTTTTTGAAGTTTATTTTCATCTCCGCCAATCTCGTATTTCAAGTCACGATTATCATTGTATTTACACGCAAGAAGTTAAAAAAAAAGGCAATTTCTGATAAAGAAAGATCAATCGAATTTAAGACGAAACTATTTCAAAGATTCACCAATAATTAAATAGCGTCTTCATTAGTTCAGAGTCCAACTATGTGGATAAGAATTGTTTATCTTATTTTTTTCTCTCTAAATCAAACGCAAAGACGACTGTGTAAAATCTCCTCGATAGTTTTCAGTTCAGAATTTGAAATCGATTCAGATTTTGAATTATTCAACAATCGTGTGTTTATATCCTTCATAATAAAACTAGCTATCTTTAAGTTCAAAATATAGAAACTCGGTGTCTTTATTCTCTACATTGTGTGATTTATATTTGTTTGTTTATTTTCTTAAGCATTCACTCAGTTTTGTGGAGTACAAAATTAAAGGAGAGCGACGAGAAGAAACGAACAAATATATTGCATAAATGATACCACTGCTGCTGATAATAGTTATATTTTTAAGGTTATATTATACACCAGGTAAATATTGTGAAGATCACTACACGCATAATTGTTTTAGCTGCCAATGGGAAATACTTTCCCAGCTTATATGATTCTTCTACATTGTTAACACACATTAATTTAACAAACTTGAAAATACTTGGTTTATAAAAATCATTGATAATTTTTATTTATGATTTATATCTAAAGAGATGTCAGATATATTCGGAGTGTTAGAATTTGATGAGCAAATATTTGTTAGACACACTAACATTGTGCGCGTCTTTTCAAGTTAAAACGTTGCGATATATACTTGATGTATATCCTTTCGACAGCTGGAAATGTTGAAGAATGTTCCTCTGCAGAGGGTAATAGGCAAAAATCAGTTAGGAAATATGAACTATTCGATCAACGCACACCCTCCATCAAGAAAAAGAATGTTTAATGAGCCACTTCACTATTCTACAGAATGAACATCGGGATCAGATCTCGCTCACAGCGCAGGGTCACTCCGACCAAAAGTATGCGCGAAAGATTTTTTTTCTGTTAGGTTGCAATTTTTTTTTTACCATTTTTTCCTTCCTTTTCTTTAGTCACCTGCTGTTCAGTTTTCCCTTTCTTCTGAAGCCAGGGGCCTCCGTGGCCGAGTGGTTAGAGCATCGCGCCTCTCACCTCTAGTCGGCGCGGGTTCGAATTTCGCTAGCGCCGATATATGTGAGAATGTTTGCCAGTTTACTTTCGGAAGGTCGGTGGTCTCTTCCCGGATACATTGTATCCGGGTTCTCTCCTTCACCAATAAAAACTGGACGCCACCAGATAACTGAAAAATTGTTGAGTGTGTCGGAAAACAACAATCAATCAATTCTTCTGAAGCCTAGACCATGTGATTGCCTGTTAAACGGAACTTACTGAAAGGTATGGAAATCTGGGAAAATGTTTTCCTGAAACTCCTATGTTTCTTATGTATTTGAGGATCTATAAAATCAGACAGAATAAAGGCAGAACTTGTAATTTTAACAACCGATCGGATGCAACTTCAAATAATGGTGTGGTATCCTACCCTAGGACCCAGATCAGTGCAGGGGGTCACAATATCCAATTTTGGCCCTTACGGATTTTTACGCTAAGGTTTAGAAAAGATAGCGATTTTGAAATATATGTAATGAAAGATCTCGTAATGTGAATGTATTTTCCCCGTGCACAACGTCAATACCTCATTAAAAGCATGACGTCACTATGTCCTGTTGACAATGTATATCTGAACTCGTCAACGTTCTGCTTTCCAACCTGTCATCTCGCTCGGTTCATATCGCCTGCATGATGCAGTAATAAAGTGTTTGTGCAGGAGTTAGATTATAAAGAACCACGATGAAATTTCACATGCTGATTAAACACTGAATGTAATTTTATATCCTGATTAAACACTGAATATAAATTTACAAAGTGTCTCTGGGACATATGTTGAATGAGTTGTTTCATACCCTTTGTTAGACTGTCATTTTTCATACTAACTTTGACTACGGATAATCTCGTTTGTGTTGCGGGTGTGACAGGTCAGCAGAGGATGCTTACTCCTCCATGGCATCTGATCCTACCTTCGCTTTGTCGGAGGTCCGTGTTGCCCTACACTCGAACTTGTATATGTCTTGGGGATTTATGATTACGATTTACACATTGTTTACTTCGCCATTCGATATGTTGATTAAACACTGAATGTAATTTTAAATGTTGGTTAACCACTGAATGTGATTTTACAAGTAGGTTAATTCTAAATATAATTTTACATGTAGATTAAACACTAAATGGCTAAGTGGGGATCTGATTTGTTAGAGTAGATCCTCAGTACCCTTGCTTGTCGTAAGAGGCCACTAAATGGGGCGGTCCGTTGGATGAGACCGCAAAAACCAAGGCCCCGTGTCACAGCAGGTGTAACACGATAAATATCCCTCTCTGCTCAAAGGCCATAAACACCGAGCATAGGCCTAAATTACTACTGATAATACTGATACTGAGGACCTATTCTAACCCGGATCCCCACGGGGATCATTTAAACAAATTGATCCACAGTCAAAATAAGAATGTAAAGAACGGCCTGACACTTGCTTTGAAACACGTCATACAGCATTCGATATGACAGATTATACTAGCAAATGTCATTATAACGATCACAGGATTTGCGAAATGCGCACGTTAAACCAGACTTTGAAAGTCAGTAGCCTGTTTCGGTTTAAAAATTTATCATACGTAAAACATAATCTTGTGTATCGATTCAGTTTAAAGAAGCCAGATTTCGTATTAGAAATTCACTCTAAACTTTCAATAGTATCACACGTATTCAAGAATACTGTTAATACTTTAAATTAACAAGATATATGAGACTTTTCAAGAAAAACCTAAACCCATTGCTTTGTAATTATTGGTAATATACAGATATCTTTGTATTTTGCTGTTAGTAATCTTGTTGGTGATTTTGATTTTTCAATCTATTGATGTATGATTCTGATTTTCTATTTGGAAATTGTCACGAGTTACGCCGGTCACGATTTTTAATATTTTATTTCTGTCTGCGGTTCTGTTGCCCATTGGTTCCATATAAAGAACGTGTCTTCATCAGCGAATACAACCCTGGTTAAAATATCGCTTATACGTTGCGTCATTATCCGTTAATTACATTAGAAAAATGTTACGGAAGTCAAAACGCGACTTCGCATCTGACATAAAAGGACAATAATAAAAGACGGACCCATATATATATATATATATATATATATGTGTGTGTGTGTGTGTGTGTGTGTGTGTGTGTGTGTGTGATTCTATGGTCCCTATAACGATCTAGTTTGCCAGTACAACTTCCCATTAAGTCAAATGCTTTCTGATTTTTTCATACCAATTGTTAGACCCTTCTTGACGCACTGATTCTGCCTACGGATTATTACTTTTACCTGATCAAGGGCTCACAGCGGTTGTGACCGGTCGACAGGGGATGTTTACTCCTCCTAGGCACCTGATTCCACCTCTGGTATGTCCAGGGATCCGTGTTTGCCCATCTCTCTTATTTGTATTTGTTTATGAATTATGAGATTGAATAATGTTAGTTATTTTCACCTTTACATCCAAATCCAAATGGAAATCTGGGGGAATATGGCGACAATAGGAAAAATTATAGATCTTGTATCGAGCATGATGATTTTTTTTTTTGGGGGGGGGGTGGGGGGGGGGTGGGGACGTGTATGGTTAAAAAGCTTAATTTAATTAAAATGATAGATTATCGAAACACCTCAAGATTTACATCATAAAATTGTATTAATGTGAAAACGATACCAGAATATTGAATATGTTTTTTTCAAATACATTTTGTTTTGGGTAAATATAACAGAATGCCAACAAAGGATCGATCACAAAGAATTCAAGGCTTTAACAATTTATTTACAATTAATTACAGAAAAATATATCTATGAAAAATTTAGTTGCATACAGCTGGTCTAACTAAAGTTCACAAAAACATTGTTCGATGCTGGTTTATCACCTAGTTAAATTGACATATGAGAATGTAAACTTTGGCAAATCGACTGTTAAGTTCATTTCAATCCCCAAAAGTAAAACTCGAAATGTAATTCTGTAGAGTGTTTATAGAATGCTTAATGAGTGCTTATTACCACAAGATTTACAATCTATTTATATTAAACTGAAAATTCCGGACCTTTCCATTTTACGACTCGGATAAACAGGATTACATCATCTTTATATGAACTGAAAAACATCGTTTTAAAGATAGACCATTTAGAATCTAGTGTAGGTCAGAAGTGTCAATCAGGTACAAATGTATTACACAACAATTTTATATAAAGAATATCTCATAATTGTGTATAATAATAAAAGATTTGTGTTATCGTCCCCAGATTTAGATGGTAGATATTCTGTAAGCACATAATTGAAAATAGAATGATAAAGATTGATAAAAAAAAAAGCCACAGCTTAATTTAGCAATTGCAATTATTCTGAAAACAGATAGCGATAGGATCAAGAAAATTGACAAAAATGGTGATTTACTTAACCTTCAGGATATCACGATTTCCACCCGTATTATCAGTGAATTATTAGGTACGTGCGATACTTGTAATTATACTCGTAACTCTGTAGGAAATCATATTATGAGCGTAAAGTGGTTTCATTGGATAGGACAATGATGGAATTTCGCATTTCAATCACTTATTAATCTTGAAGTCCTTTAGACACAAAATAAATTGCTATTTTTTTCCAAAATTGTGAGGAATTGGATCTCTAATTTAGTGTTTGAAATGGTCCCTTACTCAAAGGCTGTCTGCATTTCTCCGTTTTTCAAAGCAAGATTCGGAGTAACACTTTAAGAGGACTAAATGCTGGTTACAATATCGAATGGTGAAGTTAACAATGTGTTAATAGTAATCATAAATCTCAAAGCCATATAAAAGTTCGAGTGTAGGGCACCACGGACCTCCGAAAAAGCGAAGGTAGGATCAGATGCCATGGCGGAGTAAGCATCTGCTGCTGATCGGTCACACCCGCCGTGAGACCTCAGTCGAAATTAGGTAAACGGGATTACCCGTAGTTAGTATGAAAATGACAGTCTAACAAAGGGTATGAAACAAATCATTCAACATATGTCCCAGAGACGCTTTGTAATCGCAAACAAGGCCATTATAGCGACCGTAAAATTACTTTCTTAAAATGAGTATTTTACTTTCTTGGCATTAAAAAAAAAAAATTAATTAAAAAAAAAAATAAAATAAAATAAAATTAAAAAATTGTTTTTATTTTGTAATTTCTTAGCGTTGATTCTTAATTTCTGTGTATATCTTAGTGTAAATACTGTACATATTTAGATATCACATACTATTATGTTTTATTCGTTTTAGTAACAATATTCATACGTATAGTTGTTTTTTACTTCTTATACCCTTGTATTTTATTGTGTTGCAATAGATTTTATTATTCATGTACAACGCCATAGAATATGTATTTCATATATAGTTTTGGCGTTTAATCAAATTAACAAGTTTCAAGTTTCAAGTTTTAAAATTTGCGAAATGCTGACTTCAAACGAGATTCGTTATAACCCTGCGACATCAACTTTTTTGTCAGTAGTTGACCTCGCTTTAAAAACAATTCTCATACGCATGGCATGCTCTCGCATCAACTGGGAGATATACACACCATAAGCAGGCGAAAGTGGTATATTACTACATAGATATGGAAAGTTGATGATTGCAAAGTTGAAGTCATCACGCTTGTCATATAATGTTTATGTTTGTTTGTTTGCTTTACGTCCTATGCCGTAGCAGTGAGGGATCGTTAACGTGCCAACGCTTACCATGACAGGGGACCTACGTTTTTAAGGTTATATCCGAAAGACCCGTGATTCTCACTTCTAAATCCCGAGCGTTTGGACGAAGGAGCAATCACTACCTATTTTTCGTCTTAGGTTTAACGCTGGTCATGGCATTAGCGGGCCTCGAACTCACGACCTCCCGGTTACGAAGCGAACGCTCTAACCACTGAGCTACCGCGACCGGTGTCATATAATGTAGTTATCAGTCTGCCATTAGAGTCAATATTAAGCAAAATATCCAAATATGAAGCAGAAACGTCAGATTCTGTAGTGTCCTTTATTTCGAGTTCATCAGGATATATCAAATGGACATAATTATGAAAATTATAATTGTTGATTCAAAAGACGTCATCGATATATCTATATGTATGGTTGAAGGACACGGTAATTTTTTTTTGGGGGGGGGGGTGGGGGTTGGGGGTTGGGGGGTATTTATTTTGTTTTTGGGGTTTTTTTGTTTTTGTTTGTTGTTTTTTTGTTGTTGTTGTTTTTATCCTGTAACAGTTTCTGAACAAATTCCGCCTCTTATGAATATAAAAAGTCTGCCAATCAGGGAGCACAATTAGTGTCCATGGGATACCAGTGGATTGTTAGAAGACTTGGTCTCCAAACAGTACGTAAGTTTTATCTACAAGAAAGCCAACATACTCTAATTGTCTGTTTCAGAGTACTTGTGCGGGCTATCGGAGTGGTGTCTAACAAAATATGTACCTTGTTTTCCAGTCACTAGAAATTTGTATTTTCAAGTGCCATTTTTGTTCAAAAAGTAAATATCTATTATCTGAAAAAGTCTAAATTTTAATTCTTCGTGAGGAATTGTTGTATAAAGTGTAGAGAAATCATATGTTTTGATGCTGTCAATTTTAGAAAAATCCTGAGACTTTAGATTTTTCAAAAGTTCCTTAGAGTTTTTGAGCATCCACATCTGATTGACACCACTTCTGGAATATGTAATGGAACAGTATCTCTGAAGTGACTCTTTAATAGCTATTAGAAGTTTAGTTAGTAAAACAAATAAATGAGACTGGGTCTTGGTTGAGCATATAATGTTATAAACGTATACAAAAATCTTACAGAAATTATTCATCTAATTGTTCAATACAAGAAGCTAAAGCATTTCCTAAATTTTTAGTTCAAAAATGAACATATACAGGCCAAACAATAGATACACGAAGTACAGTGACGCGCAATTAAACTATGAGGAGGACCATGTCTTACGCCCTCAGCGCCATATCCTGCTACAGACGGAAATGCCGTAATTCGTTCTGTGACATAAAATATCCTGTGTTAGCAAATGACTTGGAGTGTTTCTATGACTTTCACGAGCATTTACCACAAAACTGTCTGGATTCTACTTTAGGGCCTTAAATTTTTAAAAGACTAAAATTTCAAAATTCGACGCCGAAATGTGAATCTGCAATACTACATGTGTCTCAACTTACAGTAGGGAGATTGAAACAAAAATTCATAGGAATCTAATGAAGGTCAAGGGAACTGCAGTTAACATGTTTGCAAGGCTACGTATATTGCGGCTGTGAACTACGTGTATTGTAGCAGTGGTGTGAAATGTGTGATTGATTGATTAAATATTGTTTAACGTCCCGCTCGAGAATCTTCCCCTCATATGGAGACGTCACCATTGCCGGTGAAGGGCTGCAAATTTAGGCCTATGCTCAGCGCTTATGGCCTTTGAGCAGGGAGGGATCTTTTACGTGCCACACCTGCTATGACACGGGACCTCGGTTTTTGCGGTCTCATCCGAAGGACTGTCCCAATTAGTCGCCTCTTACGACAAGCAAGGGGTACTGAGGATCTATTCTAACAACTCGGATCCCCACGGGGGCGTGAAATGTGTGAAATGTACATCTATTGAAGTATAGGAGGTGTGAGAACCCTCAGTATGTGAGATGCAATCATGTACACCTCACGTGAATTTTTAACATGAAGAATCTAATTTGAATTCACGTGGAAATTTTCCATCTGAAATTCACATGGATTTTGAGGGCAAAGTCTTCAACATGTTATGTGAATGTAAAATAACGTGCCAATTGTTAATTTTCCTTTTAGCGCCTGATGGGTTTCATGTGTATGTCTAGTACACATGTTATTATTGTAGTCACCGTCTACTTTGGAAGACGATATACAACACGTTGAAATGTTTTACAGGCTTTGTAATCGGTAGAAAACGATTGATATGAACATTTTCATATATCGCATTGGTTGAAATGCTGTTTAACGCAAGGGGATAAGATTTGCTGGTGATCTAATTTACGTACTACTAAACAAATTTACAGAATAAAACGAGAGCAGGAACAATTGATGAAAACATCTATCGTTTTTGCGTTCTTCAATTTGGTACGGCAATTAAATAACTATTTAGTTTATTTTATTGAACACACGAAACATTTGCTTTTCACTGTTCCTTTGAGTTTCAGATATTAATGTTGGGAAAACAAACGATGCATCTCCGATTTTCAGTACAAATACCCCGCCCACTTTAATTGAAGATAACGAACCGTGATCAATCTCGTAAATCCTCCTAAGCAATGCAATATTAAATTATAACAAAAAGTGTCATATTTCAGTTTCTAGCTGTTAGCTTCTGTGAAATGTACTCATTATTTTAAGAAAAATGAATTATTTGTTTCATCGAAAAAATATCATGACGAATATTTCAAACGTAATATATTTATGTTAGTTTACTGTTTAAAGTGTTGTTAAAAGAATTTCTATCCGAGTTATTCAACTTTGTACATGTATACATATATGCACATTATGTATAGTATTCCAAAATGTAGGGGATACTGTATTTTGTGATCAGAATGTTCATATAGACAATGGGATGCGAAACCATGTTGTATAGTTCCTTAACGAGGAAGCAATTCCAAAGAAATTCATCACCCAAACACATCAATCACACTCTCACGATCTGCACGGGATGCTACTGATGATCAAGGGTGTTGTGCCACGGATTTGCATGCCTCTGAATTGGAAGGTTAGAGTCAATGTAAAAGAAGATTTTGAAGAGAAAGCATCAGGTTATCAGTTGTTGAAGTCGTTAATTAAACAGATACCATGCGCCGTTTAACACAGAATGAGAGGTTACGTGCCCTTGACATGCTACAGGTTGGCACAAGACAGGCCTCTGTGGCAAGGGCAATGAATGTTTCCCAGTCTGTTATCAGCAGAGTATGGTTCAGACATCGTGATACAGGGTCTGTTCAGGATAGACCACGATCCAGTCGACCAAGGGCAAGAGCTCAGGCTCAGGACAGATTCATCCGCACTATTGCCTTGAGAAATTGTCTGGTAACAGCAAATCAGATAAGGTTTCAACTTTAAAGGGATGGTGGCTTGATAGTGAGTGACCAGACCATCAGGAATCGACTGCACAGATTTCACTTACACACTCGACGTCCTCGTGTCATTCCCTGTTTAGGGATCGTCACATTAGGGCCCAATTCCAATGGTGTCGTCACCATCAACGCTGGGATAATGGCCGATGGAACCACATAATGTTCTCAGATGAGTCGAGGTTCACTGTGGACTTCCTGGACAGACGCAGGAGGATTTGATGTCGACGTAACGAATGTTTCCATGACGTTAAGGTCATTAGACATGATCGGTATGGGGGTGGGTCTGTAATTCTGTGGGAAGGCATCACTGTTGCCGGCAGAACAGACTTGCATGTTGTTGTTCATGTCACAGGGCAGTACTACTGGGATAACATCTTGGCACCCCATGTTGCACCGTTTGCACGTCGTTATAACCGCCGTTTCATTTTTCAAGATGACAATGCCAGATGTCATAGCGCCAGGATCGTTATAGATTATCTCCATCAGCACAATACCACCACATTACCATGACCCGCACTCAGTTCGGACCTTTCCCCCATCGAACATGTCTGCAACATGCTTGGACAGTGGCTACAACAACGTCAACAACCTCCTACCAATGTCCAAGAACGTGCTGCAGCTTTGCAACAGGAATGAAATAACCTTCCCCAAAATGACCCGGGACGTCTCGTAAGGAGTATGCCACGTCGAATCCGAGCTTGTCTGGCCAAGCGAGGGGGTTTTACCCGCTACTGACTCTGTTTCACAATGGTGGTAAATTTGCTGTGTGAACCTGTGTTTGTGTCGACCCTTATTCTGGAGAACCTGTCCTTTTCTGACTGTACACAAGGTCTCGAATAAATTGACAAATGTTTCCTTACTGTGTTTTGTCATTTGTTTCCTTCCTGACCTCATGATCTGCATTTTATTGTCCTTGTAAATCCAATATCCCCTGCTTTTTTTAGAATAATATATGCGCATTTCCGGGGTTACAGAACACATACACTTATTTCTGTGCAGAAGGTATGATATCTATTTACTAATATTAATTATTGGTTATATATATATATATATATATATATATATATATATATATATATACATATATATATATAAACGTCACAACTTGATTACAGAAACACGAGCCCGTGCTGCACAGCGCCCGATCGGGACTATTAATAATACAGTGTTGGAAACAGAGTCCAGTATATGATTCTTGCGTTTCGTACACACGCCGTAGACGTTTATTACGATACATGTAACGTTTCATCTACTTGCAAGATAAAGAATAAGATCATTCAAATAATGATCGAAAGTGTGCAAGTTAGACCTATACTTTGTTAATCAATGTGAAAATAATACTCAGATTTTACACCTAATTAATCAACTCATTGACAGACATTTATGTATATAGCAAAAACCATCCACTGAAACGCTTAATAACTCAAAGACTCTTGAATGAACCTGTATCAGTTGAAAAGCACATTGATGGCCTGGTTGCCTAAAAGAGTTCCTCGTCCTGATTTAGCTAACACGACAAATACTTAACGTACAGAACAGTACATAAACTATGTCATCGAACAAAGGGTCATTTACACGTGTCAACGAAATTGAACTGGACCGTGATTTGGGTATTTACACTAGTAAGAAAGCTATGATGAGTTCCAGTACATTGTTCGATGTTGATAATTTAGGACAATTATACGGCGGATGACCTCCACTGCATTAATGCCTATTTATTGCCAGTTATATTTAGATCGATCACAATGGCATCTGTAATTGACTTCTATGATTTTCAGTGTGTCAGTGGGCTGTTGAGGAATCTTCGTGAACACGTTTAGCCATTGTTAATTTGACCACACGGACTTCTCATAGTACATCTTTAATCCCATAGCACCAAGTCACCCAGCACCACTCACTGGTGACCTATCAGCATACAGCAATTCACCCCAACAGCACCCACTGGTGACCTCTCAACATTCACCACGTCACCCAGCAGCACTCAATGGTGACCTATCAGCATACAGCAATTCACCCCAACAGCACCCACTGGTGACCTCTCAACATTCACCAAGTCACCCCAGCAGCACCCACTGGTGACCTCTCAACATAGCAAGTCACCCCAGCAGCACCCACTGGTGACCTTGCAACCCAGGTATAAAACATGTATTGACACAAGGCAGGAAAATCGTGACCATCTCCGTCAATCGGAAATGGCTGGTTACTTGATGATTAGCCCTTGTACCAACTGTTTAACAACAAGTATTGTTGAAACCATACCGGTAAAACGATGCAACCCTCACACTAAATATTACTGGACAAAAAAGTAAAGGAAGCACCTAACAGAAAAACGAACATGAGAAATATCTGGCTACCAATGGTAGACCACGAGGAATGCAGCATGAAACTTATTTTAATTCTAGAAGTGCAAAAAGAGATTCTCGCAGATTCCAAATTGAAGCGTTGAAACATATACCAAGAATACCTATTCGGATGTAGATCATGCAGTAGGATGCGACATTTTTTTGAAATTTGTCAGTAATTAACGTCAACGTCGTGACAAAATCTAACCTGAAATAATCTATAAAAACGTCACCGTAACTGACTCCGAATCATTAGCCAATATATTTGCTTCCTACTATACTGACATATATACCCCAAAAATAATACCAACTTCTGTGTAGTCCCGTGGGGATCCGGGTTAGAATAGGTCCTCAGTACGTCTTGTTTGTCGTAAGAGGCGACTAAATGGGGGCGGTCCTTCGGATGTGACCGCAAAAACCGAGGCCCCGTGTCACGATAAAGATCCCTCCACGCTCAAAAGCCATAAGCGCCGAGCATTGACCTAAATTTTCAGCCCTTCACTGGCAATGGTAACGATTCCATATGAGAAAAAAAGCGTGGGACGTTAAGCAATATACAACCAACAACGTCAGTGAAACACACAAAATTGAAATTCATCAAATAGACGAAATTGCTCATTTGAAAATGTCACTAGCTATTGCATCTTTGAAACTGCCGAAAGCTTCAGAAGACGACAAAATTCAAGCGGAACAATTGAAATATGGGGGCAAGTGTTATACATACGTGTGAGTTCTCTTTAACAACATACTCAGAACTGGAAAGATACCCAGTGATTGGGAAAAAGGTATCATCTTATCAATATACAAAGGTGATAACAAACCAAAACATTCTCTTCACATTTAAAGGCCGGTTTCATTATCATAGTGTCTCCTCAAGGTATTTGACAAAATTATACATAGTCGTATTTCATTAAGCGCATTCAAACAAAAACGAAATTCCCTATCTTCAACAAAAATGAAATTTTCTAATCCTCAACAATACCGAACATACTTTTAGTGTTTGTAATGTAAAATCAACCCACCTGACGTCAGCTGCTGATATTGCATGTTTACATACAAGTGCTCTTGGTTTAGAAAAGCTGTTAGACAATGATTTTACCTACTCACGTTCATGGCTCTTCTCTTTCAATGCTCAGAAATCCAGTGTCATTATATTTGGCTAAACAAACACCTAAGTACAACAGTTTTGGTCATTCGGAAATGATAATATATGCATAAATGATAATTACAAACACTTGAGAATTATTCAACAAACTAGATTTAATTCAACAGAAAAAAATATGGCTAGCTGTAACACAGGCAGGAGGCCATACTTTACAATCCGTAATGACCTATCAAACAACACATGTCAGTCTTTATAATTGATTGATTGATTGTTTGTTGCATTCCGCCACACTCAACAATTTTTCAGTTATCTGGTGGCGTCCAGTTTTTATTGGTGGAGGAGAGAACCCGGGAAGAGCCCACCGACCTTCCAAAAGTAAACTGGCAAAATTTCTTGCATATATCGGCGCGAGCGAGATTCGAACCCGCGCCGACTAGAGGTGAGAGGTCTTGTGATTTTGACCGCGATGCTCTAACCACTCGGCCACTGTATGAAATAAAAAAAAAAAAGTAATACTCCAATCTCTATTGTGGGTGTGAAACCTGGTACAATTTAAAAGCATCGGATCTACAACAATTCAATCACTCTCAACATTTTGTTAAACGACATCAAGAACTTTAGAAATACCACCCGTTCGGATATGTGTTAGACCATGCATGGAATATATCCCATTGAGCGGAAAACTCATATTCTGTGATAAACAGTGTAATCTTGGACTGAACGTTTTAACAAAACGAATTTTCTTATACAGACTATATGACTTTATAACCAACGACGGAAACAAGTATCCGGATTTGCACCCGAGCAGGAATATATGAATTCAATTTTTTTTATGAAATCATATTCATAAAATATGTTACAAAACTGTGGACTGTAACATCTCAAATATCTCATTGTAATATTATGACGGACGGATGACAAGACAGTCTATCAGATATAAGAGATTGTGACAACACACGTTGTGTTAGTTCGACATTTAATAAACTGGTCCCTCAACTGGTATTCCAAGTACAAAACGAAAGTAGACAAAATCAGATACGTATACAATTGATAATTCCGGATTGATACTTTACATAATAATATTACAACTTTCCCCTTATAAAAAATGAGTGTCAATACATTTAAAGATTGAATTCTGAGTTAATGTTCATTGAGTTTAGAATGAAATATTTTGAACACAATCAAGTAAAATCACTATGACAATTGTAGACTTGAGTAGACTGCCCAGGCTGCCCAAAATAAACATACAGGGGATTATTCTGCCCCAAAATATAACACATTGATCACTAGTCCTGGAATCGTTTCGGTTTCCTCACTTCTCTTCCTGAGCGTGTGCGGTATCCACTTTCGGAACTCGGCTGAACTTCCTGATGGTTGTACAACGGATTTGGTTTTGTGTCGACAACTTCTTCTTGACTGATATCTGGGTTTAGCTCCCCATCTGTGGAGATAACTGTGTCTTTACGGAATGTCTTTTCCTTTTATGCTATGATATATCCTCGATTCATGGTCCCATCTGGTGTAATCAACTGATACGAGCGATTGTCTTGAGCGACGACGTTAGCTGGCTTCCAGTCATTCTCCATTTTGAATCTTACTTTGTGTCCTTGCGGAATTTCTTCCTGGCTTTTGGTAGTACGGTTGTAGTAGAATTGTTGTCGATGTTGACTTCGTACTCTTTCCTTGTGTGTCTCAGTTCTGTTGATGGTCTTTGGTCTCAGTTGCTCTTTGGTTATTGGTAGGATAGAGCGTAATTCTCTGCTCATCAAAAGCTGTGCTGGCGAACCGGTGTCCGTTGGGGTGTTCCTGTACTCCAGTAATCCTAAGTATGGGTCCTTGCCATCTGTCTTGGCTTTCTCCAGTAATCTCTTTGCCGTTTGCACTGTCCTCTCTGCAAGTCCATTGGCTTGTTGATGATACGGACTGGATGTGGTGTGTTGGAATTCCACTTTTCTGCGAATTCACGAAATTCCTGTGAGGTATACTGTGTTCCATTATCACTAATCACTTCAAAACGTATGCCATTTCTAGCAAAAATTGACTTGAGTCTCTCAATA
Source organism: Ostrea denselamellosa (assembly GCA_024699665.1). NCBI lineage: Eukaryota > Metazoa > Mollusca > Bivalvia > Ostreida > Ostreidae > Ostrea > Ostrea denselamellosa. Next base: position 5,951,925 of record JAMZEH010000038.1, read on the forward strand.
ACTGTACGGCTTTGTGTGTTCGGCAGCTTTACGACTTCGAAAAATCTTGAGTAGTAATCCGTTAGCACAAGATAATCACATCCGTGTAGCGTGAACAGGTCTGTTCCTACTGTTTGCCATGGTCCATCTGGAATCGGCGTTGACACGAGAGGTTCTATAGGATTTCGATTCCTGAAGTCCATACATGTGTTGCATTGTGAGATCATCTCGTCAATGTCTCTGTTCATGTTGGGCCAGTACACGATGTTTCTTGCTCTTTTCTTTGTCTTCTCAATACCACTGTGTCCTGTGTGTAGCCGTTATAAAATTCGTTATAGCCAGTATAAAATTCTTGTGTACGTCTTCAAATGTCTTCACGGCAGTGCACCAACGTATTTGCAAGACATCGTTCGTGCTTACCAACCAACACGTTCGCTGCGATCAGAGGACTGTACACTACTAGTGCAACCTCGAATCCGTACCAAAATATACGGCGAGAGACGCTTGGACAAATCTGCGGCCACTCTCTGGAACAACTTGCCCAGATATTTGAGAGATAAACAATCCATGTGGGCTTTTAAGAAATCTCTCAAAACACACCTTTTTAGACTTGCATACGGAAATATTTAACTCACTTTTACCATGCATGAATTACTTTTAAAACTCATTTCTATTATTGTTCTTTTAAGTTATGTGTATTTCTTTTTACATGTATCGGTCATATTAAAAAAAAAAACAAGAAAAAAAAAACAAAAACAAAAAACAAAAAAAAACAACAACAAAAAAACGTATGTATGTATGTGTACGTATGCAAGTGTATGTATATATGCGATGTGTGTGTGTGTGGTGTTTTAGTGTGCTATATTAGTCTTTTTTGTAGTTAGCGTAACTAAATATAATTTGTGTTTTAAAATACCCCATTTAGTCCTTTTCTTAATTTCTCTATGTTGTATGTATGTTTGGCGATATATTAATTGTGTATGCTGTAAAGCGCTTAGAGTAATATTTATAATGCTAGATAATGCGCTATATAAATGCCTTGTAATAAAGTTTGAGTATTTCAGGTTGTAGGACTGAAGGTGTCACAATTCTGTTTCCTTTGAACACAAGATCATCAACAACTGTCAACTGATCCTTGATTTTCCAGTACTTAAGTGTTGATCTTTATCTGTTGAGTAGCCAACTGTTCTGTATACAGTCTTTAACTAAACTGAGTTCATCATCTCTTTCCGTTTCCCGGCGGATGTCGTTCAGAATATCCTGTGACATGGGTATGCTTCGTGAGAACACAGAATGTACAAAAGTCTCTAACTCCTGTGAGTGAGTATCCTCCTTGCTTACTGGTAGGCATGCACGAGACAGTGTGTCCGCAATGACTAGTTCTTTACCCGGTCGGTATTTGAAGTTGAAAGTATACTTCTGTAATCTGAGTAACAATCTCTGCAATCTAGGCGGTGCCTGTGAAAGGGGTTTCTTCAAAATAGATTCAAATGGTTTGTGGTCATTTTCCACGACAACATCCACTCAATAAGTGTATTGGTTAAAACGTTCCAGTCCAGATGTCACTGCAAGTAACTCTTTTTCTATCTGCGCTTATCTGGTTTCTGCATCGGTGAGAGCTCTTGAAGCATAAGCAATCGGTTTGTTTTCTTGTAGAATCACAGCTCCTAGACCGAATTTCGAGGCATCAACACTCACTACAACTGGTTTCTTGACATTAAAAGAAGGTAAGTATTGGTACTTCTTATAGAATTTTCTTGACGTCCTTAAATGTATCTTCTTGAGGTCGTTCCCAGTGGAATGCAATGTCCTTCCGTAGGAGTGTTCTGATTGGCTGCGTGACTCTGGACATGTTTGGTATGAACTTTGCTAAGTAGTTGATTGTCCCCAGTAGTCGTTCTACACCTTTCTTGTCCTCTGGTGGGGCATCTTGGTGATCGCTTCTATCTTAATGGGGGTCAGGTCTCACACCTTCGCTACTAATGATGTGTCCTATGTAGCTCACTTCAGGACTGCTAAACACACATTTCTCCTTGTTAAGTGTCAAGTTTATCTCCTTGCACTTCTCTAGCACTTTTCTGAGTCTTTGATCATGTTCTTCTTTGTTTTCTCCCCATACCAAAATGTCGTCTATGTCCACTTCAACTCCGGGTATGTGTCTGAATTGTTGTGAAATTCTCTCCTGGAATAACTCTTGAGCACTCTTTATTCCAAAGGGCATCCTGCAGAAGCAGTATCGTCCAAAGGGCGTGTTAAAAGTGGTGAGTTTCTGACTCGCCGGATCTAATGGTATCTGCCAGTAGCCGCTGTCGGCATCCAACTTGCTGAAACCTTTCGCACCTGCTAGTTTAGTAGTGATCTCCTCTATGGTGGGTAGCTGATAGTACTCCCGCTTGATGGCTTTGTTTAGGTCGCGTGGATCGAGACAAATACGTAACTTGCCGTTTGACTTCTCTGCACAAACTATAGAGTTCACCCATTCAGTGGGTTCATCCACCTTCTTAATGACTCCTTTGAGCTCCATTCCCTCGAGTGACGCTTTCAGTTCATCTCGGAGTGCTGCAGGAAATGTGCGAGATGGGTGCACAACTGGTTCTACTGTGTTGTCTATCTGTATGTGATAAGGTTCTTGTAGACACCCTAATCCATGAAATACTGACGAAAATTCACCGAATATCTCTTCTGCATTGTAATCTGTTGACTGTTTTTGTGTCGCGAGTGTCAGCTTCACTAAGCCCATCTCTCTACACGATCTGAGTCCTAGTATAGGTACTGATTCTTTTTCCGTCACGAAAACTTCTAGCACATGATTTCTGTGTTGGAGGTGGCATTTCCCTAGGATAGGTATCCTGTCGCCTGTGTAGCTTGTTATCCTCGCTGAAGTCCGTGTGACGTCTGTTTTCACCGGGAGCTGATTCAGTATACTTTTGGGAACAATGTTAACTTGCGATCCCGTGTCGATTTTAAATTTCACTTTCACCTTGTTGAAGGTTATAGTTGTGTACACTTCATCTTTTCTATCTGATTCTTTGCTAACTGCACATAGGAAGTAATCTTCGTCATCTGTAGATCGACAGTTTTCCTCATCCTCGTGATCAACTACATTCACATTTGTTGTTCTGCAGCATTTTTGGTAATGATTTGCTCCATTACACCGGTGACAACGTTTGCCGAATGCTGGACATTTCTTTTCCTCATGTGTCTTACCACATCTTCCACATAGCTGTTTGTCTCTCGATCCGGGTGAGCCTTTAGGTACGTAGGCTGCTGAGGACTGCCCTGGTTTCTTCTTGTTCTTCCAGTTTCCGCAAGCTGATTGTTTCTTAAATGGTTTCTTAAACACTGCTGCTGCTGTCGCTTCTTCGCTGTGTAGGTCCTTCAGATGAATCACGGACTCTTCGCTGGCTCTGCATACACTCAAAGCACTGTCTAATGTCAGTTTGTTACCGCGAAGCAGTCTCTCTTTGCCTTTTTCCGAATTTACTCCACACACAATGCGATCTCTCAACATATCACTTTCCAATGTTCCAAATTTACAGTTCTTAGCAATTACACGCAAATCGGTCACATACTGATCAATTGTTTCAGTCTTACCTTGCTGTCGCGTGTAGAATTTGTGACGCCAAACTGTGATATTTTCACGTGGTGCACAGTAATCCTTGAATGTTTTGAACAGTGGCTCAATTTTGTCCTTATCATCCTGTGAAATAGCCATCGTGTTGAAAATTTCACGTCCATCCTGACCGATTATATAGAGGAATGCACTGCATTTATCCTTCTCATCCCGTTCATGCATGGCGATGTTTAAATACAGTCGCATGGTCTGCTCCCATTTCCTCCATTTTTCGGGCAGGTTTCCATCCGATGATGAAAAATCAAGCTCCGGTGGCGGTCTCAAGTGTTCCATCTGACACCATGTAATATTATGACGGACGGATGACAAGACAGTCTATCAGATATAAGAGATTGTGACAACACACGTTGTGTTAGTTCGACATTTAATAAACTGGTCCCTCAACTGGTATTCCAAGTACAAAACGAAAGTAGACAAAATCAGATACGTATACAATTGATAATTATGGATTGATACTTTACATAATAATATTACACTCATCAAATGTGTTCTCTCTGGGAAAAGCTCATCAAATGTGTTCTCTCTGGAAAAAGCATAGAATGCACAGGGCATTTCAGGAACGTCCTTTTAATTGCGCTGTGAATGCATTCGATGTTGATTGTACCTAGAGTTTACACATGTGTGATTATGATTTGTATCCAACGTTATTAGGTGGCCTTACTACAACAGTGTTAAACGACTAACATGACCAAAGTTTGTGTTTGTGCAAAGTTTCTTTATAAAGCCTCTGCCACTTTAGCAGGACTACAACTCAATGGTTTTTGTAACTTATACATCTGTATGTTATGTATTAAATCGAGTTATCTGAATCTGAACAACCTGTAGATAAGCTCCCTTAAGTTCAAGCTCTGTCTATGTGTGTGTGTGTGGGGGGGGGGGGGGTGTCTGCCTGTCTGCATGTCTCTCTGTCTCGGGGGGGGGGGGGGTGAGTGTTCTCTCTCTCTCTCTCTCTCTCTCTCTCTCTCTCTCTCTCTCATTAACTAAAGTTAGATAGCTCTTTCAAAACATTGTATAGAATGTATACATACCAGATTTTTTACATTAAACCTCTACACGTAAAACCTCTACTAGTGTACATAAAACTCAAATCACGTACAAAAACCGCTACTCATATAAATAAAACTCAAATCACGTACACAAAACTTCTACGTGTGTTCATAAAACTCAAATCACGTACAAAAACCGCTACGCATATAAATAAAAACTCTAATCACGTACAAAAACCTCTACTCATATAAATAAAAACTCTAATCACGTATATAAAACCTCTACTCGTGTACATAAAACTCACATCACGTACAAAAACCGCTACTAGTTGATATTAAACTTCTAATCACGTATATAAAACTTGTCCTTGTGTATATAAACCTCCAGTCACGTAAATACAACTAATAATCACTTACGTAAAACTTCTAATCACCTACATTAGACCTGGTTGTTGTTGTTTTTTTATTTTGACCCCCCCCCCTTTTATGTTTTTGGCTCCGGTTACTATTGGTTTTATTTTTATTTATATCTACATATTACCTCCGACCAGCACAATATTTATCCCTATCAATTTGTTAACAGCAGTTCCTTATGAAGCAAACCGTATTTGTGGATTGAGTGAAGAAAATTAACTCTGATCTGTTACGTATTCAGAAACATTTCAAATTTTAAATGCCTAGAAATTGTTCTAAACGCCTTTAATCGTCAGAGTTATTCCAATTTAATCAATCGACCTCGAAATTATCTCCACTATTTCAAAAAGAAAAAAATTGGCCCGCTGGTGCTATCAAATTTCGACATCCTGTGAATTATTAGTTGATTGTGTGTTAAGAACTGAGAATGGTTTGTGTTGCAATCTATCTCCATGGAATTCGCATGATAAGGAAATAAACATCAATTACTAAACAAAGAGCGGGAATTTAAAAAAAATATGAAAGTCAACCACCCGCTGAGATTTACCACGGTTTCTTGTTTTCTGCGATAGAGATAAAGAAAGAAGTTATGTATTGACTACCGAATTATAGTATTGACCTTAGAAGTGATATATTGACTACTGAATTAAAGATATTAACCGTCATTACTTTGAAAAATAGCATTGCGCATTTCTGCATGTATAAAGAAGGCTTTTACGCATGCTGTAATATCACCATTGATCTATTTTACTGGATGAAATGATCCCGCAGCAAACATATGCAATATGGCGCAATTAGAAACGTACACAATTCTCTGAAGAATAATAGCAAAATAAGGTATACAAAATTGAAAGGAGTTTCATTTCCCGGATGTCATGTCAATGTTTAGCATGAAAACGTGTAAATTAGTTAGAAGTAAAGTGATTAGAAACGTGACTACAAAGTTTGCCAGAGTCCTCAATTATACGAGTATATTTGTGTACTTATATAGTGTCATTGTTCTTAACGAAAGAGATAAACAATTAGCCCGAATTCAATTCAATGATTCCATTGAATTTCTCATCAGAAGATAAGGCTTTAATATGAAAGCAATTGGAAACGTCTTTGATGACGTCATCAACCAAATCTCGATTAAGTTGACCGCCTTCACCGTAATAAAACAAGGACAGGTGACAATTGTACAGTTGGCGCTTTAAATCATTTGTTAGCGATATTCAACAACAATAGGGTGTGATCAGTTTTCCCTTGTGCTGGTAAGCAAATATCAGATGATAATGCAATATCGCATCAGTAAAACCGATTTTTCCAAACAACAATGTTGGTAATATTTGTAGAATTACAGAACCGTATATTTGAGATAATTTATCTGATCATGGGAATTTGTCTTTATTATAAAAATCGAACTCATTTTTGTATTTTGATCCTAATGAAAGGCAAGATGAAAGATCAATGATACCAGCTATTATATTATTGTTAATGTCCACTTTTAACGATCAATTTATATTAATGTTTGACCACTTCATACAGTAGAGTTGTTTCTTACAAGAAGTTTCTGTGTGTCAGAATAGCATGCCATGAGGAGTAACAGCACGGGCATCAAAGCTCTCTACTTTTATGATAGTTCTGGGTCCGCTTTAATTATCGATATTATGTTGACAAATTCACTGTTGGAGAAAATTTGCTCACCATGACAACTACTTTCATCTCTTTGAAAAGGTGTTATGAGAAATTATCTTTATGAAAGGCACATTGGTGCGAGCAAAGAGAGTCAAGTATCTAGAAATTGAGGTTTTGTGTTGAGAGGACATTTAGTCTATCACGTCAATTATTTATGATTACACGTTAAGAAGGTCAGGCAATTTTACATATATGGTCTTTTTTCTACTCATGTTTAATATTTTTAATTGTCAGTATAGAAAGGGATTAAAAATACATCAACATCTTAACAGTATTCATTATTTCTGGAAGTTTGTATTAAACACTGAAATTGTTTATATAATTAATTTCACTATCTATTCCTCTTTTGGGTATGAATGTTGTTGATTTACGTTCGGATATAAAAATGTTATTGGTTTTACTTTTGGATACAGCTGTATAAATAAGAGCGTTGGTTCTAATATTTGGTATAAGAGTGATTGATTATTGATTGATTGATTATTTATTGTTTTCCGCCACACTCAAATATTTTTTCAATTACCTGGTGGCGTCCAGTTTTTGTTGGTTGAGGAGAGAACCCAGATACAATGTACCTGGGAAGAGACCACCGACCTTCCGCAAGTAAATTGGCAAACTTGCTCACATAACGCCGCGGCTGAGATTCGAACACGCGCCGACAGAGGTGAGAGGCTTTGTGATTTTGAGCCCGATGCTCTAACAACTCGGCCACGGAGGCTGGTATAAGAGTGTTACTGGTTTTACTTGTTGGTAAAGGCTGTATAAGGCGTTGGCGGTTTTACTTTTGGGTACTACTGTATAAGACTGTTGTTGGTTTTCCTTTTGGGTATAAGAGTGTTGTTGGTTATTCTTTGGGGGTACAGCTGTGTAAAAGAGTTTTGGGTACAGCTGTATAAGAGAGTTGTTGGTTTTACTTTTGGGTACGGCTGTGTAAGAAAGGTGTTGGTTTTTCGGTACAGCTGTATAAGAGAGTGTTGGTTTAACTTTTGGGTACAGCTATATAAGAGAGTTGTTCGGTTTACTTTTGGGTACAGCTGTATAAGAAAAGTGTTGGTTTTACTTTTGGATACAGCTGTATAAGAGAGTGTTGGTTTAACAACTTTTGGTTACAGCTATATAAGACAGTTGGTCGTTTTTCTTTTGGGTACAGCTGTATAAGAAAGTAGTTGATTTTTTGGTACAGTTGCATAAGAGAGTTGTTGAATCTACTATTTGGTATAAGTGTGTTGTTGGTTTTTAGTATTTCTTTTATATTAGCCTATATCCTAGTATATAGGAAAACAAGCATAAAGGTATAATATTGATCCCGCTTTCTAGGCTTTGAACAGTGCTAGAAAAAAGTTGCATTGATCAATTTAAACAATGATTCTGGAATGGATGATGTAACAATTTTATTAGATTATTAGTGGGCTGTAAAACGATGTCAGTCAAGATTTTGTTGTAGTAGTCATATTGATGTTAAAATATGATCGAAACTCTGGTCTCAGGTTTGTTGATTAATTTATAATAGTATTTAATATAACAGCGCTTTAAAATAATTAGAATGTAAAAATAGGCCCACAGGCCTAATCGGTCACCAGAGTATTAGGTAAAAATGTCACTAGTCCAAAGGGTTATAAAAAATCTCCATGGAAAAACTTCCTATTCTTAATACCTAAGCTAAATTCTAATATTCAGCAAAGGTACACATATAAAACAAGATGTGTTTTTAAAATTTTATTGCCATCAAAAGTGCCTATACTGATAAAAGGCTTTACATAATTTGATACATGTAACATTAGCACGAAATGACTAATTTTGACCTTTTCTAGAGTCAAAACCCTTGGATAGCAAAATTCATAATTTTGGTACATTCTTTTCTGTGTTTACTAAATGTATGCATTTAGTTTTTATATCATAACAGCAAACGTCAAGAAGTCTTTGAAATGATAAAGGCAATAATCACTATGATAATTTGGCTCCACCCAAACTTCAAACCTTTACCTCCTAGGATCATGATATTTATATTTTTGGTAAAGGACTACCTACTCCTTCTAAATATCTGTTTAGTTATAATTTAACATCAACAGCTTTAACAGAAGCTATTATTTAAATGTTTTACATATATACATTATATATACCAAGTTTGGTCCCACCCTGGAGTCTGAAATGCTACCCTGGGGATCATAAAATTCATAATTGTGGTAGAGGCCTTCCTGTTCTACATCAGTATGTATTTAGTTTTTCCTACACATCCCCGGTTCTAGAGAAGACGAATTTTGAAAATTGGTCAATTTTGGCAGATTTGCCCCGTCCCTAAAGCCCCAGGGGTGCAAGAGTCCTGAAATATACTTGTCCCAAATATGCTTTATACCAAATTTGAAAAGAATTGGAATAGTAGTTATCAAGAAGTTAAAAATGCTCAGTTGTTAACACATTTAATCAAAGATCATTGTGGTCCCACTCTGATATCAAAGCCTTTATTCTACACATTTAATCAAAGATCATTGTGGTCCCACTCTGATATCAAAGCCTTTATTCTGAGGTCATAACATTTACACTTTTGGTAATGAGGTAATTGCTCATTCTAGATATCCATTTAGTTTAATTTAGTATCAATGACATTATAATAATGATGTATTTTAAATGCTTTACACAGAAATACTATATATATCAAGTTAAAAATATTCAATTGTTGACGGACGACGGACAAAGACCAATTACAATAGGTCACCCGAGTTTATTCAGGTGACCTAAAAATACATAATATTGACATATTGACCAATGACAAACATTTTAACAAGTCAATGACCTAACTAAGAGACCCCTCTGATGTCACACTATTTCCTTTAGATAAAAATAGAATACAAACATTGCATTAAGTAGGGTATTGCCCTAAATGTCTCACAGTAGTACGTAAGATATATTGAATACAACGATACAGAAATACGTTACAAATGAGTAATAATTGAATGCTAAATTCAGTCATTTAAAACACAATTACAGAGAGTAAAACATAAGATGTGATTACATGCCCGCGTCATAATAACGTTACAATGCTTCACGTTCTAGATATTGCCATTTATAATACTGCAGAATTTCACTTCAAATAGTGCTTTAAAAAAAAATTGTACAAATTCAAGTCTGAATTATATTGAATTTGACAGTGTTAAAATAATATTGCCAAAGTTAGAAGAAGAAAAAAAACAAACCTTCAGACTTACTTTCTTTATTTGTAGGACTTGAATCAAGCGTTAAACAAAATTAATGTACAAGGACTGTGATCAAAAGATCCAGTCATTGTTTAACAATGTCTGCAGTCCGATACCATCATTATTGGAAATAATAAAACGGAGTACAGTGAAGTGTAGTGAAAACAGTTTGAACAAGGAATGGAGACCGATACGTGTAAACAAAGTATACACAACAGTATTAAAGAGTTTGTTTGTTTAATATAAATGAAATAAGGAGGAAAGGCGTATTTGCTCTCTTTTAATTACATTTCAACACTTCGCGTCATGTTATGTAGTCTAGACAATTAAACACAGAGAACAACCCATCAATAATTAATCGACTCGCGTAATGTTGAGAAAAATCAACATCTTTTTCGATTACATAATATTTTCTGATCATGAGTATAGGACTAGTCTACCCATACACACCGTATCCTGTTCTCTGCTTGCAAGCCAGCGAGACGTCTAGAACTATGAATTTGTGTCGGTCAGTTTCACTGGTCAGACGCATTACTGAGCAACCTCGGGAATTATTATTATTATTATTATACTATTTTTATATAGCGCCTTATCTAATTATATAATTACTCTAAAGCGCTTAACATGTAAAACAAGGGCAATATAAAAAACGAACATTATATAAATTGAAAGGTCACAAAAATAATAATCATCTAAAGTCGAAATGGGAGGTATTAGTAATTTTTTTTTTTTTTTTTTTTTTTTTTTTGGGGGGGGGGGGGGGAATCACCCAGTGCATTACAGTAAAACATAAAGGCATGTATTTTAAATGCATCGTATCAAAAATGCCATCTGTCATGTGAAACAATTTTGTTATTTTACATCTGATTTTTGCAACGCATAATTCAAATGCTTTTAAACACATTATCATGAACACGCAAAAATAACGAAAAGTTTCATTCATCCCATAAAGAATATAAAAATAAAACACGAACTCCTGAATACAACAGAGGTAGGATCTGGTGCCTAAGAGGAGTAAGCATTCCTTGTCGACCGGTCACACCCGCCATGAGTTCTTTATCTTGATCAGGTAAACGGAGTAATTCGTAGTCAAAATCAGTGCGTAAAGAACGACCTAACAACACGTCAGACAGCCTTCGACCTAACGACAGACTACATTTGAAGAATATGTCGTTATAACGACCATATGATTTGCGGAATACTGATTTTAAACGAAACTGTTGAAACCCGTGTAACATCAAGTTATTTGTCAGTAGTCTGCCTCAATTAAAAATACGCAGAACAAGCTCCCGCATATAGAATCAGCTGAGAGCCATAAATACCATATGCAGGTGATATTGGAATATTGCTACATAAATATGGGAAGCTGACATTGGAGAAGCTGAAGCCATCTCGCTTGTCATGAAGTTGAAGTTAATATCATGAATTGTGAATTTATTGGATATATATAACGGAACAATCATCTGGACCATTTTGCTGGCGAGTAGAGAAAAAAAGTTGCTGTGTGTGCAGATAAAATGCAAGATTGTGATAGTTTGTCGAAATCGCATAGGGAAATAAATGAAGAGACCAATCAAGATACAGCCCTCGAACCTGCCGCTGACCGGAAATTAGTTGTAAATAGGTGTTCATTTACTTCCAATTCAAAGTGAGGACCGTCGATCTGTTTCTCACCTCGATATTTATTTAATTCAGTAAACTGTGTAACCTGAGAGTTTAATAAAGAGGAAATTACACAAGGAATCGAAAAATAGAATAGACTAAATTCATGAAACATTTATCATTAGGTTTGGTTTGCACATTCAAATGTGTGGATCAAAGGAAGAGTGCGCTAGATGCCTGTGGTTTCAGCTGTCGAAAGAAAACTCGTAAAATTTGTTTTTCAAAAAAGGGTACACATTCTGAAGCTTGTTGGTGGTCTTTATTGTAAATTATTTGTTATTTGGTTCATGTCTTTCGAAAATTGCGATTTCAACAGCTCTTAATGAATGACCGCAAATTTAGACCTTTATCTAACGCTCAGGACCGTATCTTACCAAGGCCTGTTATTATTATTATTATTATTATTATTATAACATTTATATAGCGCTAAATATAATTAAATTACTCTAAAGCGCTTTACATAATTATTTGAAACTGCACAATGAATATACACAACTAAAATTAATTGAAAATAACATGGGCATACAAAATATAAAAGGGGGTTTAGATATAGAAATGGGTTAAACAGTGATTAAAATATTCGTAAAACATGTTCAGCACAGATTAAGATCTAAATATTAAATTGATGAAAGGGTCAGTTAAAAAAAGCTAATTTAAAAGATGCGTCTTAAGTAACTTTTTAAAACTGGCCAGGTTGTCTTCGAACCTTAAAACGGCTGGCAGGCTGTTCCACAGTGCAGCTGCACTGACATCGAAACGCCGATTTCCATAAAATTTGGTACGTGCCTTGGGCGTCACCAGAAATTTCGAATTCTCTGATCGAAGCGATCTCGATGGAATATATACATCAACAAGGTTCTGAATGTATGCTGGTGACTTCTCTTGCAACGCCTTGAAGACAGTCAAAACAAGTTTGTATTGAATTCGAAATTCCACTGGTAGCCAATGAAGACCAATCAGCACCGGGGTGATATGATCATGCTTCTTGGTTCTTGTTATTATTCTGGCAGCTGTATTTTGAATTCTCTGTAGCTTTGACAGGGAGCCCGAACTCAAACCATACAGCAATGCGTTGATGTGACAAGGGAACACACTAGCGTTTTGCAAGCATTTTCCGAAATGAGTTTACGAATTCGACCAATATTTCGAAGTTGGTAGAAACACTGTTTTGAAATTGAACTAATATGGTCATCCAAAGTCAGAGTCCGATCAAAGAGCACTCCGAGGTTTCTAACGCAGGAAGTTGCATCAATAATCTGACCATCAAAATTTATTCTGAAGTTTTCAAACGCATCAGGTCTGTTTTTTGGAGACAAAGACCCCCGTCGATAACCGTACGATCTGAGATTCCATTGAACATTGACGTTACATTGTAAAATTCCCATATTTATCCTGGTTTGTAGCAATTAATATTCCATTATCAAATGCGTATACTGTTTATGATCCTCAACTGATTTCAATATACGACAGCATCTACGCGTATGACTGAGGCAGGCTACTAACTAATAAGTTGATATTGTAGGGCTTCAACAGAGTCGTTTAAAGTCAGTATTTCACATTAAGATACAACCTGTTGTTACATCGAATGCTGAATAACATGTTTCATACCAACTGTTAAGCCGTTCTTTACATACATATTTTGACTCCAGATTACTCCGTTTACCTGATCAAGATAGAAGGCCCATGGCGGGTATGACCGGTCGTCAGGGGATGCTTACTCGTCCTAGGCACCTGATCTCACATCTGGTGTGTCCAGGTGTCCGTCGTTGTCCTGCTCTGAAGTTTAATTTATTTATAGGATTTATGATATTGATTACTGTGTGCTATTATCGCCTTTTTCATTTAAATGCCATGGGGTTGGTGAAGGAAAGAACGCAATAGCAGGACTCGAACTCACGACCTTCTGGTCAAGAAGGGAACGCTCTAATCAGTACTGAATTATAGCATGTGGTGCATGTGTACTAAGTGTTGACAATGGCAAAAAAACTTTAATCTTGTCAAATATATTTCTAAGGCTTTTGAACTCAGAATATTGAATTTTGTATATCAAAGTGATTGTCTGTCTCCGTTTTTAGCAATTTATTGATTTATTTCATGTTTGCCCAGAGTCGGATCAGCTGAATTGACAATTTGACAATTATCCACATGGTGTATTTAAATTCTGACTTCAGATGAAAATTTTCAGCACTAGATTGACTTCACTGTGCAATTATACGCCTCTCGTTGAATATTACTTGGCAGTAGAATATGATAAATGGGAAAACCAACCTGCTGAAGTCGCTCAATGATTAATTAAAGTACAAGTTTCAAGCATGAGTGAGACACATTAATGAATGCCCAGGTAAACAAATAAAGCAGTACACTATTATTATGTTCTCCCTACGGTGGCATAAATTTCTTCAGTGAAGCATTTTTGATCATTGCAATATTGCAGGATAATGACAAACGAACCCGACTTCTTTATTTGTATGATTTTTTTTCTGTTCAGTTCGATAATTTTCACCCATAAATAGATATCACCATCTGTAGGTGAAGTGCCAGAAATTTTGACTTATGCATGACCCTCAAGGCAGCATCAATGCGTGTGAAATTTATCATGCCACCGCGTTCGCAATTCATAACTTCCGTTTTAAGGTCGCATCTGAAACAACTACGGATTTTACTGAAGCAGTCACTATGTTACAGAGATCGGTTTGATGCGGCGTCGGGATCGTGAATCAAGCCCTCCACCTCTAGGTTGCGAAGCAAGCGTCTAACATGTAATCATTAAGATACTGCGACCGATATTCAAAGAAAATAAATTTCAACTTTTAACCATTAAGAAATCTATCTGCAGTGATACATTTAAATATTCACTTTTTTAAAGCATACTGGGACATGTGTGTTTCAGAGACAAACATGAATGCTACGAGTATGTGTTAAAGCAAACACCATCACTCAGAATATGGGTCTCACCTGTAGGTAAACTAGGGAAATATTAACAAAAATCCCCGATTGATGAAAATTTCCACAAAAGTTTGGATTTTGTAGTCCCTTACCGACTTTGCCGAAGGGGACTAATAGATTAGTTTGCATGTACCTTCGGTTCGTCCATCTGTCTGTCATTCCGCTTGAGGTTTTCTGGAATTTTCTCCGTACTGGATGAAGATACTCAAATGAAATTTTATACATGGCTTTGTCTTGGATGGTTGCAGATCAAATTTGAGTTTGGTTATGCTTGACCTACTTCTGAATGAATTATCCTACCCGATAGGGGACTATGTATTACCTGCAATACACTCAGAATGCTTGTTTTTAATAAGTACTAATTTTGATTTTAACCACAGATTATCCCGTTTGCCTGTTCAAAATAGAATGCTTATAGTATTACTATGCATGTAATTATGAATATATTTCACCATATATTCAAATATTTACAATTATTCTATGTAGAGGAAGAAGATATTATACTTAATACAATTGAATTTCGAAGATAGCATGTATTATACTGTAAATTTGGGATATCGATATCGTGTATTAGACCCATTTCTTTGAAAGTCGGCGCGGGTTCGAATATTGCTCGCGCCGATATATGTGAGAAAGTTTGCCAATTTACTTTCGAAAGGTCGGTGGTCTCTTCCCGGTACATTATATCTGGGTTCTCTCCTCCACCAATAAAAAATGGATGCCACCAGATAACTGAAAAATTGTTGAGTGTGGCGGAAAACCATCAATCAATTTCTTTGAGATGTTTGTATCAATAAATATAACACATATTTAAAAAAAAAAAGCATTACCTAAAATTTAATGCTTAACATTTTTGTGCATTTTGAATAGAAATTGTTAATTCTTATCTCATACAAACTAGGTTCGGGTAAATATCATAAAACAATTTTCAATAGTATTGCACATGTGTTTGTAAGCCATACACACACATGTGCAATACTATTGAAAATTCTTTTATGATATACTTATATACCGTTGCTGGCATCATTTATCGTCAAAAGAAATGTTCCTTGTGCAGGTATTGTCATTACAATGTGGTGTATGATATCAGTCATAGTTTAAAATTTGTGTATTTGGCAGAGGAAATTCGAACTTTTATCTACCTTTATCAAAATATTGTTGTGGTTTATGCACATTTAGTTTGATGTCAACATCAAGCAAAAGCTTATTTTTAATTGAACTTTATTAATGAAGCATTGATTCTAAATCAATTGTGATAGGAGAGGAAAAAAAACCATTTGAATATCTTGTTTCTGTTGATTGAAATGCACACAAAAGATGAGAAAATAAGTCCTTGGAGTTGACTGCAAGAAGAAAACAGAGTGCAACAACAAGCTTGTCAAGTAAAACACTCCGCAAAAGCCAGAGATTAGAAATGGACCCAGATTATGTTTACTCGACGTGTTATCGAATTTTCTCCAGAGAAATCATAGGAGAAGCGAGTTCACAAGGCCCGATATTACCGGTATGTGGGGTAGCTCTTTATGACACTTATCGCACATCTTCCATGATTGTGGATGACTTTTATTTTCCTCTAATGAAAACAAAGGAAATATCTGTCATTGTGTTTTGAAATTTGGTCTTGTATAACCCGAGTGATGTCAACACAATCAAATGGTATTTTGCATATCTCTATGTTTTATTAGACAATAATTACTATGTATTGATCATTTATACTTTCAACTCATTCCACAAAAATATTCCTTGGGGATACGGGTTAGAATTGGTCCCCTAGCTTGTCGTAAGAGGCGACTAACTGAGGCGGTCCTTCGGATGAGACCGAAAAAGGTCCCGTGTCATAGCAGGTGTGGCACGATAAAGATCGCTCCTTGCTCAAAGGTCGAAAGCGCCGAACATAGACTTAAATTTTGCAGCCCATCACCGGCAATGATGACGTCTCCAGATGGGTGAAAATTTCTGGAGTGGGACGTTAAACAATATACAGAGAAAGCAACATTTCCATAGTGAATGCGTTTTTTGAATGTTAGACTACTGACGAATTTCTACGTGTTTTAAACTTTAACTTTATAATTTATTTCAAAATACGTTTTGTATCTTAAATCACTAATAATTGTATTTAAAGCACTGGGTTTTACGATGATTTGATGAAAACTGGCCAAATACTACATTTCATACCAAACCACATACCAATGTAAAATATAACGGTAATGAGTTAAACGGGAAAAAAATCTTAAGAGGTTGTTAGCACAATGCCAACATTTTTTTACTCATGTCATCTGTTTCTGCAAGATCTCTTCCGCTATCCGCAACTACAGGCGGAGAGTCATGGACAATAGGTAACGGCATAAAGCTGTCCGTTGATCTTTGTACTGTATCTTATCCTGCTAGATCGCTCTCCAAGCGCCAAAATGAATTAGAATCCGTCAATATCGACGGGACGTTTCGGCTCATTACTACTGAGGGGACCTCCGTGGCTAGAGCATTGCGCTCAAAATCACAAGGCCTCTCACCTCTAGTCGGCCTGGATTATATTCTCGCTCGCGCCTATGTATGTGAGAAAATTTGCCAGTTTACTTTCGGAAGGTCGGTGGTCTCTTCCCAGGTACATTGTATCTGGGTTCTCTCCTCCACCAATAAAAACTGGACGCCACTAGATAACTGAAAAATTGTTAAATGTGGCGGAAAACAATAAACAATTAATCAATCAATCATTACTACCGTGTCATGCATTATAGGATTAACATTCTTTTTGAAGATTTCATCGATGTGTAAACTCTGAACATTTCACTAACAAACTGAACAAGAGACCCATGGGCCACATCGCTCACCTCAATCACCTTGGTCCATATTTAAAGATTTTCCCTATATATTCGCATATAAAACTTCGATCACTATTGTGGCCCCACACTACCCTGAGGGAAATGACTTTAACAAATTTAAATTTGCACTGTCAGAAAGCTGCCACGTAAATTTAAACTTTTCTGGCTCAGTGGTTCTTGAGAAGAAGATTTTTATTTTAAAGATATTTCCTGTATTTTCGCATGTAAAATTTTGATCTCTTATTGTGGCCCCACCCTACCCTCCGGGCATGATTTAAACAAACTTGAATTTGCACTAAGCGTCCAAGAAAATTTGAACTTTTCTGGCCCAGTGGTTCTTAGTAAGAAATTTATAAATGACTTCATCCAATTTTTGCATTTTTGTGATTATCAATTGAAGGGGGCATGACCCTTTATTTGAGCAAAGTTGAACACCATTTACCCAAGAATGGCTTGTACCAAGCTAAATTGAAATTGACCCAGTTCTGGAGAAGATTTATAAAGATGTTTCCCTATATTTTTGCATTTAAAAGTTTGATCCCTATTGTGGTCCCCACCTTGAGCCCAGGGTCCATGATTTTAATAAGCTTGAATATACACTATGTCAGGAAGCTTCCATTTAAATATGGATTTTTAATTCTTGCTCAATGGCTCTTGAGAAGAAGATTTTTAAATGAACCCACAGTATTTTTGCAGTTTTGTGATTGTGAAGAGGACATGGCCCTTCATTTCAACAAATCTTAATTCCCGTCACCCAAGAATAATATGTACTAAGTTTGATTGAAAATTGTCCTGTTGGTTCCAGAAAAGAAAATTGTTAAAATTTGTCAGTGTTTTTCACTATTTCACTAAATTATCTCTCCATAGAGAAGGATGCTTCTTGCCAAGTTTAGTTGAAATTGGTTCTGAAGAAGAAGATGAAAATGTTAAAAGTTTACGACCACAACGACGGACAACGGAAATATTTGATCAGAAAAGCTCACTTGACTCATCGGCTCAGGTGAGCTAATAAAAGTGCGAATCACGTTTATTTTATGCTTGTGAGGAAAATGTCCGGAGTTTATACATCGAATGAATACATTTATTAAAGTGTAAATTCTCGTTCAGATTTATATTTTTTTCCTGTCAAAACAATTGTAATAAATAAAATTGAGTTATCAATATTTAAATAATAAAAAGCTTTCTTTGGTTTGTTAAACGGGAGATGGAGGTGGTAATCGTTGCAATAGGAAATTTGTAACCTGCGCTTTTATGCAATGTTTGCGACCCTCATCTCCCGTTTAATGAACCAAAGAAAGTCTTAGACATTTTACTATTGATATTTCTCTATATTTTTAAATACAAATTTCAAGAACGTCAAAAATTATTGATTTGTAAGTTATTTAAACATCACTAAACCTTGACTTGTATCTGTACTTGGTAATTATATGAACGATAAAAGGGGGAAAAATAGTTCACTGAGGCCGAGCTTTAAACGCGTAAAATAATCCATCGCAAGAATAAGAATTATTCATTGTACTTATTCAAATAAAAGGTGAAAATAAGCGGAAAACATATTTTCCAACAATTTCAATATTGCCGTGAAGTAGGTAGCGGAGTTTTATGAAGATCTACACTTTTTGAGATTTTATATTTCTAGGATTATCTATACCATAGAGCTTTCATCAATTCATAATATTTTGTGTTATTTCTTGCTTTCCCAAGATTTTTTTAAATTCTACAATGTATATAATTGTTATGTTTATAATTTTCGGGGGAACATATAATCGCTGTCGTGTCTGCTCGTCCGTCCGTCCGTCGTGCCTAGCTCTCCTAAACTTTTAATAGACTGACCATGATTGATCACAAATATTTCTTGGGACAGGGACTTTTGAACCAAGAAAATTTTAGAAAGTTCAAGGTCAATCACAACATATCCCTTACAACAGGAAAAGAGTTCCAAATCTCAACAGTTTTCAACAGGTATTGACCCTATAGTGATCGCTGTTTGTTATTTTGGCCTTTTCAAAACAAAACTATTGATTGATTGATTATATATTGTATAACGTCCCACTCGAAAATTTTTCACTCATATGGAGTCGTCACCATTGCCGATGTAGGGCTGCAAAATTTAAACCTATGCTCGGCGCTTATGGCCTTTGAGCAGGGAGGATTCTTTATCGTGCCACACCTGCTTTGACACGGGACCTTGGTTTTTGCGGTCTCATCCGAAGGACCGCCGCATTTCGAAAAGCAAAGGGTAATGAGGACCTATTCTAAGCCGGTTCCCTACAGGGTATATATATATATATATATATATATATATATATAGAGAGAGAGAGAGAGAGAGAGAGAGAGAGAGAGAGAGAGAGAGATCATTTGTCTATTCATACCATTTCGGAGGGGATCCGGAGGATTACAACAGGTCCTTATTACCCTTCTTACAAGGGGCAACTAAACGGGCGTTCCTTTGGTTAAGACCCAAAAATCGAAGCTCCGTGTCACAGCAGATGTATCACAATAGAGATCAATCCGTGCTAAAAAGCTGTACGCGCCGAGTCTAAATTTTGCAGTCTTTCACCAGCACTGGTGACGTCTCCATGTGAGTGAAAAATTCTCGTTTAGCAATGACAAACAGCCATCTTTTAGACACCTGTTACACCTGTAAGGTATGAAGTCATGAAAATAAAACACAGAGTTCGTATATAACTGCAATACAAAAGAAGCACCAAGTGAAGAACTATAGATATCTATTTTGGCTCAAAATGTATCCACAAGCTCAGAATTTGCAAATCCTGAAACACCCCTATCTAGATGCGTTTTGAATCACCTGTAAGATAAGAGTAGGACAAACACGGAACCCTGGATACACCAGAGGCGGGATCAGGTGCCTAGGACGACGTTTCGGACATTTTTCCTAAAATTATTCATTTCGTCGATATGAAGAGTTCTTGTATAATAGTTTCAGATTTCGTAATGTTGTAATATTACCAAGTTCATAACATAAAGTGGGTATGCCAGTGGTTAGATTACCTAATTTGTAATGTAAGAGTAACGAGTTCGAGACCCCATTGTTTTAAAGACATTTTTATTTCCTTCTTTACTACAGTAATGCACATTTATACAGTAGAGCTGAACATAAATTTTACTTGTAACAACCAGAAACTATCACAATATGCTAACTGTAAAACAGATATGGAAACATACTCCATTTTTCTGTAGAAACGAGATGGAATACAAGTGAATTGTACGTGAAATATAGATAGATAAATAGATAGATAGGGAGAGACATAGCCGTTAAGTATGCCCTTAAAGACTAATCTTTTTATATCATGGGCAATTGCTTCTATCAAAAAATGAAATAAATTTATCAATCATTCAAAAATTACTTTGTTAAACACCACTCTGATTCTATGTACAATTGACTCCAATCTGATTAAAATCACTAGCGTAGCTATCTACATGAAGGAATCTTAGGATCTGATTTTAATCAGATTGAAGTAACGCTAAAGTTCATATTAAAAAGATGCTAGAGTTCCTCATCAACAATGTCCTTGAAGTCTTCGTTGATCAGTCTGTTGGAATTCTCATTGGTACAAATTGTGCTCCTTAATTAGCTGATCAGTCTTTTTTTGGTTTATGTATATATATATATATATATATATATATATATATATATATATATATATATATTCTTATGAGGCAGTTTACTTTCGGAAGGTCGCTGGTCTCTTCCCGGGTACAAACAAACAAACAATCTTATGAGGCAGGATTCATTCAAAAGCCTCTACATGAGAAAAGAATAAATTTCTAGCCTTCAACTCAACATTTACATATATTGACGACATTTCATCTATTAACAATATTCATTTTCATTCATATGTCGATTCGATATATCCCATGGAATTCAAAATAAAAGACACCACAGAGTCTTCCACATCTGCTTCATATTTAGACATTTTATTGAACATAGACGTTGACGGCAAACTAACAACTCAACTTTATGACAAACTGGATTAGTTCACTTCTAATTTCTTCAGCTTTCCATATTTATGTAGCAATATTGCAACATCACCAAAGACCACGAAAATATCGTCAATGAGGAACTCCAGCACCTTTTTAATATCAACGCAAGAGTACTTGGGCGTTGAGTATGTATAATTACATTCATTGAACATCAATATTCCTGTCGTGTTTTAATAAAAGGATTGAAAGTGACAAAATCTGGTATGACATTTGCCAATAACGTTTAATTTCCTTACTTTGCCTTTCATTTTGCATTGATCTGTATTTTATACGATCGGTTACCAAATAACTCCATATCAATACAATGTTCAATATCTTTTCCTAAAATGATAAAAGAATACTGACTTTTCTACAATTTGGATTTTTGCCATTTAGATATATAATTTCACTCAACAAGGTATGAATGAATACATTTTCAAGGGTACCTTTGTGCTTTTAAGCACGTACATGAACCATATGGCGATTTTACGACAAAAAGGGTGATGATTATATATGGAATACACAATTAGATTCCATTATTGAATTATAAAAATAAAGGAAAGCGTGGGATAATTTGTTTTTATTTTAAATTAGCATTAGGTTTTCATGTCAAATTGAAGGTCACCTTCACGTCGCCATACCTTTACGGAGAAACAGAATATAATAAAACATGTTCATTACTACTAAAACACTCACACATACTCAAATATTTGCATGATTCTTAAGATTTGCAATTATTGGTAATATTTCAGTACTGAACAAACTTTAGAACCCATACGATAAGCGCATACACCATTTAAAGACATTTGGAAAAGTTTGACAATATGAGCATCAGGAAAAATGTATTTCGCAAAATAAACCAGTAGTTCATCTGGTAAAATTCTGTCCCAGAATAAACGACTTGTTCATCTGAACTACTGTGGCACTGTAATAAGGTTAAGAAAAAGGTTTTTCCAACCTAAATAACTGTCACAAGTTCATGTGAGATGCTTTTTTGTCACGCTACATATTGTAGCTCGAAATCTGTATAGGCGCCTTTTGTTATCAAACAAGCTCATGGTCTGCAAATCATAGTGTTGTATTGTAAGATGATTTCATAGAAGCAATATCCTGTATACAGAAATTGACGTTGATATACAAATAAAGTGTTTCTTACGTAAAAAGTCAAAGGGGAGTTATTTTAAGGACATATGCGACGTTCCTTAATAACACAATTTTCCGTAAAATTTCAAGTACAATTTACTTGCATTCTATCTTGTTTCTACAAAAACAAAAAAACAAAATTTTTTAATTTGCGGTATTTTACCATGTCGAGGAGATGAAATAATAATTTTCGAGAAATGTCAGAAACACCACGTATGTCCAATATGTCCAATTACATCAATGAGACAAAATTAGGTCTAATATCAGTAATTTATCAATAATTTAATGGAAAAGATGGAAGATAACGAACATTGATCAATTTCATTCATTCCGTCGGTGTTGAGTACTTTTACAGCCCAAGATCGCTACAATGGGTACAGGATTGTTGGTGGTACTCTGGGAATACTACCTCCTGACTCGCCTAGGTCATATATCGATCTCAGTGAAAATTTTGCCAGATCAGTTAACATTCTCTCTTTTTCACCACTGACCATGGGGTATGTCTTCAGACCAGAGTTCGTTATTCTGAGCCGTTTTGTCCAAGTATTACTTTCACCATTGCTGTTGAAGGGATGAAAACTTTAGGCCTATGCTCGGCGCTTACGGCCATTGAGCAGGGAGAGACCTTTATCGTGCCACACCTGCTGTGACACGGGGCCTTGGTTTTTGCGGTCTCATCCGAAGGACCGCCCCATTTAGTCGCCTCTTATGACAAGCAACGGATGCTGAGAATCTATTCTAAGAACCCGGATTCGCACGTTAAAGAACTCTCAATGCTGCGGCCCTGAGTGGTAAGCATAGGTCTGATTAGTGGTACTTCACCTACAACTAGTGACGTCTCATTGTGAGTGAAAATTCTTGAAGAGAACAAAGAAATAATGCGATATGGAATACTGATTAAACTATCAATCTATTATGAAATTGGAATCGTAACATTGTTCGGCAATGTCATGGTAATCTAACAACTCACGAAATGTTGGCGGTGATGTCATTCTTATTTTTAATTTTCTACTGATATAAATCAATTGAAAATCGAACTAAATTGAAAATTGACTACTGTGGTACTGCAATAAGGACAGGAAAAAGGGTTTTCCAACCTAGATAACTGTCACAAGTTCATGTGAGATGCTTTTTTGTCACGCTACATATTGTAGCTCGAAATCTGTATAGGCGCCTTTTGTTATCAAACAAGCTCATGGTCTGCAAATCATAGTGTTGTATTGTAAGATGATTTCATAGAAGCAATATCCTGTATACAGAAATTGACATTGATATACAAATAAAGTGTTTCTTACGTAAAATATCAAAGTGTAGTTATTTTAAGGACATATGCGACGTTCCTTAATAATACAATTTATCGTGAAATTTCAAGTACAATTTACTTGCATTCTATCTCGTTTCTACAAAAACATTTTTTTTTAATTTACAGTATTTTACCATGTCTGGTTTAGAGGTAGCATATTTTGATAGTTTTTGGTTGTTACAAGTAAAAGTGAAAATACCCTACTACTGTATAAATGGGCAATGTCATAATAGAGAAAGATAGAAAATCATTGGAACAATAGGATATCGAACCTTTTAGGGTATTGAACAAGTTTCGTGATCTAACCACTGAGGTACCCAGACCAGTATGAAAACGTTCGGTAATATTACTAAACATCACAAAATTAACCTATTTCGGAAATCTTACAAGAACTCTTCATATCGAGGAGATGAAAAATTAATTTTAGAGAAATGTCAGAAACGTCACGTGTGTCCTAAAGTATTACTGAAAAGAGGTGCGCCCCTTGCTGGATAGTGGCCGGTTTTACAGCGCTGCAAAAAATATGTAATTTCTTTTTAAGTGTGTGTTTGGTAGTGGAAGTGGAAATATCTATGTCAGAAGTGTTGTGGCACATTATGTGAAGATGATTATGTGAAATGTAAGTTGATTTTGCTGTATTTGACGAATTTACTTTGTTGGTGAAAACAACTCACGGACATATCACCCAGTCCTGGGTTTGGTTTTTTTTTATTTATAGTCGCCTGAGCAATTTTTCAGCTATCCGGCGACTGTCACCCAGTCCTACAGAAAATTCCACTTGTGAATATTCCACTTATACGATACGATACGATACTTATGCAGTGACTGTATGATTGATTGATTGTTGTTTTCCGCCACACTCAACAATTTTTTATTTATCCGGTAGCGCCCAGTTTTTTGTTTGTTTGTTTGTTGTTTTTTTTGGTTTTGTTTTTTTTTTTTTGTTTGCTTTGTTTTTGTTTTTGTTTTGTTTTTTTTGGTTTTTTTTTTTGTTGTTTTTTGTTTTTTTGTTTTTTTGTTTTGGTGGAGGAGAGAATCCTGACACTATGTACCTGGGAAGAGACCACCGACCTTCCGAAAGTAAACTGGCAAACTTTCTCACATATATAGGCGCGAGAGAGATTCGAACCCGCACCGACTAGAGGTGAGAGGCCTCTTGATTTTGAGCGCGATGTTCTAACCACTCGACTACGGAGTCCCCCGACTGTATGAAATTTCTGAATTTTATGTGTGAGATACCATTGGTGAATCAAACGAAAGAGCATAGCAAGGCATGTCTGGATCATTCATTGAATTGATTCGCTCACCCAAGAAAACAAGGGAGTAAGACAGTACACCAAACGATAGCATGGACCCTAGTATCAATCCCCAAATGGACCAGTCCAGAAGTCTACTCCTGTAACGCGGTACTCCCCAGGTCCCCAGGGCGCAGATCCGTACCAACCAGATTTTCAGCCTCAGTACGTCATCAACAACCCCCATAACAATCTCGTCAAAAGATATTCAAAGAATTGCTGATCATGAGGCTGTGAAGATTGCTATAAAAATGTCCCTTCGCGAGGAGGTATCCCAAATGATAGCAGAAAAGGTGGAGCCTCTGTGCGCCCAGGTTGAGGAGTTGTGGGTGAACAACAATCAACTCATCGATCAGATTGCAGTTAGACGAACTTGAACAGTATGGAAGGTGATCTCTTGTACGATTTTCTGGTATCCCAGAGACTGAGGACTATGACGAAGACGCAGGAGCCAAAATTCTGGAAGTGACTACTGGTGCCGGAATCGATCTCTCTGAGGACGATATTATCGTTTCACACCGAGTTGGTAAACCAAAACCTATGGGGCATTGCCAAATCATAGCTAGATTGAAAGACGTCGACACAAAATTCAGGCTTCTACGGAATTCGAAGAAACTGCTATCTCACCCGGAAACTCAGCACATCAAAATAAATGAAGATCTGACGAAGTTCAGGGACAAACTTTTGTATCAGTGTAGACAACTGTGTCGTCACGATCTAGTGAGCAAAGTGTGATCCACTAACGGAAAAATATAAAGTCAAGGACAGTCACGGGAAAGTCGTCCATATTCGCTAGGAATGTGATCTGATGAAGTTCGGTCGTGCTATACCTAACATTTAATCAGTGAGTTACATGTATCTTTTTGGACATGAAATCTTTATAAAATGAGATATCTCTACAAACAGATGTTATTCTCATTCATTGTTTCCATTGCATGCTTAAAATGTGTCATCCATACACTGTATTTATTGTATTAATTGTAGTTGATACCAGGACTTAATTTGCTACAAATAAACAACTTTGTTAGAAATCTTACTTGATGCTTTTCCACGTTTACACACATTTATGCTAGGTAAAAAAAATTCTACTTGCATTTTTGTATATATATTTTGTTTCAGTGTTGTTTGTTCTTTTCCATAGAAAAATGTTGAGAAAATAATTGTGCTGTTTTTATTATTTGGTTCTCTACTTTTTTCCACTTCTATTGTCATGTTTGTACAAATCTGTTTAGTTGTATTCTTGTTATTGTTTTTTCACTACATGTATATTACACTTAGTCTAAACATGATCATTTGTCATAATACATATACTGAGCTTCCAATGCATGTTTTTCACAAACGTTCTGATTTTCCCCTGGACTGCAGCTTGTTTTCTTTCTTTGTTGTTCGTGAACATAAACTATTTGACAATGGGTAATTCTATTGAACAACATCGTGCTACAATCGGCTCGTTTTACGAGCCATGTAAAACATGTTTGCACAGGTCTGTTATATTTTATTTCCAACTGAACAATTTGTATTTGAAACTTAAATCATTTCTCAGAGTCTTAGTGTATGCCGCAATATGTATAAGGGACAATGCAGTGCTGACTAATCTTGACCTACAATTTTTCACATTCATTTTATTAGTATCAGGTGATATTGAGGTCAATCCAGGACCAAATATAGAAAACGTCCTTGACATCTTGCACTTAAATATTAAAAGCATTAGATACAAAATAGCTCATCCTATTATCACTGTACACGACTTTGACGTCTTGTGTTTTATTGAAACTCATGTATTGAATGTCAGACTTGCAATAGACGGTTTCAAAATAATTCTTCGTAAAGATAGAAATTGCTTTGCTTTTTTTTTGGGGGGGGGGGGGGGTGTTATGATTTACATATCTGATGTCCTTCATGTATGTGTACAGAATTTGAGCCTGCCGGTTAAGAATGCATATGGTTAGAAATCACAATTCATACTTGTAAATACCTTCTATGTTGCATTTACCGTCCTCCACACGCCGATAATCAGTTTTGGGTGAATTTCTCGTGGACTTTAGATAAAGCCGGGGAAGTTTCCGATAAAATAATTATAGTTGGCGACCTAAACGTCGATTTTTTCAATATTCATCATAAATATCCCATTTGCGACATACTATCCATCAATGGCTTAGTAAATCACATACAAGAAGGCACCTGTATTTCTCAAAGAACACAAACGTGTATTGACCCAATTCTTACAACGATAGATGTTCGAGTGGGTGAAGTAAGTACTATCAACACTGACTCCACAGTTAGCGACCACAAGGCTAAATACATTTCACGGATTTAGAATTACAATTCTAAGCGAGCTTATGAACGTAAAAAGTGTGGGATTACAAAAACGCGGACTTCGAGAGATTGAATATAATGATTGAAGACATTAACTGGTCAAATGTTATATGCGAGGCAAATAATGTTACAGAAGCGGCTGAATTTTTTACAAATCATTTCATTTCTTGTGTACGTAAGTGTATACCAGAAAAAAAGTATCACGATTCGACCGAGAATTAGAGATAGACTTCGTAACATAGCTATGAAAACAAAAAAGGAATGTGATTGGAGTAAGTACAAAAAAGTGCGAAATCAGGTCAACAATATGAAATAGCATGCATTTTCAGATTATTATGACAACATTGAAACGTATATAGATGACGCCAATAAGAACAATGACAAGCTTTATTGGAAACTACTGAAGAGATATTTTTAATACAAAG
This sequence comes from Ostrea denselamellosa, assembly GCA_024699665.1. Taxonomy (NCBI): domain Eukaryota; kingdom Metazoa; phylum Mollusca; class Bivalvia; order Ostreida; family Ostreidae; genus Ostrea; species Ostrea denselamellosa. The sequence goes on from JAMZEH010000038.1 coordinate 5,979,696, forward strand.
CCAAACAACGAATTACCCCATCTGAAATATACAGATAATGATGGTGTGCATAAAATAGCTTTCTCAGATTCTAGGAAATTAACGTTTTCAACAAATATTTTTCCTCCATCTCAAATATTACAAATACAGATAAAGGATTGCCTGAAGTGCATATACAATGTCATTTGTTTGTTTGTTTGTTTTACGTCCCGTCGAGAAATGTTCACTCATATTGAGACGTCACCAGCTGTAGGTGAAGTACTACAAATTTAGACCTATGCTTAGCGCCCAGGGCCGTAGCAGTGAGGGTTCTTTAACGTGCCAACGCCTACCGTGACACGGGACCTCCGTTTTTAAGGTCATATCCGAAAGACCCGTGATTCTCACTTCTAAATGCCGAGCGTTTGGCGAAGGAGCACTCACTACCTATTTTTCGTCTTAGGTTTGACGCGGCCATGGCACGAGTGGAACTCGAACTCACGACCTCCCGGTTACGAAGCGAACGCTCTAACCACTGAGCTACCGCGACCGGTATACAATGTCATAAAACCATAGATTCTGTAGTTATTGAAGAATATGAAGTTTTGACGTAATATCTGTCTTGCCTGTCAACAAGGCTATTGGACCTGATTGTGTTAGTCATAGAATGTTGACGTCAACAATGCATGCAATATGTAAACCTCTGCATTTGCTTTTTAACAAATCATTGTCTGAAAAAGCTTTTTCTATGTGTTGGAAAATAGCTCATGTGTTACCTCTTTTTGTTTGTTTGTTTGTTTGTTTGTTTTTTATTTATAGTCGCCTGAGCAATTTTTCAGCTATCCGGCGATTGTTACCCCTCTTTAAGGAAGAGGACCCATCATTGTCATCTAATTCCAGACTCTATTATGATTGATTGATTGATTGATTGATTGATTATTTGTTGCTCTCCGCCACACTTAACAATTTTTCAGTTATCCAATTTTTGTTGGTGTAGGAGAGAACCCAGATACAATGTACCTGGGAAGAGACCACCGACCTTCCGCAAGTAAACTGGCAAACTTGCTCACATAACGCCGCGGCCGAGATTCGAACACGCGCCGACAGAGGTGAGAGGCTTTGTGATTTTGAGCCCGATGCTCTAACCACTCGGCCACGGAGGCCCCTCCAGACTCTATTAAGTTGTGTGAACACGATAATGGAAAGAATAATTTTCAAACATGTATGTAATTGTATTGTATGTTTGTTTTCCGCCACACTCAACAATGTTTTCAGTTATCTGCGTCCAGTTTTTGTAGGTGGAGGAGAGAACCCAGATACAATGTACCCGGGAAGAGACCACCGACCTTCCGAAAGTAAACTGGCAAACTTTCTCACATATATTGGCGCGAGTGTATGTAATTATTTTCATTCTAACAACCTGTTATATAAATATCAAGCAAGCTTTTTGCCTGGAAATTCCCCAGTATATCAACTTATTGAAACATACCATCCTATAGTTAAGAATATTGATGAAAGCAAATCTTGCTGCATGATCTTTTGCGATCTGCTCAAAGCTTTTGACAGGGAGGGTTTGGCATAAGGTACTAATATTTCAAACGTGCCTAAACATTTTCTTGTCGGCAAGAGAATAGTAAATATGATTCATACTAAATTAAGACTAACTGTTTGCTTAATTATGTCTTATACAGACGAAATATAGTCGATTCTCCTAATTGTATTTGTGGTATGAGAGAGGATGCTTATTATTTTTTCTTTGTTTGTAAAAAAAAAAATTGATAAGCATCCTCTCTCATACCACAAATACAAAACCGGTCGCGGTAGCTCAGTGGTTAGAGCGTTCGCTTCGTAACCGGGAGGTCGCGTCAAACCTAAGACGAAAAATAGGTAGTGATTGCTTCTTCGCCAAACGTTCGGCATTTAGAAGTGAGAATCACGGGTCTTTCGGATATGACCTTAAACACGGAGGTCATGTGTCACGGCAGGCGTTGGCACATTAAAGAACCCTCACTGCTGAGCGCCAAGCATAGGTCTAAATTTGTGGTACTTCACCTACAGCTGGTGACGTCTCAATATGAGTGAAAAATTCTCGACGGGACGTGAAACAAACAAACAATCTTTGTTTGTAAAAGGATTTCAATTGAAAGAAATGTTATGTTCAACGAATTATTTTGTAGACAAGATTTGTCTATGATTGACACTCGGACGTTACTCTGGGGCAGTGAAAATTTGGAGTTTAATATCAATTACAAAATATCCTTAGAGTGCAAAAATTTATATTGAGTTCAGGAACATTTTCAAAATAATTATGTTATGTAGATGTGTAGTTTTTTTTTATGCACGTTCTATGACAATTGTTAGCAATTCTATTCTCGGTTAGAACCTCGTAAGTTGTAAGAACTTGTGTTCGAACCTAATTGTATAGATCCTATATATGCAATGAAAATACGTTCAAACCAAACCAAGTATTATTACAAAAACAGTCATTGTTATAGGAAATCGTTAATAGTTGTAAGGAATATTTCTGATTGTGTGTAATCTAATGAAAGGTTATATTGAACATCAAGCAATGCAAACAATATCCAGAAAACAATGTCCTAGTGTATGAATAGCGTTACCCCCCCCCCCCCCCCCCCCCCCATCCTTAATGAATTAACGAAAAGGCAGACAATCAAACGCGCGCGCACGCAGGCACGTGCATGCGCGCGCAGACATAGATCGATACTTGATAGAGAAAGAAATCAAGATTACATCAATGAGACAAAATTAGGTCTGATATCAGTAATTATCTATAATTTAATGGGAAAAAATGGAAGATAACGAACATTGATCAATTTCATTCATTCATTCGTTGTCGTGCACTTTTACAGCCCTAGATCGCTACAATGGGTACAGGATTGTTGGTGGTACTCTGGGAATACTACCTCCCGACTCGCCTAGGTCATATATCGATCTCGGTGAAAATTTTGCCAGATCAGTTAACATTCTCTCTTTTTCACCACTGACCAAGGGGTATGTCTTCAGACCAGAGTCATAATTCCAGTTTCTGTGAATAACATCGATTTCTTAATTGTACAAAGCTGGTATTTCAAAGTCTGAATGTAAAGTAATGCTCATTTAACCTTCATATACATTCTTTCCCTCCATTCAGTATCATCTATTTCAAATATATGCCGAGGTAAAAAGGTTACAATATCAATATATAACAGTAAAGCATTCACTTTATGACCAGGAAGTCCTGATTCGAGTCCCACTCTTGCCATGGCCATCACATCAAACATAGGTAGTGAATACTCCGTCGCCAAACGCTCGGAATTTAGAGGGGAGAATCACGCGTCCTTAAAATTGGAGATTTCGTGTCGCGGCAGGCGTTGGCACGTTAAAGAACACTCAACGCTACATGTACCGTCCTGAGCGTTTTAGCATAGGTCGAGACTTGTGGTACTTCATTCATCTACAACTGGTAACGTCTCATTATGAGTGAAAATTCTCGAAGAGACACAAAACAAAAAAATAATGAGATATGGAATACTGATTAATCTGTCAATTAATCTATCATTAAATTGGAGCAATATCATGGTAATCTAACAACTCGGGGAATATGACGGTGATGTTATGGTGATTTTTTATTCTATACTGATATTGATAAATTGAAAATCAAACTAATGTATATACAATTAAAAGAAAATGCTGTATACAATTAAAAGAAAATGCTTACTTAATTTATTTTTAATGTCAGTCTTACCATATGAATGTAAACAAATAACTCTGCAGTTACGGATATGACGTCATTACTAAAATTGTGACTGGAAATGACTACTGAGGGGTTTGTGTCACTGAAAATTGCATATCAAACTACAACAATGCTAAATTTCAGACATCAAATATGCCTATACATTCAAAATACAAAACTAGTATAATATCTTCTCGATAATAGTTCAGTTGGTTGGTTAGTTGTATGTTTAACGTCCCGCTTAAGAATCATATGGAGACGTCAACATTGTCTGTGAAGGGCTGCAAAATAAAGGCCTATACTCGGCGCTTACAGGCTTGGAGCAGGGAGGGATCTTTATCATACCTGCTATGATACGGGGCCTCGATTTCAGCGGTCTCATCCGAATGACCTCCCCCTATAGTCGCCTTTTACGACAAGAAAGAGTAACTAAGGACCTATTCTAACCCGGATCCTCATGAGATACAATAGTTCGTATTTTAAATACTTTTTATAGTGGCAGTATTATATCCGTACTTTGTCATTTTATTAAAAAGTCGTTTGATTTATATAACGTTTTTGTACAAAAACAGTAAATAACAGAATGGTAATTGCTGCCTCTAGTGCTTGTTAGGTTCATATAAGATTTTTTTAAATAAATAATGTTTACAATATCCTCCATTAGGGTATCAAGACTTACAAAGAGTTATGGACATTGAAGAAGAATTTCATGTTTGAAAATGCAAAATGCGTAAGGGTATGAATTGCGAGACTTCACGCCGCCACACTTCATAAAAATGTATTTTTAAAAATGAAGTTTATTTCTTAGACTTAGATTCTAATTTAATTTCTGTCAGAATTCCCAATCTTTACAATAAATGTACTATATTTATAATGATTCATTGTTAACAAATGCTGCACATTCATGAGGAAATGACTTTCACTACAATTTGTAAAGCTATATATTGGAAATGCAAATATTCCTAAATAAAGTCTATGGTGATACCCCTCTTGTCAAACTGTAATGCTGAATTAATATTTGCTTTAAAGTTACACTAAATGGGCATGTTTGCAGTGGTGACCAAAATACGTTTCCATCGTTAAACATATTTGCTGCCTGTCTTAGCGCTACTTAAAAATAACAGAATTTTTTTTTTTTTTTTTTTTTTTTTTTTTGGAAAGACAAAGTTCAATGTTGAATCGCAAATGTACCGGCAGACTTGGAGAGGGATTGTCGAAAACAAAACTAAAATAAAAACAAGACATTTCTTAATTTGATTAATCAGATTAATTACCCTGGCCAGGTTTGGACTACCCCCTTCAATCCTTTTCAATTATTCACAAACTTCACTCACGTTTGGTGTCACAATGCCTCTCTTAGAACATTATGTGATGAATTATCTTTTTGGTACGTTATTTATTCATGTTTTAGTTCGATTTCCTTAAGATCTCCAATAATAACAGGTCAGGAAATTTGTCGGCTTCTACCTAGCTATTTACAACTTTTGTCAGCCCCCTGTTAAAAAATATTGGTAACTGAATTCTTAAAGAGAAATTAACAAAACATTTAGGTGTTCTTTAAAAGTACTTTATAGGCCTGAATTGAGAAACAGTATTTTGCAATAAATTTCTGTACTTCATCATACTTTATTACCAAATTATCATGCAACTTTCGTAATATAGACCTAGTGCATGGGATAGAGTTAAAATATTGATGGATTGCAATTTAAATCTGAAACCAGCGATCATAACCTGAAATGCGCTATGTACTTGTTTTCAATTAGCGCGGTTCAATATCATGACGTCATTGCGACTCTCTGATAAGGACTTAAAACCGAAATGAAATATCTGTATTGAAAATTGGTTTTGTTTCGCCTATCGATCTTCAAACAATTAAAGCGCTACCATTAAAGCCATATTGATTCCAGAGCCAGTTGCCTGCTATCGTGTTATAGTTTTTGCGCATAGGAAGTTCGCGCCATTTCGGGAAGCAGTGAGAATTGATTTTACACGGACTATAATAGGAGAGGTGTTTATGCACCGAAGTATTGTTTCTGATTTTTCGCTAGAGGTAGTTTGTATGGGCAACTTGACAACTCGTTAATTCTTTTTTAAGAGTCTCATTACCTTTTCTACAAAGTGCCACGAGACAGAAACACATTTCTGGAAATGTGATTCGGTGACCAGTGATGATATGGGTGTCTTTAGAAATGGAACCTGATTTTTGTCTAGAAGTTGTCTTCGAGTGACACCTCTCTTTCATTAATACGGACAAAAACCAGTGCAAAAATCCCTTAAGAATGGTGGACACATGTTTTGTGTTAATGTATATGATTTGTGCAACTTAGTTGGAATGTAAAGCAATAAACACTAACAAGGTGCAACTCATTTCTTCTCCAATGGGATGTTCGGTATCCTTGCCTGTTCGGAAGAACCGGAGGGACATGGTGCCTTTGAAGAACCTAAACAATAATGAACATGCATATAAGACTTCTGAGAGGTCAGTGAGGTGTCGAGAGAGAATGACCCCTAGGAATTGGGTTAATATTGTCAATTCAACGCAAGGCGGGGGTGCCAGTGTAAGTAATATCAATAACATAAAAACTGGTGTTTAGATTGTAGACTTGTAGGGTACAGGCAAGAAAAGTCGAAATGACTAAGGAAAATGCTATCTACCCTCTCTACTCTTATATGCTTTAAAACATTCATTATATCAGATAAGACATGATAAAGCTTGTGGTAAATCACAGTTAATTCAGATACGATTGTAAATTGAAAACGGGTACAAATCTAAAATAAAAATGCCAAGTAAATATTTTGAATGAATCACACTTGAATATTTAAAACTACCTGGGTTAAGATCGAAGTAAGAAAGAAACCGAACTCATGGCCGAGCCAAATGAGAAGAAAACACTGAAGTTTCAAGGGGGGAGGGGTAATATTGTTTCATCATTTATTTCTTCGCTTGCACTGCACGTATGTTCAGTGCCACGCCTGACTGCCAGGAAAATACAAATACTCACTAACAAAAGGGATCTTGATCATTTGCTTGTTTTATGTTCATTTATTTGTAATTCTTATCTAAATGTGACCTCCGTAATCAGTGAGACCCCTGTAGGTTTTGAAATGCAGAGACACAGATAAAAAGAAATGTAGTATACATATTGTCGAAGTCTTTTTTTGTTGTATTCATTGTAAATGTGAAAGAATGTTTATATTTAACAAAGCCTCTCAGTCGTTTACAATGGATGATTTATTCTTTCTTTTTAATTTCATTTTGTACCTATAAATCTTGCATTCAAAATCATTTACTAAGTTTATATGTACTATATTTCTTAATATATATATATATATATATATATATATATATATATATATATATGTGTGTGTGTGTGTGTGTGTGTGTCTGTGTCTGTGTGTGTGTGTGTGTGTGTGTGTGTGTGTGTGTGTGTGTGTGTGTGTGCTGGACCATATTGAACACTGCCTTTGTTGCCGTATACATCACCCTGGATAAACAGAAGCTTTATTATCATCATAATTATTCTCAACAACAGAGGATGAATTCCCTTCATTTCATTTTCTATTAATATGGAAATGATTTTGATGTACGTTTTTACAGCAATGTCATGATTTCGAAGTCAACATAATTGAGAGTTTGGGTATAATAAATGTGGATATTTTAATCATTTAAAACTGCGTTTCATTAATTATTGAATTATTGCATTTGCTGTAATGTCCTTGCAATTCACTAATGGACAAAAACCGAATGTAGTAAGGAAAAACAAACACAGTTCTTTATATTTTATCGATAGATTTCAAATTTAATACAGTTATCTTTTGAAGTATGAAAATAGTTAAAAGAGCTGGAGTCACTTTATATCATCTGGTCGTAAATTTAAAAATACAAAGATAACGAAATGGAATATATATTGTAAGTAAATAAAATATTCAGAATTCATAATAATTTTAGTAATTATGATTTTTGATGTCACAAACACGTGGATTCTATTTGTATTTCTTTCAATAGTCCAGCTATCACTTTTTTTTTCATGCTGTTTGGTTCAGAATCTACCACGATCATATAAACATATCTTATAGAGCACAGTTACCTGAATAGTATTGGTCGACGCATGTAGCAAAATAATTTCGAGGAATGTTTAAAATATCCCCCAACTTATGAAGTCATCTTCAAAACTGGAATTCAGAGTGGGCGGAAGTGAATGTGTAAGGTCATTTCAACGCCAAAATTACGGAAATTAAATAAATGACAGAAGAATGTTTATTCAAGGTCCAAAAAATAACTTTTGTAAAATTTTGTTTCTTCATGCATTCCCTGTCCTATCTAATCAGAGCTTGTATTTTCGTTGGGTCACGCACTGAAGAAAATTAGCAATGCAATATAAAACAAATATTTTGCAATATCGCTCTGTCATTGGATAAAAATAGTCACGTGAATTTCTGTTATAACACAAGGGGTCGGTCGAAATTCTTTTTACAATATAGTTTTAAGTCTTCTACCTGCTCTGTCGGTGGGGACTATTAGTTTACCCTCGGTCTGTCTGTCAGCTTTTTTCTTGAGGTTTACCATATTTTTCTCCGCATTGGATGAAGATATTCAACTGAAATTTTATACATAGCCATTGTCTTGGATAGTTACAGATCAAGTTTGAGTTTCGTTATGCTTGACCTATTTTTGAATGAATTATCCTACCATTCACTTTGACTTTGTATTGCCTGCAATACACTCAGAATACTTGTTATTAACTAAAGTAGTGCTCCTTTATTTGTGACGTATATGTTTGTTGTGACGTGTGCAAGTTGAGTGGATTTACAATGCTTTTTATTTTCGCCTTTTGTGGAATGTCTTTCTTCAATGTTAAACGCAATTTAAATAGTTTCAAAGTTTTTTAATTAATGGCCGTTTCCAGAAATATGTCAGAAATAAGGAATAAAAATCTTCATGTTTAAGGCAACCGCGAGGTTCGGAGTTTGATTCCGACCCCTCGTGAAATCTAACATTTAAGACTGCGACATTAGAAATGAAAGTGGCGGCGCTTTCGGAAATGCAAAAAAAAAAAAAAAAAAAAAAAAAAAAAAAAACACGAAAAAAAAACAACAAACAAACAAAAACAAAAAATCGGAGTTCCTTTGTCACGATAGGTGATTGATTGATTGTATATTGTTTAACATCCCACGTGAGAATTTTTCACTCTTATGGAAACGTCACATTACCGTTGAAGGACTGCAAAATGTAGGCCTCTGCTCGGCGTTACGGCCATTGAGCAGGGAGGGATTTTTATCTTGCCATCCTTCTGTGTCAGATGAGACCCCAAAACCGGGACCTCGGTTTTGAGGGTCTCATCCATTTAGTGCCTCTTACGACAAGTAAGGGGTACTGAAGACCTGTTTTAACCCGAATCACCACAGGACTGTCACAGGAAGCATAATAAAGAACCCTCAGTGTTATGGTTCTGATCGCCATGCATACATTATGGCACGTCACTTGAAGCTACTAACTTGAGCTGCTACCGTCTCCGCATGAGTGAAATATTCTCAAATTTGACATAAAACAACATTCAAACACATACCTTATATGGCATTTATGATATGCAAATCATACCTGTATATACAATAGACTTGGGGAGACATATATTGTGTTTGATTTCGTCCTCCATTCCCGCTCCTCAGGCCAAATGATTGTCATTTTCTGTCATCACTTTTCAAGATGTGATGTTTGATTTTGGACGTTCACTTCTGTCCTTCGTAACTTGACATGTATCAACCACATGTATGACACACAGGTGATCTCGACGTCATCTCAAATTTGAATCATTCTGGGTATTTGTTTATGTTTACGTTGATTGATTGACGTAATTAATTGTATATTGTTTAACGTCCCTCTCGAGAATCTTTCATTCATATGGAGACGTCGAAAAAATTGGCTTAATTTTCAGTTTGAAAGGAATCAAAATATTTGACGAACGGTTTCTCGAATTATTAATATACACTCGCGTAAAACTCCGCCAATTCCCAGATGGCAATCAGCGGCTACGATTTCATTACTTATCAGAAAAATAAAATACCTTTTGATAAACCATCATATACTAACTTTAAAGCCAGCCTCTCTGTCACAGAAAAGTTGTTTGACTGGAGAGAAATGCACCTATAGAAATAATAGTAAGGTCATATATTCAAATTAAATATGTATTCATTTTATTAGTTTTCAACTGGATAAATACAGATCGATATTTTAGTATCAATTTGAATTATTTGATGATTTTTTTTCTTTTGATTACTATTCTTTTAGAAGCTATAACACAAATCTTTGTAATTTTTCTAACAGTGTCTTGGAGTCCTAAATTGTGCTCCTTTTTTTTTTTTTTTTTTTTTTTTTTTTTTTTTTTTTTTACAAAGCAAAATTTATTCACGAACTTTTATATGAGAAGAAAAACTTTCTTGTGGCCTTCAGTTCCACATTTAGAAATATCAACGACGTTTTATCAATGAACAATAGTATCTTAATTCATATATCAATTTGATATATCTCAGTGAATTCGAAATAAAACCCACAACAGAGTTTTCCACATCTGTTTCATTGCTCTACTTTATGATACAAATGGTAACTTCAGCTTCTTCTATATCATCTTTACGTAGCGATATTCTATTATCAAATACAAATGGTGTTTATGTTTCTCAACTGATTCTATACGCGAGAGCTTGGTCTGTGTATGATCAGTTTTTAAATCGAGGCAGACTACTGCCAAACAAGTTGATGTTACAGGGGTTTCAACAATCTCGTCTAAAATCAGCATTTTGCAAATTCTGTGGTCGTTATAATGATTTAATTTACCAATATAACATTAAGTCAAATGCTGTTTGACGTGTTTCATCCCGTGGGGATCTGGGTTAGAATAGTCCTTAGTACCCCTTGCTTGTCGTAAGAGTCGGCTAAATGGGGCTATCCTTCGGATGAGACCCGCAATAACCGAGGTCCCGTGTCACAGCAGGTGTAGCACGATAAACATTCCTCCCTGCTCAAACGACCTAAGCGCCGAGCAGAGGCCTTTATTTTGCAGCCCTTCGTCGGCAATGGTGACGTCTCCATATGAATGAAAATTTCTCAAGCGGGACGTAAAATAGTATATACAATCTGATCATATCAATTGTTAGACCGTTCTTACACACATATTTTAAATACTGATTACTCCATTTACTAAGATATACGGCTCACGGCGGGTGTGCCTGGTCGATAGTGGATGCTTGCTCCTCTTAGCAACCTGATCCCACCTTTGGTATGTCCAGTGGTCCGTGTTTACCCTACCCGTCATTCTGTATTCTTTGTAGGCGTTATGAGATTGATCACTGATCGTTATCTTCACCTTTTCATTTATGAAATTAAATTGAAAAAAAAAATTGTCAATATACGATCAATTGTGAAATAAGGGAATGATTTTCATTATTAAAATGAATTATCTCCAATCTTTCTGTTTAAGTACATGAAATTGAAACCGAATGTTTTCTACTGGAATAAATTCTAATATAGAATGTGATTCCAAGATGTGATTTCGTTATGTTTTTGCAATATGGAATTACATTGCTATATTTCAAAATGTATGTGTGTAAAATTCCAAATTGAATTCACTTTCTTCATCATATAAAGCTTGCAAATTTTTATTTGAAATTCCATTTACTCTAGAAGCATTTAAAATGAAGCATGATAGTTTTGTTCAGTGAAAAAGTCATGTTTTAACGCTATGTAATTTTTATAAGTTTCGAAAAGTCTTCCAATATAGTTTTTCTTTCATAGTATTTGTAGTTCTTTCGGATATAAGCCAGTGTCATGACATTTAAACATAGTTAAACGTTTTATTGTTCAGTAAACGCTCCTACTATCTTTATTAATGAGCAGAGCTCGAAACTAATTTTAAAAGAACGATAATATTTTTTTTCAAAATCACTCTTGGTGTAACAGTAGTGAACGTTAAAGTTGCAGCTGTGTTCTATCACCTTGGGTCCTTGGCTAGCGGAAATTTGCTATGAAAATTACTCTAGGGATTCAAATCGCCCGATTAATGTTTAAAGACCCCCTGACTATCTAACACATCTTTAGTGTGCGACGTATTGAACCATAGGCTATTGTAAGCATTTATTTATTTTATTACGTCATGTTGTTAAATTATGCATGTGAAACATCAGTTTCCACATACAGACTACCAGATAGGGGAGACATTTAATGAAGTAGTCAAAGGTTATTCAGCTGAAGGGAAAGCTAAAAGCAGATTAAAAAAAACTGGACGCCACCAGATAACTGAAAAAAATTGTTGAGCGTGGCGGAAAACAACAATCAATTAATCAATCATTAAAGCAGATAAAGTGATATATCATAGGTAGAAAGAAACCTTAATTAACTAGGATATTTTAATTCTTTATTCAACTAATATATCATTCAACATTATTTACTTTTCCAAAGTATTTTTTTTTTCCTTTGGTTTCTTTGCAGATTGTAACGATAATAATTTCCTACTAAATGCGTTGCAGTTGTGAACTTTGAATTTTGATAAATGTTGTTTATCTACTTCAACAGATATAAATGTAGAATGTGAATATAAAAAAGAAAATTTTATTTTTGAAAGTCCCTGAGGATATGAACAACAACGCTTCACATCCAAATACTTTTAATAATGCGCTAAAGTGTTTGATGAAGTATGCCGGCATGAAGTGTCGCAGTTCATACCCTCATGTGTTGCCGTTCATACCCTCATGTGTCGCAGTTCATACCCTCATGTGTCGCAGTTCATACCCTCATTTATTTTCAAAAAATGATTTTTTTTTTTAATTATGATTGCATCTTAAGATGTTTACGGAATCCTTTTAGCAAAGGTGTTTTGTGTATTTTCCATAGATCTTTAGAGTTTAGCAGTGAAAACAGTTTAAGCACATATCAAATTAGATGTTTTAATGTGTTAATTCTAAGAAGGAGAAATTTCAAAACTGTTTGTAGATAACATTCAGCGGTTGATTGATACACGCAGTTTATTGCTGATAACCGTAAAAATTAAATTTCGCATAATTTGATGCTAAATGTGAAAATAAGAATGTGTTAGTGATCACTATGTGATTTCTATTTATATAAAGATTTTAATCGTTATAATGGCGGTTAATATTAAAATCAATAATCCATAGCTCTGGTTCCGAGATAAAGTACGTTAGAAATGGTATAAATGTCTCCATTTACACCCACGTGTTACTTTACACAACTCTGTGAGCCCGCAGCAAATATCCACCCTGCTAAAGTGAACTGTGATTAAACCAAATTTCCATGTTCTGATATGACTATTTTAGACTTCAATGGGTCTTTAAGGCGACATTGAAATAAACATTTTTTTTTTTATTTCTAACCTTTTCCTCGTGGTGCAATTTCCTTATAGAACACCAAATGAATAGTTCCAAAGTTTCTACAAAATTATATTGTTAAATTAAAATTAAAATATACGGTGTGTATTCCATTTTAAGCAAATTAGTGTTATAAATTAGTGTGCTAGAATATACTGCAGCGTCCGTCAATCGGAATGTATAAGAATATCCCTCAATGATATGTTAAAGGCATTGTGTCACTATTTCATTTTTTTTTTATTCTGGTACACGTATTACAAACAGCCTATTGATCTCCGCCTTAAGAGAATACACATCACCGCATAGATCTTTCAATAATTAAAATATACTGCCCAGAATAGAAACGCAAAGTAATAATTTTTCGCTAAATCTTTTCAAATAATTTCTCTTACATTTTTTTTTTGTGTCCAGAATGAATTGCCTGATTACCCCCTTGATAATCTAACGCTATTGTTTTTTGGATAGATATTCTATAGAATTTGAGGGCAATAAAATGTTTTAATAAAATCCTAAGATCGACCTCTATAACTGTCGATTGTTTTAAAGTTCCTAATGCACGTGATTCAGGCACCAAAGGTCTATCAAATGCACGGATTTTCGTTATCTGATTTCGTTGTCTTTAAATTAACCGCTTTTTGAAAAATGCCACATCAGAATGATGCTCAACGCATTTCGACGACAAGAAGCATGTGCGTCACAATTTGCAGTTTCAATGTTGCACAAAGCACCATATCTCGCGTTTGGAGCATATATCAACAGCATGGTTTGACAATGATTGTATTGACCTGGTAAATCATGCATGGCGTCAGCAGCACAGGATCGCTTCATCCGATTGTGTCATCTTCATCAACGATTCACAACAGCGTCACCGACCTGGGATTCACTGTATATCCTTTCTACAGTCCTAACGTAAAAATGCCTATCCCCCCCAAAATAAAACCCCCCAGAGATTGTGACATCCTGCGCTGAACCCCAGGGGAGGATATCATAAAATATTTGGAATTAAACGACAAGGGACGTTGCATCCTATTAGTCGTTAAAATTACAGCATCATCGAAACCGATTTCAATGATCTCAGGCTCATAGACGACGGCCGCGGCAATGGACAGTTTGGTTCAGCTTCGAATCTCGTTTACACTGCAAAGGCCTGATGGAAGACTCCGAGTTTACCTGTGCCAAAATGAACGTTTTGCAAAAAATTACATCCAGAAGGCTGACCGGTTTTGGAGGGAGTAGTGTTATGACGTGGGCAGTAATGTCTTATGCAGACAGCACAATACCGGTTCACATATAAAGTGCTTTGATGGTTCAACTGTATATTGATGGAGTTATACAACCACATGAGGTTCTAGTAATGCAGCATCCCGAAGCAGTATTCCGACATGACAACGCCAGACCACATAAAACTCGTCTAACAAGTAATGTTCTGCAAAGACACATTATCCAATTTCTTCTATAGCCAGCCAAATCACCAGATTTGAACCCTATCGAACATGCATGGGGTGACTGGGTAGGCGCATCCACCAAAGACAACCGCAGCCTCAGATTCCCAAGCTCTGCAGTTAGAATAGAACAACATCTCTAGACAGGTTTTAGAAACTTAACAGAGTCCATGTCAGCATTGTCAGGCAGTCACTGGTGATCGTAAGTGGGGGGGGGGGGGGCACTAAATATTGAACTTGGGGTAACTTGAACTGTTAATGACTGTAATTATCACTAGTGGTTGTGATACTTTGATTATTAACCTAGCATTTATGCATACGTCATTTTTTGTTTATCAAGTATTAATCATGTCTAAAGCGAAAATATATTCTGTTTAATATGACGTTTCAGGCATTTGAATGACTTAGTATGTATGGAATGAACTATTCAATTTCAGTATTGACTTTCGTTGAAAATAGACGATTTTATAGCTCTGAAAACCATGACCATTACAATATGTAGAGGCTCTCTCTCTCTCTCTCTCTCTCTCTCTCTCTCTCTCTCTCTCTCTCTGTGTGTGTGTGTGTGTGTGTGTGTGTGTGTGTGTGTGTGTGTTGTGAAATATATAACCTACTAGCATAAAATCAAGAAATAATTTAATGGTGGATGGCTAAAGACGGATTGAATTAAAACGTACGCATTACATTATATATCATATGTGATGAATATTCACTATGCAATCCAATGAAAGACGAGAATCGGAGAAAATATATCAAATATATATGATTTTCTTCAACACAAAGTTTTTACGCTTTTTTATTGATCGCGGACATGATGCCCTGTGCCTTTACGTTGGCCATTATTAATATACATGTACAGTATGTTTAAAGACGCAGGACGGTTACCGCTGTTGATAGCACTGTATCGATACCCTGCAAAAGTCTATTTATAGAGGTTTTTACGAGGAAGTGATACAATTACACATCTGTACTGTTACAATTCTGAAATGTCAAACTTTTTTATTTTTTTTTTTTTTTTTACATTATTGATATTTCACGTGCTAGTACTTATAAAGACCAAGGCCGTGGTAATTCATTTCATGTGATTCTATGAAACCGCAGATTTTGTTTCCAGATCCTGCCAATAGTTTAGTTAGGCCATTAGAAGTGCTTACAACTCTCCTAAGAATAAAAGATATATATCAGGGCTATTACGAGGGATCATTAAATATTCACGTGACCGCTGGCATGAACTTTTCGCCTGTACCAACAATACGACATAACGTTAAAAGTCTTAGTGATTTCCTCTTGCAATCATGTATTTCTGTTAACGATTTCCTTGCTTGCTGAACAACACTAGTTCGAGAAATAAAACAGAAAGTTTACAGACGAACTATTTCTCAAGGGAGATATGTCATAAGGAGATGTTCATGTTAGGTAACAAGTTTACATTGTCGTAATCATCAATGGCGGAATCTTCAGGCATTTTACAGAGGCGTCAAGTAGTTGAAATTATCAAAATTCAAACCGGACTGCATTGAATGGATTTAGCTTTAACAAGACTTAAAATTTACAGGTATTATTGGTAAAACTTAAACTGTGCAATATGGTCGGTCACTTTCTTCCTCAGACTTAAACTTTACAGTAATATTGTTCAGTTACTTCCTAAGACTTAAACTATACAGTGTTTTTGGTAAATTGTTTTACAGGTATTCTTGGTAAATTTCTTCACAGATATTCTTGGTAAATTTCTTCCTAAAACATAACAAGTATTCTTGGTAAATTTCTTCCTAAAACTTTACAAATATTCTTGATCAATGTCCCCTTTAATGGAGTTACTTCTCAGTATGATTCTGTAAAGTTTGTTTTTTAACAAATTATATTGTTGACAAACATAAAATTATAAGGCAAGAAAAACGCAGCCAGTGGGCTTAATTGTGTACTGTAGGTAGTTATGATTTACATTTTTTTTTCAATATTTGTGAGATTTTACCGTTAATTTTGTGAGCATGCACGTAAATCTAATTTTTTTAACTTTAAATCATCGCAGATCTGTGCATCGGTTTTAATATATTGTTGAACGAAATGGGTGTTGGTTTGAAGTTGTATAACTGTATGTGGATATAGATTCATGTCTCTTAAAAAAATAAAATTGTCCTCATGCTTTGTTATATAGAAGATATGTCTAAAATGAGTCAAAGATACAGAGAATGACCATTTTTAGTTCATAGTTTGAAACGGAATAGCTTTATTTAAATACATAACTAATTCAACGATTTCCTTATAATATATCATAATAATTTAAATATTTCCAATGAACAAAATTCAAATGCAAATATTCCTTTATTTGATACATACGGACATTTTTTTATCCAGAGGTTTGTATCATTTCTAACAATGGATCAGAGAGAGAGAGAGAGAGAGAGAGAGAGAGAGAGATCTAATATATGATTTCTGAATCATTATGATAATTGTATTTTTCAGAGACCAAGATCTTCAAAATCAAAACCAGAATCGACAAAATTGTTTCTTGATGTAGACTTCCCTGCCAAAGATTCCTCCATCTTTAAAAACAAACCAGTCACCAAACAAGTGGTGTGGAAGCGACCCTCTGTGAGTTATCCATACAATGAAAAATCTAAAACTAAAGCAGTTCTTTGCCATACTCTTCACCGTTATATATAATTATATAACATAATACTCACTTTCTGGTTGGTGGTGGTGGTACTTAAAGGTGTAATTCCTTTACAATGACTTTCGGTGTTTTTTTATTATTGTTTTTATTTATTTATTATTTTTATATTATAATTAACTAAAATCTCGAGGACAAACTACAGAAATGGTCTCCCTCTATTTATAGTTTCCGTGGTGGATCCAGACTATTTAATTTTTATCAATCCGTGTGTACCTTTTTTTTTGTTTGTATTCATATTGTTCTGTGGAAATAGGAACGCACACATTTCAGTGACTATTTAGTATGCTTCAATTTCGTTTTTAAAAAAAAAAACAGACATCTTTTCGTCAAATCATTGAGGTTCTTTTTCTCTTTAAGGACATTCGACCAAACCCAGTTTTAATTTCCGATGGAACTAGTCGTCATGACATGAAACAAGGAGAGTTAAATAATTGTTGGTTTCTGTCCACTTTGTCTGCTATTGCTGAAAAACCTGAACTCATAAGCAAGGTAAGACAATTTAAAACTTGCACAATAAAATCAGGATCCGTAACCGCAGTTCTAATGTTTCCGAAGTAACGGGTTTTATATTTTGAGTTGTGCATCATCGCTGCCAACATGGTATAACGTTAAACAACACTGATAACTCGTAAGGATCCCACGGGACAGTGCAACACCGATAGCGCTTAATCACCCCTTGGGGTAGCAATACCGATAGCTCCATAGGATGCTATAGAACAGTAACAGTTAGCGCTAAAACTCCTGTAGGCCAGCAACACTGATAGTGCTAAATTTGTTGCTTCAACATGAAAAAGCCAAGATAACTAACAGTATTCAATCTCGTAATTCCTATAGAAAATACAAATCAGAGAGATGGGCAAACACGGACCCCTGGTTATACCAAAGGTGGGGTCAGGTGCCTAGGAAGAGTAAGTATCCCCTGTCGACCGGTCACACCCACCTTGAGCCCTACATTCCGATCAGGCAAACGGAGCAATCCGTAGTCAGAATCAGTTTGCCAAGAACGGCCTACCAATTGGTATAAAACACATCAGACAATATTTGACTTAATAGTCATAATTCATCGTTCTAAACTATATACACGTAATACGCTATCACTTAATGCGTCTTTTCACTCATATGTGATGCATTTACCACATTAGTAGACTAGAAACGACCAATCAGAAAGTCCAAATTTTATACTCCTCATTTTTTAAAAAGCTGATTATACATGTCAGAAAATGTAGTCTGTGCGTTTGCCTTTAAAATATCGTAAATGATCAATCTTACAGGACATCGATGTCAGAAATAAACGGTTACCAAGAACAGTAAACTCCCACGCAATTAAAAATTTGACCACGTTTTGGTATCGCCATGTTCGGATACATAACGAGAATTCTAATTGGTTCAAATCCCATCGAGGTTTTGTTGTGCCACCAATCAATAGTTCAGAGTTTGTTCTTATTTCGTATTTCCAACATTTTTGATTTCAGCATCACTGGAGAGACATTGTCGAAATGTGCATCTGGTGCAGCAAAATTGGTACCGTTTATGTTTTATAAATCCAAACATACCATTCGTTTGCCATCAAAAGAAAGACGATATTAATCGCGGTTATCAGGCATCACGTACCAAAAACGCTCACAATGACGGCTTTATCACAGTATTTTAGATATGGGTCGAAAAATTTGTTCGTACCAGTTGTGGAAATCCTGCATAGGTTCATGGATTGTACTAAATGATTAAAGTCGATATACTGATTTTAACTGGGACAAAAGGACAATTTTTCCCGTAATAAAACCTAAATTATGGTGGAAAACAACTTGGATGATTTGTTTTCTGTAGGGAAGGACATATGTATTGATCAATAAATCCGTGTCACTGATCCTCAACGCGTACTGTTCTCTACTCGTGATGCAGATGAAAACAACAGACTGTAACGTCATATCATTCTCTACTCAATTCATTGTCAATTCATCACACAAAGTCGCTTATCATATTCATTTGAATGACTTATTCATTGCCTTTTACCGTGGCGAAATTGCAAAATCGAGGAAACCCCCACAGAAGAAATAAGAATTCTATTGTCTCTAGTATGAAAATGACTTACAGCTTTTATTTTAATTATCTCGTAATTCTATTCTCACTAAATTCGCCGCAAACTGCTCGATAACGATCTAGCTAGCGTAATTCAGGGGCGAAGTTTCGATTTTACTTGCAATATAATTCTCAGCGGTTTGGTGTTGGTTTAAACGCACAAAAAACAACATACACAAATGTTTACCTTGTTTCGCTAATGGCGGTGTTCGCATTGGTGCACTCTAAAAGCGATAGATTCATCGTAATTAAGAGACGATGCCGCAATACAAGCCAGAAGAGTAAATTAAGAGAAATGAATATGGTGTCCAAATGAACACATTGGTTTTCATGTGGACGTAATTGGGTTTTTACATGGAACCAAAGAATGAAGACATGTACTGATATTCTACGCCAATTGTTTAAAATGCAAATGTTTCAACAACATATGCCAAGCATTATAGAACAAATTGCATTCATCTTTAATTATTTTAATATATACTCTATTCTATATTCTATATTGGATATATGATCTAGTGAACTATGCTAAATTCCTGACGTGTTCTATAACATAACTTGGGGAATAGAGTGACATTTTGAATTACTGCAATCGATGATTGTAACAGTACCTTCCCAAATCAAATACCATTATTTAACAGCTTTGGAAAGAACAAATTTATTTTAAAGTAAATTTCAAAGTGAACAAAACACCCGTTTTTGAATATTATATTTTCCATATAGTCAGCACAGAAAATGCTAACATCTCGAACTATGTTTGTAGAATCACAAAATCAAGAGGCAAATCGTCATCAATGTATACAAAGCAAATTAAATTGCTCGTAAATGGTATGAAACAGCATTCACTCTAATGACAAATTGTATTTGCAAAATTAGGTCGTTATATGCAAAATGCTTACTTTAAACGAGACTGTTGAGACCCTTGCAACATCAACCCATTTGTAAGCAGCACGCCTCGATCTAAAATCCAACCACTTGCAGAACACGCCCACCCGCACCGATCTACCCAAGAGACACAAACACGACGCGCAGGCGATAGCGAAACACTGCCACACAAACGTGGGGAGCCGACGATGGAAAGGCCGAATCCATGTCACCTGTCACAAAGCTGGGCCGCCACTCCGCCATCTATGCTTAACAAAATATTCAAACCTGAAGCAGACGCGGAAGATCCCGTGGGCTCCTTATTCAGAGCCCACAGGCACATACCGAATCGACGAATCGACACACAATTGAAAATAAGCACTATCTATACACAAAGCGTCGTTAACACATCCTAGTGTCGAGTTGAAGGCCACATCAAGACCTCCCTTCTCATGTAGAAGTTTTTAAATAAACTCGGCCTTGTAAGAATGTAAAAATAGGTCAGAGAATAAAGGAGCACAATTTTTACCCATAGGAATTTCAAAAGACTGCTTCTCCCATGTAAAGACGTCACCAGCTTACAGGGTCATGAAAACGTGTACCGTGTCACGTGACCTCAAATTTTAAGATCTCACAACCGATTTGTATGGTTTCTCATGAAAGACTTTCAATGCCGAGAATATCGCGAACAAGTCTGACATGGACCGGATTCGAACCCACGGCCATTCGATCACGGAAAAAAAAACGTTCTACAGATTAAGCTACCGTAACTGGTTTGCCTACAATTGTGTAAATGACTCTGCTTGTAGCTTACTCTAAAAGTATTCAACTTGAAAAGCAAAAGGGTCAAATACATATGTCCTTAGCTCATTATTAACCGCAATGATTTCCGATCACAATATGATTTACTCGTAAATGGTGAATACTGTGTATCAAAACTATACTTTGCGGGGAAAAACAGTCTTGATAGAATCATTCGGAAGAGTATTCACGCCGAGCGTATCATTATGGATTTTTATAACAATGTTTTGATGTAGTTGAAACCCTTTGGTAATAGAGTCGTCATTACGGTGCATTCTCACAAGTGACATTCTTTGAAAAGTCTTTCAGAGCTGGGAAGTAAAAGTAAAATGAATCATTTCTAAGCATCACTGATTAAACTTCCTTGTAATTTTCCAGATTATTCCAAGTGACAACACTTTCGGGTCATCCTATTATGACGGAAAATTCCATTGCCGCTTCTGGCAGTTTGGTAAATGGGTGGATGTTTATATTGACGATCTTCTTCCAACCGTCAATGACGAAATTCTGTTTGCTCATTCATCGGATCCTGATGAATTCTGGGTATCTTTGGTGGAAAAAGCATACGCCAAGTAAGTATTTCTCACAGCCGTCAGCAATATTGAGAATACGACTGAGCCGGAAATCCGGGACTTTCGAGCCATCCCTTTTGACTTTTATCGCGTACAGAACGTAATGGTGGGGCATATCATTTCAAAAAAAAAAATCTTACAATATAACAGCTACGTAATAAAAATTGGAAGACGCTATCTTTCCAAGAAAGGGATCATTACAGTAACCATTTATAGGAAAACGCATTTTATTAAAATATGCGAGATAGCGAGGGAAATAAATCTCGAGGACGTAGAAATGAAAGGCAATTATGCCGACATGGATAAGGATATCGGTGAAACGTCACGCTTTGCATCCAAAGATACGCGTGTAAATGCACCCGTTGCTTTCCTTCTGCTTTACGCCCAGGTACTTGGCACAAATAATAACTTGTATCATTAACAGTCTTCCTCTTTGTAGGACTGCGCATAGTTCTTAACGCACCGTTTGCTAGCTAAACATTTGTATCGATGTCAACTTTGCCCTACAATTAGTTACTATCACGTGACCGCGGTGTATAAACGTCAAATGTAATCGGTCGTTCCAGCACATCCCGAAAGTTCCGTATTGAACTATATCACCTCTTTGAAACTGCGAAAGTCTACTACATTAAGTATAGTGGTCAAATTGACAAAAAATAAAATTTCTTCATTTCATAATATGATGTTACTATCACTAGTATTAGATAAGATATTCATTGAAAAACTGTTTAATTAACTCCGCTGAAATATTTCATTTGAAAACAAAGATTTACAGAAATCACATTATGTTTTATGTATCTGTGCTTTGATGACTGTTTACAGACTAAACAAGTCATATGAGGCACTGGAGTATGGTTTCGAGGCCGATGCTTTCACGGACCTCACGGGAGGACTCGCGGAGTGGTACAATCCTGCTGAACTTAAGGAACACGATTTCTACCTCATTCGGGCCGCTTATCAGTGCGGCGCTGTGATTGGTTGTTTGAGTGTGGTGAGTTTCATATAAGAATGAATGCAACGAAGTGACAAAGTAAAATAAATTTACTGAATATATTTGAATTTAAAATGAGGAATTCTTTAATTATGTTGTATGGCAATTCATTAATCTGTAGTATTAGCTGCGAGGATTGCATCATTACTTGTTCTTCGACAGACAGCGTCACTTTAGATGCTTAAAGAAATATTGAAAAAGTTGAAATCATGTACATTGTGGTATTTTTTTTCCATCAGGATAAAGAGGATCGAGACGACAGAGAGAAACGGGGCATGGTGTCCAATCATTCTTACGTCATAACTGCTGTGGAGGAAATACCGTACAAGTCGGGAACAGCCAAATTGATCCGAGTCCGAAACCCTTGGGGTGACACTGAGTGGAACGGTGCATGGGGAGATGGGTAAGATACTTATCGGTCTACTTAGTGTATATAAACACTGCCAATTCAGAAAATATTTACAATGATTAAGCGTTTCCCAAATTATGGCCATTAAGTGCGAAGTTAGCCATATTATTTACCTGTATCATTTTACTACATAGGAGTGACGAGTGGGATCACGTGACAAATGAAGTCAAAGATCAGTTGGAGTTACTGTCACGTGACGATGGGGAATTCTGGATGAACTACAACGACTTTCGGCGCGAGTACTGCAACATGATTGTGTGCAACTTGTCGCCAGATTTTGATCACGATGGAATAAGTGACAGAGCAGGTATTACAATGTGTAAAATATTTAAGCATGTTACAGTATGTGTACAAATATAAAGTGTGAGTATTACACAATGTATGATTGCTACAACATATCTACAATATGGGAACATTATAATATATGTATATGATTATAAGATTTAATTATACAATGTATGGATATTGCAATACGCGTACGTGTTCAATATGTGTTTACACAATAATTGATTGTTTGGGTTTTTGCGCAGTGTTGACAATATTTCAGTCCTTTTATGGCGATTAACTAAATATGTTCAGTATTGAAGAGTTCTGGAGATTCTTTGATGGCTCCCAGTAAGCCTACTCTTTTTTTTAAATCAAAGAAACGATCTTTTGCGTGCCAAGGGGGCTATAGTACTTGACATAAAAGTTAAAAATATGCAAATAAGTAAAAACATATATATAATATTTCGTGTATATAAGCATTTGTATAATAAAAGAATTCGAATTTTTTTCTGTAAAAAACGCATTCTTGTAAAACTTAAAATAATAATTAACAATATTTGTAAAACGTTCTTGCATTTAATGCACATCATTAAAAGTATATTTCTTATGGGTGAAAAATCACTACATTCTAAAAGAATGTGAAGTATAGTTAATGGACAGTCACAAGATATACATTCAGGCTGAAGTTCTATGTTACAGTGTAAGTAGGAATGTGCCTATCTTGGATGACCGATGTGTATTCTTGAAGTAATTACTTCGTGCAGACGTTTTATTATGACGGTACACAGCTTGTTTACTTTGTTTTGAATAGAACAAAGTTTACTTGTGTCACAGAAATCCCAACAGATTTGCCAAAGAGAATTTAAATATAGTTTTATGAAATATTTCAGATCAATGGAAGGAAATTTAAATTTAAACAGGGAGTCTGAGAATATAGCAAAAATGTCATTAGAAATTTTAATCTACTCAAAAGTAAATTGAATAGCCTTTGCTTCGGCGATGTAAACTGTTACCTCATTCGGAAGTCGTGTCGAGAAAACGTTGTTCGTGATTACTGTAGTAGCAGCGAGTTTTGGCCTTTTGAACCATCTATATAAATATCAATTGTAGAATGATTAGACTGTTTTAATTCGGAGTTTTGCTTGACAACAACGACGTTTCTTTCAGATTTCTTGTATTCAGAATGTGTGAATATTAAAATCTGTATACAATGTGTGAATATTACAATCTGTATACAATATGAGTAATTTGGCTTTGTGTCGCGCCAAACTTTTTCGTTGTTTTTCAATACTTAATAGTGAAAATCGATGAGACAAAAATGGTAAACCCAAAGTAACGAGATACAGATTCAATACTACTTGTATCATTTTGAGGATGATGTTGCCTTTTTGAAAGACATATATTGGCGTACTATCCAATATAAAACAGATTATTGAAACATTAACAAGACATTTCAGACAAAATACTCGTATATGGGTTACGTTAAAAGTAATACATACGTTTATTTTTGTCTATAACCGCGGTAACAACATTTCGAGAGAAAATAATCCATTCGCTCACAGTATAATCGAAATACATCTTAAGCCAGTATTAAGATTATTACCCACCATTCATCATTATGAGCTTGGGAATATCTTGTTAAACAGCTGTGCTGCTTATTTTTGATTTATCAAAGATGTATTTTGAGATGTGATATAAAATTCTAAGATGAATTTATTCTTAACGAGGTATACTACATTGTCATAATGACTGGCGTCCTTGTACAACATGAATAGAAAGACAAATATTGGGAGTTTTTGTCTATTTCGTTTAGATTTAATCGCCAAGTTGAATGACTCTGGAGGTTACCGTGTCAACTGTTGGCCTGTAGGTTGTGTGTTCGAGTCTTGCCGGGGTTTATATTTTTTTCGTTAAACCTTCTATTAAAATTGCATTTTTTTTACTGAACAATCTGAATTTGAATGTTTACAATTTCTGAATAATGTTTACATATCCTATACTTTTCATCCATATCAAATTTCTCTGGTGTAGAAGGCACGACTAAAGCAGAGGAAATTGAGCCTTTAAGAATGTTCAGCTATATTTACTTATAATGACAAAATTTTAAACTACGTCAGCACAGGTTAAACTTTCCTCTGCAGCATAGTTAAGTTTGGTATGAAAAATGTAATTAATTTTTGTAAAAAAAATATATGTGTTTGAAACCACTGAAATAATTCTATTATCCAATGTCAACCTACGAAAGAATTAAAAATTAACGCAGTCTAATACAAAAAGATTAGATTGATTAAAACTCATGACAGGACGACTTTACCTTGAATTGACTATTTGTATTACAGAATATCAGTTAAGCTTTAAAGGTTCCTGGAAAACGGATCTGAATGCAGGCGGCTGGTTAGAATGCGAATCGTTTTACCAGAATCCACAGTATCTAATCATCCTACACACTGACGGTCAGTGCTCTTATTCATTTAACGTGTGCTTCGAAATTGATTAGTATTACAATTCATCGATAAAACACCCAGAATAGTCGTCCGCATTCAATAATTAGGATTGTCATTTGACTGATATGTACTCATGATAAGTTCCTTCTGAATTTGTTCCATCAAGGTTTTCATACTTACCTTTCTATAACTTCAGTGGTGGTCCAGAGACGTTTCAACGGCCGTCTTCCATTGATTATTTCCCTTCTACAAGTGTACAGAAGACACGATAAATTAGACGGAGTCGGATTGTATGCAATTGGTTTTGAAATTTTTCAGGTATTATATATACATTTTGTTTTTATTTTTTAAAACATATTCAGCTTGGCCACATCATTTAAGCTGATTTTTTTTTAATTGTTTTAGTTGTACTCAAAACCATCAGGAGCCTTGGGCAAAAGTTTCTTCGACAATAATGACCCACTGATGCCGGAAAATGAGGAAACGTACGCGGAATATAGAGAAACATCCGGGCGCTTCTTCCTAGATCCGGGACATTACATTCTTGTGCCAACAACGCAACTGCCAAATTTCGAACGAGAGTATTTAATGAGGTTGTTTTCAGTCTGCAAAATGGAATGCATGTAAGTTCACACGCAATATGTAATAAAAGTTAAATAAGAAAAAATATATATACATAGCCATTTCGCTTCCTTTCACACGAAATATTCATACAAGTTAAACTTATGTAATTAATCATGCCGAGATAATATACCTTTCAGTGTTTTTCTTCACACTAATGTAAGATATAAATTTTGATAGTGCATAGTATTTCAGTAATGATTAAACATGTAGTATAAACATTTTGATAGTGCATAGTATTTCAGTAATGATTAAACATGTAGTATAAACATTTTGATAGTGCATAGTATTTCAGTAATGATTAAACATGTAGTATAAACATTTTGATAGTGCATAGTATTTCAATAATGATTAAACATGTAGTATAAACATTTTTTTTATATTTACAGACCGATAGCCAATAGCTTACCGTGGGTACATTAGTACGTCATAGTTTCGTCACAAAGTTTCGTCATCTGTGGACTTCTTCCTGTGTGATGTGATGTAAATATCAAACATTCCGTACTGACAATTATGCAACACTTTCCATTTGTGTCAAACTGTTTTAACGTTCAAATGTGATGTGATGTGTGTGTGTGTGTGTGTGTGTGTGTGTGTGTGTGTGTGTGTGTGTGTGTGTGTGTGTGTGAGAGAGAGAGAGAGAGAGAGAGAGAGAGAGAGACTTTGTTTATAATGTTTATTACAGTTTCAAAATCGTGAAAATCAAATCATACAATTTCATTTCGCAAACATTTCATTAACTCAGTGCTGTACATTATTAAATGTTCATGGTGAAAATGATGTACATTAATGTCTTTTAATGTTATAGTTACCGTATCATATTTTCATGTATATCAACACATACACGAATTCAGTGCCGTCTCTAAACCTTAAATATGCACGGTGTCGCTATGCACTAGTAAAATCGCATCATTTCATGAAAAGGGACTGTTCCCATACAGTACAAATGAACGTGTTAGCTATATCATGTGATGGCAATACAATAATGGAATTGTTTTCTGTGCCTTGTAATACTGAAAAAAAGGAAAAAAACCGATGAAATCAATACAACGTAAGCTACAATATGGTATACCGGGGGGGGGGGGGGAGATTTGCTGAAATGGTGACTGTTTTGATGGATGAGAAAAATTATGCGAAAGAATGAGGTAATAGATGAGATTGTCAGAAAATCAAAATATTTAATGATTACATTGTAACTTGTGGTGGTGTACCGACTTTAATAACCAGTAGAAATTTTGATTGAGCGCATAACATGAAAACTTTGTTAAAATATACCCGCATATATGTAGTATTTACAATTTTGATATTCTTAGTAATTAAGGCGTCAAATTAGACAACGCTGTTTTGAAAAATCTTTAGTTAGTCGACAAGAAACCCCAAAATAATTATCAATGGAACAATAAGACTGAGGATGGACATTGAATGATTTTTTTTCATTACATTTCTAGTTTAGAAAAATATTTTTAAGCTCTACTTAATCATCAATGTGATGGATATAGCACCCTCTTAAAATTAAAGTCATATTAAATATTAACCATCATTATTAAGTGTAGATAACTCTTTTCTCTGCTTTGAAAATTGTAAATATGAATATGAGTGAAAAATTCTCGACGGGACGTAAAACAAAGAAACAATCAATCATATGATTTATAACAAATACATCCATGAAAGGGAAAAATCATTAATTCTCCTGATATACATGCGAACAAACCAACCCAATAAATCTAAATAAGTAGATTGAGTGGTGTATTCAATAGGCAGTTTCTGAATGAAAAACAGCATTCCAATTTAATTACATGTAATTCAGTCGTACCTAATATTCTCAAGGATTGGTTGGACGCTTAGTATTTCAGCTGTAGGTGAAGTGCCACAAATTTAGACCTATGCTTAGTAGTGAAGGGTCTTTATCGTGTCGACGCCTGCCGCAACACGGGACCTCCGTTGTTAAGGTCATATCCTAAAGGCCCTTGATTCTCACGTCGAACGTTTGGCGAAGGAGTAATCATTACCTATGTGAATGTCGTAGGTTTGACACGGCTATGGCACGAGCGGGGCTCGAACTCACAACCTCCTTCTTGAGAAGCGAATGTTCTACCATCGAGTTACCGCGACCGGTTATTAGCAAGGACAATTTTGGATGAACTGGTATATATGTATTGATAAACTTTAAACTTATACTGATTTTTTTCATATTATTGATTGTTTCTTTGTTTTACGTCCCGTTGAGAATTTTTCACTCATATTGGGACGTCACCAGTTGTAGGTGAAGTACCACAAATTTAGACCTATTCTTAGCGTTCAGGGCCGAAGTAATGAGGGTTCTTTAACGTGCCAACGCCTACCGTGACACGGGACCTCCGTGTTTAAGGTCATATCCGAAAGACCCGTGATTCTCACTTCTAAATGCCGAGCGTTTGGCAAAGGAGCAATCACTACCTACTTTTCGTCTTGGGTTTGACGCGGCCATGGCACGAGCGGGGCTCGAACTCACGACCTGCCGGTTTCGAAGCGAACGCTCTAACCACTGAGCTACCGCGACCGGGTTTTTTTTCTCATATGAAGACCAATGTATATAGTACAGTAAATATGAGTGAAGCTCTGAAGTCATATAATGAAGTTAATAAATTAATATATTGATCCTTTGTTCACACTAAATCGTACCAACTTATGATAATGAACAAGTGAATATAACAGTAACCGATCTTAAATCTTATGAAAAGTACAAGATAATAGAAGGGCAAACACTGACCCCTGGCCAGGACATACATATTGTACCAGAGATTTGATCAGCTGTCTAGGAGGACCAAGGAAGTGGAGTAACCCAGAGTCAACAACATTATGTAACAAACGGCCTAACAATTGGTACATTCAATATCCCAGTTAATGGAGTGGATGACAATGACTTACCGTACCTATACTGGATTCCCAAACTCCACAAAAACCCTTGCAAAGAAAGATACATTGCTGGATCCAGTAAATGGTCTACCAAGTCACTAGTTTTGCTCCTCGAGATAATATTAATTGCTGTGAAGGTCAAAGTATAGTACTACTGCATATGCCAGAAGTGTAAATAAAATGTGGATTTTAAAAAATTCTAAAGAACTTTTAGTGAATTTGAAATCACAAAACTTTTCTCAAGTCAACAACATTAAAACCAATGACTTTACAACAATTTACCCGACCATACTTCACGATAAATTAAAGACTAAACTTTTAATATCATACATTTGCGAAATGCTGACTTTAGACGATATTGTACAAACCCCTGTAACATCAACGTGTTTGTCAGTAGCCTGCCTCGATTTAAAAACTGATCATATGCAGAACAAGCTCTTGCGTATCGCATCAGTTGGAAGATATAAACACCATATGCAGGTGATGATGGAATATTGCCAATTAGATAAGGGAAGTTGAGGATGGAGAAATTGAAATCATCCCGTTTCTCATAAAGTTGAGTTGTTAGTTTGCCGACAACATCTATGTCCAGTAAAATATCTAAGTACGAAGCAGATATGGAAAACGCTGTGGTGTCTTTTATATCAAGTTCACTGGGATATATCGAATCGCCATGTGAATGAAAATGATCATAATTGACGGATAAAACGTCGTAGATATATCTAAATGTCGAATTGAAGGCCACAACAAGAGATATTTTTTCTTCTCAAGTAGAAGCTTTCGAATGAATTCATATATAATCAATCAATCAATTCATTTACCTGATCAAGATATAGGGCTCACGGCGGGTTGACTTATCGACAGGGAATGCTTACTCCTCTTAGGCACCTGATACCACCTCTGATATGTGCAGGGGTCCGTGTTTGCCCATCTCCCTGATTTGTATTTTCTTCAGGAATAGCGAAATTGACTTCTGTTCGTTCGGCTCTTTGGATGAGACCGCAAAAACTGAGGTCACGTGCCAGAGAAGGTGTGGCACGTTAAAGATCCCTCCCTGCTCAAAGGCCATAAGCGCCGAGCATAGGTCTAAATTTTGCAGGCCTTCTCCGGCAATGATGACGTCTCCATATCAGTGAAAAATTCTCGAGCGGGATGTTAAACAATATATAATCAATCAGTCGATGTTCGTTAGCTTTGCTTTTTCATATAACTGTACCTCCAAACACAATATTTGTGCATTGCAACAAGCAATAACATATTGAATCTCGTTCATAGAAATAATGTGCAACATTAGATATCATTTCTAAGTTCTTATCCCAATTCATAATTATAGCTCCTAGTAACTAAAAATTATAAAACCGTCTGCACTTTCATTCATCGCAGCCATTTTAACCGGTGCCACTAATTACTAAAAAGGATGAAGAACCAAAACGGTATTGAGACTCAAATCTGATCAATAATAATTCAACATAGTAAATTATGCTAATAAGAAGACTTTATAAAGATGCACATCTATTATTATGTATATTTTTATCCAAACCACATTAAGATATATGTCTGACGATTTATAAAAATGAATTCAATTTGATCTTGAGTATTTAGTGGCAACGGTCAAAATGGCTGTAATAAGTAATTCTATGTAAACGCTTGTTACAATGCACAAACATTCTGTTTAGTAGTACAGTGCCAGGGTCCAACTAAATTTCAACTAAACCTAATAGGTATCTTCCTGAACTCGTATCTGCATTTCGGGGGGTTTGATTGTTTTGTTGTTTTCTGCCACACTCAACAATTTTTCAGTTATCTGGTGGCGTCCAGTTTTTATTGGTGGAGGAGAGAACCCAGATACAATGTACCCGGAAAGAGACCACCGACCTTCCGAAAGTAAACTGGCAACCTTTCTCGCATATATCGGCGCGAGCGAGATTCGAACCCGCGTCGACTAGAGGTGAGAGGCCTTGCGATTTTGAGCGCGATGCTCTAACCACTCGGCCACAGAGGCCCTGCATTTCGGAGGGAGTATACAACATTTCAGGATAGGATGAACTTTGGTAGTAATGTAATTTGATTATGTGTGATGACCTTAGGATACAGAGTTGAATTTTATACCATTTGGTTTATTGTTTATTCATTGCTACCTTGGGTACGCTTTAGAGTTCTGTAATTTTACTCTTTAATGGTAAATTCAAACCCAATCGATACAATTGCCTTTGTTTTCTATTAATGAAAGGATAATAACATGCATGGACATTTGTAACGCTTTCCATTGTTTGAAATGGAATTGATATCTAAAGCTTTCTCTTTTAGTACAAAGTTGAGGTAGGTTTGGTTGAAAACTATCCAATGCAATGACGTTTATGTAAAAGACATTAATCTAGTCAGGTTTTATCGTGTATATTGAAAAAAATAATGTTTAAATAACCTGCCATCAAATTCGAATTCATTTTCGTTCGATTTCCTTTTCAATCGATATTTGTCAAATGTCTATTAATGGATAGTATAGATTGTCAAGGAGGAAGCAATTTTAAAAGCTTTCACACCTCTCAGGTAAGTTATAAAAATATCATGACATTCAATGTGCACCCACTTGCATTAAATGCACACATGTTTTGTTTAAAGGTTATAAAACAGAATCAAATTACTGAAAGACCTCGCGAGAAGATTTTGGTTGATTGCTACAAATAGGCTCATGATTTGACAAAGTGTTTCTCCCATTAAGAACCATATCAAACTTTAAAACCTCTATGGATTATGGTGTGATCAAACCTACATTACGTGAGGAGACCTCCATATATATTTCATAAATTGTATTATCGTGGCTATGATAATATTCCGCGACTATGTGCAAAAATTAAAACTGATAAAATGTCCCCAATCATCATGGCGTGAGACAAATTGGAATCTACACTATAAGTCCATGGATGCCCCCATAATGTCAAGGCTTTGAAATTAGGTACCGTGTGTGGATTGATTGATTGATTATTTATTGCTTTCCGCCACACTCAACAATTTTTCAGTTATCTGGTGGCGTCCAGTTTTTGTTGGTGGAGGAGAGAACCCAGATACAATGTACCCGGAAAGAGACCACCGACCTTCCGCAAGTAAACTGACAAACTTGCTCACATAACGCCGCGGCCGAGATTCGAACATGCGCCGATAGAGGTGAGAGGCTTTGTGATTTTGAGCCCGATGCTCTAACCACTCGGCCACGGAGGCCCCCACCGTGTGTGGAGGTCCGTAATAACATACCCTTGAAATTATGAGGATAGTCCATATATGTTGATAAATTGTTCTTTTGGGGTTCATGAAATGACTTACTTCACTCGAAGACTAACTCTTACTGTGGACCCGAAATGGACCCACAGCACATGGTTTCAACGAAACTTAAGCCTTCCTCATACAAGGAAGCTTTCAAACAATAGTTGGCTTTCCTGGTTCAGTGGTTCTTGAGAAGAATATTTTACACATCCTAGGCACCTGATCCCACTTCTGGTATGACCAGGGGTCCGTGTTTGCCCATCTCTCTTATTTGTATTTTCTATAGGAATTACGGGATTGAATACTGTTAGTTATCTTAGCCTTTTCGTCACTCTAGTGTTGTACCGATCATAAGAAAACATCCATTGTTGACGAAAAAAGCTACCGATTTTGATGATCGATTATATTTTTCAATCATTATGGGTATTAGCCCATTTCCACTTTACAAAGCACAATGATTGCAAAATGAACTCCTACATAAGTTAAGATTATTTAACTTCAAGCACAGAAAAATTCACTAGATTTGGATACACACTTCTGTCCCTGCCTGAGGTTGAATTCACAACCTGCAGAAGCAATCTCTTAACAGCCTTTGACTAGTGCACTAGACCATATAGGCAAGTCATTACAACGTGATTGTGATGATGGAATTCTTGCTATGTTGTCACTCAATACATGGTCATTGAGAATGCATATTTGACGTAAGTTTAGATTGATTGATTAAATATTGTTTAACGTCCCGCTGGAGAATCTTTCACTCATATGGAGACGTCACCATTGCCGGTGAAGGGCTGCAAATTTAGGCCTATGCTCGGTGCTTATGGCCTTTGAGCAGGGAGGGATCTTTCACGTGCCACACCTGTTGTGACACGGGACACGGGTTTTTGCGGTCTCATCCGAAGGACCGCCCCATTTAGTCGCCTCTTACGACAAGCAAGGGGTGCTGAGGATCTATTCGAACAACCCGGATCCCCACGGGATCGCAAGTTTAGATGCATACTGCATTTGAAATATCTCATATTTTTGTTTGTTTGTTTTATTTATAGTCGCCTGAGCAATTTTTCAGCTATCCGGCGACTGTAATATCTCATATAAAGCACAAATATTGCAATAAACTTTTGAACAAACATATCTTTACATATAATTATATGTGTGTGTAAATATGTAAATATACATATGTAAATGAAAAAAAATCATTAAATACTTTGTAAGATTATGTTTTTTAAGATAAAAAATGTTTTCCGAATATAATCTGTAGAATCGCATCGGAAGCAACCTATTCCAACTGATGATCAATTATGAAAATTAACCGATGTCCAATCACTAAATGACACTACTTTTGATCACCTCATTATTGAGGTTATCGCCGTTCGTTAACACGTTTAACTTCATTGGTGTGTTACTATGTGCGAGAGTTTGCCAGTTTACTTTCGGAAGGTCGGTGGTCTCTTCCCGGGAACACTGTATCTGGGTTCTCTCCTCCACCAATGAAAACTGGACGCCAACAGATAACTGAAAAATTGTTGAGTGTGGCGGAAAACAATAATCAATCAATCAATCCAACAATAAAAACTGTACGCCACCAGATAACTGAAAAATTGTTGAGTGTGGCGGAAAACAATAATCAATCAATCAATCCAACAATAAAAACTGGACGCCAACAGATAACTGAAAAATTGTTGAGTGTGGCGGAAAACAATAATCAATCAATCAATCCAACAATAAAAACTGGACGCCAACAGATAACTGAAAAATTGTTGAGTGTGGCGGAAAACAACAAACAATCAATCAGTCATTATGTGTTACCAGAAAGAGGCAAATACGAAGCACTGGACATACCATTCGTGAAATTAGGTGCCTAGGAGAAGTAACCATCTCCTGTCGATGGTCACACCGGTCGTGATATATCTTGATCAGGTAAACGGAGTAATCTGCAGTCAGAAACCGTGTGAAAAGAACGGACTAACAATTGGTATGAAACACGTCAGACCGCATTTGATTTAATGGAAGGTTGTACTGGCAAATTAGAATTTGCGAAATGCTGACTGACAGGTACAAATCCATGTAACATCAACTTATTTGTCAGTAGTCTGCTTCGATTTAAAAATTGATCGTATGCAGACTAAGCTCTTGCGTATCGAATCAGTAGAGAGATATAAACACCATATGCAGGTGATAATGGAATATTACTATATAGAGCTATCTATTTTAATAATTTCAGGATTATTTTTGAATTGTACTTATGTCAATTTTGTACTTTCATTAAGACAAATAATCAATTTCAGTGAATTATGCTGTCTCCAGCAAGGGTATATTTGATGCTTGATATCATGGAAACGAACCATAAACCTATCTAAAAATGCCTTTTCTCTTGTAAAATAGATACAATGTTATCTATTTCACTCATTTATAGAATTTTTAAATTATTCTGATGTCAGTCCCATACATCTTTAATTCTTTGCTGTTAAATGCAGCAGATATCATGGATACCGGCTGTGACACTTCCACAGATCCACCACCAACGAAATGATCAAAACGCAGTAAAAGGCCATTATGCATGCACCAACTGAACTCCATCTCCTGCTTTGTGTTAAATGGACAAAATGAACCCAGGAGATGTGTATTCTCCCCAGACACCTGGTCTCACTACTTTTGTGGGGGATTCACGTCAGTTCTATACACGATACAATAGATTAAATGACATTTTTGTTACTTTCTGTACTTTTGCTGGGTGGTCCTCCCTTTTTGGGGGGATATGCCTTTTGGTTACATGATTTTTGGACGACCGATTTGCAATGTTTCTATCTGTCCTGTACTCATCATTTTTCACTTCAGTTATAGCTGAAGTTAAGAATTTATATCGTAGATGAATAAACCAATTCAATCAAACCAGACCCAGATACGTGGTACGTGGTGATTACGCAGAAAAAATCCTTGCCCAGACCAGATACACCATCTCCGCAAATGCAGAAGGGATCGTATGTAAAAGGAAATAGATTTCAATTCAAATTACGAAATACAAGCTCTATGTATTACGATGAGTCATATAATATATTCATGTTTATATAATATGTTCATATTTACGATTCTGATACCCATAACCAATTTATCATATATAAAAAATATATCCATATCCTGTTTGATCTTTCGTGGTCAATGAATTATAATTTTACATCAAAATTGTTCTGATATTTAAAATTATCGATTTTTGGATATCCTGAATAATTCATTCAGTTTGTTTGTGAGTTATCGGGGTTGTAGCGGCTCAACAAGTAGTCAATATTTTGTCTGCACCTAGGGCGGATCAGGGGAAAAGGGTTTCGCCTATATTGCAAATTTTACAACTTTTTAATAGAGGAAGCGAGATGGACTCCCCATATATGTGCCTTCCTCCGCTCGCCACCTTGTCCCTCGTCCCTGATTTAAAAAAGATGATTGATTGATTGTTTTACGTACTGTCGAGAATTTAAAAAAGATGGCTAAAATCTACGAATATTAACGGTCTGTCGTGTTGTCTGTCTGTCTGTCATTTCCATTGACTATTGGTTGATTATATATCGTTTAACGTCCCGCTCGAAAATTTTTCACTCATATGAAGACGTCACCATTGCCAGTGAAGGCCTGTAATGGTAGGGAACTTTGTATTGCCTGCAATACAATCGGAATGTTTGATTGTTTTAAACGTCTTGAGAAAGCCCTCTGATTTTCCTAACAGGCCACACCGACCCGTGCCTAACGTTCGTCCCTCTCCTGCCTATCACTGTAGAACTGTCGGTTTGAACGCTCTCTCCCGTCTATCACTCTGGAACTGTCGATTTGAACGCTTTCTTATCTTTGAGCTTAGATGCATGTTGTTAAGGACTTGAAATTTGCAAATTGATGAAAATTGTTTATTAATAAAAGTATTTAACGTAATCAAAATATAAAATAAAGATACTGAAGTGAAAATAAAGATTGTAGACAAAATTTAAGATTTATACAATTTTTACATTTATAAACTATTTCACGTTGGTACTGCAGATGACAGGGTATTTTGCAAGAGTTAGCATTGTCATAGTAATATTTGGCTACGTAGCTAGCCCGTTAGTGATGTCTTCAGCTACTTAGTTCTGCTTAGCGCTATTTAGCCGATACAGACTGCAACTAGTAAAATGGCGTTCCTTGAAGGTTGGTCGATTGTTTTACGCTCCTTTGAGAATTTTTCACTCATAATGAGATGTCACTAGGTATGGGTTTTATACCACAAATCTAGACCTATACTTAGTGATCAGGGCCATAACAGAGTTAGGGTTAGGTCTGTAACGTGCGTGACACGAACCTCCGCTTAAAGGCCATATTCGGAAGACCTCTGATTCTCACTTCTAAATGCCGAGTGTTTGGCGAATCTCTGTTTGTCTTAGGTTTGACTTGGCCATAGCACGATCGGGACTCTCAACTCGTGACCTCGATGAGATCAGTGTACCACTTAGGTACTGCGACAGTTCCGTGTGGCAATCGAACTAATGGACCTTCGTACTTGTGGACGTTCGGACTAGTGGGACTTCGGAGTATGGAAGCAGTGAGTCGTCGAACCTTCGGAGAAATGAACCGTCGAAGTAATGAACAGTTATTTTAAACTGAATTACGAGCTTCCCCCTTTTAAAAAAAATGATGTAATCTTTAAAAGTTATTTATACTCCGGTACAATGAACAGATACACAGTGTATATGGTAAGGAAGCAACAGTTGTGAAATGTGTTTGTCTGACTTGTTCGTTGTTCGTCCCGTTGAGAAATTTTTACTCATTTTAAGATGTTACATTCTATAACTACCACGAATTTAAACTTTTCCTTTGCTCTCAGGATGGGTTCTATAACTTGCCAACACCTACCGCGCGAACTGTGACGTATCCAAAATCCTTTAAATACCGAGTGTTGGCAAAGGAGTCCTCACTAGCTATGTTTACATTTTATGACGCAACTATGCACATCCGGAGCTCGAACTCATGATAATCAAATCTAAAATCCACATTCTAGTGGTAAGCAGGGGTTGTATAACATGTCGAGTGAAAATACATTATTGCTTTGATATATGGAATATCGGAACTACTGTTTCGTCTCCGATTCCATTGTGGTTTTAATGCTTAATATGACCAATGAGATCTCGTTTTCTGCGTTAACTTGGGCAACGTTTCAGTAAATAAGCGCACTAAATGTATTAGGTATAATGGGCTCAGGCACTGTGCGTCGTTTTTGACTGTGGAAAGGGGAGGTGCAAACGGAGATTAAAGTTGTTTTCATATTTGTCGGAAAATTCTCAGTTAGCAAGATAAGTAGTTCTACTCAAAGCCCAAAATCGGGGAGGGGTTATCTTTAAGTACACGAGTTCAATTCATCGGTTCATCTTGCATTTTCACTACCATTTATGACAACTATAAAACGTGAGCAGGTAATAAATTATGTTTGCATTTAAAAATAACTCAAGAAAATTTAATAAACTGAGTAAGTATTCACATACCATACAGTAGAGGAAATACAGCGTCGATGCTGCGAGGTATTATTGAATCGCCTTCCGCAACCAAACATCAGATATTTAATTTAATAACTTTGTTTTTGGTACTAGGATATTCCTTTGCTACATTTCTGAAAAATAATCTTTATATCGGGCAGATATTTTTGTATTAGAAATAAATCGACTTTAGTCATCACTGTTGTATAGAAGAGTTGTCCAAGTAAAGCGTAATTTTCGTGACTTCTTTTTCTGAAGAGTTCCATTTTTTCTTAGTTCCGATATCCCATATTCTTCACGACTCTTGAATTGACTGTTTGAATTGTATTGTAAACAAGAAATAATTCTTTAAATATCTTAATACTCCTAAAAATATACATGTACCCCCAAAATATATTCCATAGCCATATCCTTTCCTTGTGGATCCGGGTTAAAACATATCCTCTACAGGCGCGGATCCAGGAACTCTTGGTTGCCGTAAGAGGCGACTAAATGGGGCGGTCCTTCGGATGAGACCACAAAATCTGAGGCCCCATGTCACAGCAGGTGTGGTATGATAAACGTCCCTCCCTGCTCATAGGCTGTAAGCGCGAGTGTAGACCTAAATTTTGCAGTCCTTCACCTGCAATGGTGACGTCTCCATAGGAGTGAAAAATTTTTGAGCATGACGTAAAACAATACACAACCAACTAACCATAGCAAATCTCCTCTGCAGACAAGATTTAAACTATTTTAAAAATAGGAGTGTCTGATTTTCAATCAACAATCTCTTAATAAAAAGTGGCGTTGCATTTACACTATTTAAACCGTAAAAACAATTTTGGATAAACTATTCACTGTACTCAGTTAATCTTTCAGATGAAGACAAATCAATTTTATTAGTATGGTAACTGTGAGTAAAGCTCTTAGTCATTATCTAATTATCATGATAATCGACAGCAACATGTTCATAATCATGAAATGTGACTGCTTTTCAATCTTGGTTTCTTTGTTTTGTTTATTTTGTATTACATTCCGTCGAGAATTTTTCACTCATACTGAGACGTCACAAGTCTTAAGTGAAGTACCAACAATTTAGGTCTATGCTTAGCTTTCAGGGCCGTAGCAGTGGGAGTTCTTAAACGTGCCAACGCCTATCATGACACAGGACCTCCGTTTTTAAGGTCATATCCGAAAGGTCCGTAATTCTCACTTCTAAATGCCGAGCATTTGACGAAGGAGCAATCACTACCTATGTTTACGTCTTAAATTTGACGCGGCCATGGCACGAGAGGGGCTCGAACTCACGACCTCCCGGTTACGAAGCGAACGCTGTATCGCTACCGCGTCCGGTCCCTTCAAATGACGTATAGCACATATTTGAACGGAAATGAATACGCAATCCGGAATTTCCTTCTATACATTGATAGGATTCTAGAATGACAGTTTTCTCGCCGATATATATGAGAAAGTTTGCCAGTTTGCTTTCGGAAGGTTTGTGGTCTCTTCCCGGGTACATTGTGTTTGGGTTCTCTCCTCCACCAATAAAAACAGGACGCCACCAGATAACTGAGAAATTGTTGAGTGTGGCAAAAAAAAAACCCAACAAACAAACAAACAGAGTGACAGTTTAGTTGCACTCACGAATAGATAAATCTCTCTTCAAAAGATAATGGACATGTAACAATTCTGTTGTAAATTGAAACATTGTTAATGAAAATCGACTACCGAAAAATCATAATGGAAAGAAGTGAAGATAAGGAACAGAAAATCAAATGTAGAGTAAATCAAACACGAACTCCTGGAAACCTAGCGTTAGGATCTAGTGCTAGGAGGAGTAAGCATCCCCTGTTGACGGGTCATACCTTGAGCTCTATATCTTGATCGGGTAAATGTGGTAATCGGTAATTAAAATCAGTAGGTACATAACGGTGTAACAATTGGTAATGAAACAAGACAAACATCATTCGACCAAAACAAAACTTTCATTTTAACCTCAGATCATTATAATAACCATAGAATTTGCGAAATGCTGATTTTAGGCACCTGTTACAGTTTTTGTCCGTAGCCTGCCTGGGTTTGAAAGTTAATCATACTCAGAGCATGTTGTCACATACCAAATACGAAGCAAATTTGGAAGATTCTGTGATGCGTTATAATTCAAGTTCACTGAGATATATCGTATATCATATTTATGGCGTTATTCAGCTCACACTAGCCTTAGATATATTCCAGATGTACTTGGAAAAAAATACACTGTGCAACTAAATGGAAGGTTTTTATATCTTTAATCTCTCTTAATGTTTATTAATATTTGATATTTTTGTTAATGATGGTGATTCAAGCTGTTTGAAAATTGTACCACATGAGCTTTATTAAACTGAAATAATGAATTGTTCGTCTCAGATGATTTTTCACTCTTTGGAAAGTTTTTTGAAAGACCCTGTATTTTATCACTATGAGGAGTGATACTTTGAGGTGATATGACTTTATGCCAAATTTGAGTTGTGAAACCGACAATCTTTGAAAAGTTGGATAGCCTTGGTGGTTGACTGTGGAAGGATGTTTTTCTGGGACCTAGAGTCGTGTCACTGAAGTTCACAATTCCCACATTTGTATCCTTTTCGTTTTCTCTGAAAAAAAAATCCACGAATGACACATTTTCAAAAAGTCCATACCTATGAAAATTTCGCAACACGACCTAATTGAAATATTTAACCCAAACTTATTTGCAGTTAAGAAAATGTTATTACACTTAGTCAAAACAAAGTTAAGAATGTGATAAAGCTTCATACACACCTTAAGAACCGTCTCCACAAAAGGTACAACATTCCAGCAACAAGAAATAAAAGTAACCCAACCAATAGCGGTATCAAGTAAGAAATGTCAACTACAAAAACGAAAATAAATATCATAGGTACTATCAAATCGCGTGCCTCTTACAATCTATAACTCTTTGAGAAGTGATTAACAGCAAAACATCTTATGCCAACGAAGTCTTTGTTACATTAATACTTACACTCTCTACACTGTCTACCGTAGTACGCCGTGTCACAGACACAAATGTAGTTGTTGATTTCGTCAATACACACGCCATGTTTACAGGGAGAACTTGCACATTCATCAATTTCTAAACAAAAATCGTAAATCATTTACAGGATATAACATTTTTCCATTAATTTATGTTGATTTATGTTATGACATAATTT
Source organism: Ostrea denselamellosa (assembly GCA_024699665.1). NCBI lineage: Eukaryota > Metazoa > Mollusca > Bivalvia > Ostreida > Ostreidae > Ostrea > Ostrea denselamellosa. The sequence continues at coordinate 6,020,744 of JAMZEH010000038.1, forward strand.
GATTTTTCAGTATACAGTAAAGCACCATTGACATCAAAAGGAAAAAAAATTACAAGAATAGAAAATTGTAACATAACAAACCTGTTTCACAAATCACTCCGGTGTAACCAGGTATGCATTCACAAATGTACCCATTGACTTGGTCGGTACAGTTACCGTGTATGCAGGGGGAGCTAACACATTCGTCAATATCTGTATAATAACCAAAAACCGAAATTCTTTGTAATTGCTTTATATTTGGGGTTGATTCAGATAAAATTCCAAACTGGTGTACATCTTTATTAAAACAATATTTACATATTTAGAATATTACATTTAATAAATTACAAACCTATCTGACAGTTGGTTCCAGTGTAGCCTGCTTCACACTGACACGTGTAATGATTAACATGGTCTGAACAATGTCCATGGATACAAGGAGAACTTTGACATTCATTGATATCTGTAAACGGTGGAAAGGTATTGGTCAGCTATACGTATTGATTTTTTCACTTTAGACCAGATTGAGGTTTGGGACTTTTGTATGTTTACCTGTTTCACAATGTACTCCTGTATACCCTCCCATACAGTTGCACAGGTATCCATTGATTAAATCACTGCATGTACCATACATGCAAGGAGAACTAACACATTCGTCGATTTCTGAAGAAATAAAAAGATAAAAAAGATATATGAAAAGGCTTAATTCTATAGAAAATATAAATCAGAGAGATGGGCAATCACGGACCCCTGGTCATACCAGAGGTGAGATCATGTATATATATATATATATATATATATATATATATATATATATATATATATAGTGTAGGTAAAGTGAACGATCGACAGGCACGTTATCCCACCTCTGTATATCCAGGGATCCGTGTTTGCCCAACGCTTAATTTTGTATTCTTTAGAGGAGCTATGATTGATCACTGTTCGTTATTTTCACCTTTTCATTTGAATATCATTCAAATATAAATCAATTAACATCTCAGAAATACCTGTTTGACAGTTGATTCCAGTGTATCCCGCCTGGCAATGACATATGTAATGATTTAAGTGGTCAGAACAGTTGCCATAGATACATGGTGAACTCTGACACTCGTTGATTTCTAACAATACATTACAAATTGTTATTTTTATTTCATTACCATAGTCATAAAATGGAAGTATAATATGCGTTCATTAATTTTCAAAGTAGAGTATTTTTGTTTATTATTTATTTCTCTGTCAGGAAAATCACTTAAACCACATATGTTTCAAATTCATGGAAAAAATTGATGTCTCATCTTACCGCTTTCGCAGTTAACTCCCGTGTAGCCCGGATCACAGATGCATTCGTAATGAAGATATTCGTTTGAACAATTTCCATGGAAACAGGGAGAACTGGCACATTCATCAATGGTGTCTGTATACCATCAATTAAAAGAAATGTTTGACAACTTACAAGGAAAGTTTAATAACTTACAGATAGATATTTAACAACTTACTTATAAACAATTCGTGTTATTCACAAGAAAAATATTTTCACTGGCTTAAATTTTTAATGTTTTGAGATAATATGTTAGGCCGTGGGTATTGTTTTCTGGTTGAAGATTTGCTTCAGTTTGTTCATAGATTTGAATTTCTGATATGTCAATATCACTAACATTTAACGTTGAGAGAAAGAAATGATTTTACAGTTGTTAGTCAAATATCTCAAGAAGTTTTAATTTTAAGAAAAATAAAGCAAATAAACCTGCGTTGGATATTTTGGTCTGGTCTACGCGGAAGACGAACTGTCCTGGAACACCAATATTAGACATTTGAGGAAGATTTAAAACAGCGTCTGTCATTGAACCAGGGACAGAGAAATAGTGTTCACCATCACCAGCATTGAACCCGACCTAAAATGATCGAAATGCAAAATTTAGTATTTATTTCCATGCAAATAATAATTTGCTCCGACTTATTTCACTTCGAATTAATCATGAGATGTATATTTGAAAAATTCACTATAGATCAATTAAGCACCCTGCTATTTCAATCGACTGTTCAAAGGGGAAAGGGACTGAGCGTTTTCTTGCAATGTGTTTAAAACGGAATAGATAACTGTAAATTGTCTTGGCCATCGTAAACTTTGAAAGTTTAAACCTTTTTCAGACAGACCTTATCTTATTTCATTTAAATATATGTCCAACACAGAATCGTTTTATTTCTACCTAATTTCAACGATCATTTGGACTAGTTCCCGCCTACGTAATACTGATAAGGTAGATTTAGAACATAGATAAAATTTCGTCCAAGCTTGCACTAGTCTCTTCTACTATTTGCAGAAATGTCACTTTTTGTCCAAATACCGAAAATGGCGGAAAAGGTCAACTGTAATATAAAAATTATCAATTTGAAAGTAGCAACTGAAATCACTTTTCATAATCAAAACACTTAATCGTGAAACACTGCAAATTTTCTTTGGCAAATACAGCTCTAGTCATATCTAGTTATTAGGAAAACTAAAAGGTTTCACCGGTTACGGTAGCTCAGTGGTCAGAGCGTTCGCTTCGTAACCTCCTAACGTCGTGAGTTCGAGCCCCGCTCGTGCCATGCCCGCATCAAACCTAAGACGAAAAATAGGTAGTGATTGCTCCTTCGCCAAACGCTCGGCATTTAGAAGTAAGAATCACGAGTCTTTCGGATATGACCTTAAAAATGGAGGTCCCGTTTCACGGTAGGCGTTGGCACGTTAAAGAACCCTCACTGCTACGGCCCTGAACGCTAAGCATAGGTCTAAATTTGTGGTACTTCACTTACAGCTGGTGACGTCTCAATATGAGTGACAAATTCTCGACGGGACGTAAAACAAACAAACAATCAATCAACGTCTTTATTTGTTAAGGATTGGAGAGTTGATAAAAGTACATGTATATTGAACTGCTATTTTATTGTGTCTCTGTACCTATGTGATAAGTTAAAGCAGGTACGTAAGGACAACATTCTTTTATGATATTCCATAATGTCCCCCTTCATTTCTACATTCAAAACGTCCCATTTAACGGCTGATTTACCACACTTTCATTTTTCAAGGTAGAGAATACAAATGTGAACCGATAAATTTAATCCATGTTACGTCAACTGTATGCTTGCCCCCCCCCCCCCCCCCCCCCCACACACACACACACACACCGATCTAAGATTGATTGTAGAAATACCCATTTCACGGGGGGTTTTTTTGGTTGTTGTTTATATTTTTAATTTTTCTTTATCAAGAATCTCAAGTCAACTGGTTCTCCATTCCACCCACACACACTCTTTTAAAATTGTCTTAAAAGGTCATGATTATTTGTCTCTTTAGCATACATTTGTTATTGACTTTTCACTTCCGGCTATCAGGTACCGAGGCCTAGTCATGACCAAACATTTTTAAAACAATATCTGTAACGTATAAACGTAACTTACCTGTGCCGATCTGCTCCATGTAATTTTGTTGTAATTAAATACAGCAAATGAATGAATTCCGTCCGTGATGAGAATTAGTTGAAAAGTGTTTCTCTGTGTATCAAAAATATTGATGAAATGACGTGATCTATTGTGATTTTTTTCTGCTATATGTATAAACCAGACATAAGGTTTTGTTTTGTAACTGTACGTGTTGTGACCTTCTCTTATCAATTACTGTCATAAAAAGTATTACTTAAATAAAATTGTTGAACGTTCATGTGGTTTATACAGATATAAAGAAAAGTATGCCCTTTACCTGATGACAGTTAGAACAGCTAAACTCAGCAACATCATCCCACGTGATTACCATCATCCAGGTGGCGGTAAAATGTATAATGGCGGGAAATAGCGTACGGATTTTCGTCGTTCCTCTCTGTAGTATAGCCACTTCTGTAGTGGTGCGGTACCATAAGGATCCTCCATTTGTAGTATCAATGTCAGTCCAGAATGGAGCTATAATTCTGTGAGATCCGTTTATTGGGAAAGGTTGTGACGTATATTGTGTCAGAGGAGTTTCAAATGTAACATCACCATTATTATTCACCTGCAGTAAAATATCCCCATTACTATTCACCTGCAGTAAAATATCCCCATTAATATTCAACTGCAGTAAAATATCACTATTATTATTGACCTGCAGTAAAATATCACCATTTTTATTCACTCACAATTAGATCTTACCAATATGAACTGCCGCCCGCGTGGCGCAGTGGTTAGAGCGTCGGGCTCAAGGATCTGATGATCCTTGAGTCGGGGGTTCGAATCCCACTGTGGGACGTGGGTGCCGGTCTTTCGGATGAGACCGTATAAACCGAGGTCCCGTGTCGCAGTAGGTGTGGCACGATAAAGATCCCTCCCTGCTCAAAGGCCCTGAGTGCCGAGCATAGGCCTAAATTTGCAGCCCTGTCACCGGTAATGGTGACAGCCGCCGGATAGCTGAAAAATTGCTCAGGCGGCTATAAACAAACAAACAAACAAAAACCAATATGAACTGCAATCAAATTTCTGTTGAATTATTCTCATGCAATTACATAACAATTATTACGGTATTTATGAATGCATTTTCATTATTTTCAGTATCGTGATTTAAGGGGAGAGTTTTAAAATTTATAAAAGTTAATGTGATTAAACAAAGGGAAAAAAATCATTAAAATTTTAATCCTTGTGTTGAGCAACAAGTATCAAGCACGCTAATATAATTTACATTTTAAAAAAATATAAATATCAGCAACATATAGTACATATATCTACTTACAAATATTGAATTGTACGATGAACCAAAGAATGGAAAAGGTACCGCTACAGGGATCCGTGACGTAGAACCGTCATCATTTGCTGGTAAATTACCATCACCCGCTGCCGGACCGTAAGGATAAAACTGACTTAAAGGATAGCAATGGATGATAAGCATACGAGTAAGTGTTAAAATAATAAATACTGAAATCATTGTGTTGGAAAACATTGTTAGAGTGTTCAATGTTTTGGAATACGATTTGCTTGTGAAGTTCTTGCTTTTTATTTAGAAAATGAGGAAAACGTTCAAGAAGGAAGAGTTAAAAAATATCCAATCTGTGATTCAATACAGTTATTCCGGGTAGAAGGTCCATTAAATTGTATAAACATCGATACATTTCACTTGTCAAACTTGCATTATTTGGCAAGTCTTTGCAGACGAGATTAAGTATGTGAACTACGTTGTAAGGTTTGGTGAGAGGGAAGTGAACTTCATAAATGATGCCAAGAAAGAATTACTGTTTTAAAAATAGGCATCATTGTAGATTTGTCATTTTGTCACTCTAAAATACTTCTCTGTTTTATACACCCAGTTACCCACGTGTCCATGGGTAACAACGAAAACACAGCAGTGTGGCACAGCCTAGGAGGACTACCGTGTTCATGTGCCCATTTACCTTTTGTTTTCATTTAATCAAATCAACTGCTAAAACAACCGGTTCTTCACTCCGTTATATAACTTCACCTGTTTTGTTTGTTGTTTTTTTACCCTAGGAGGGTAGAAATTTCAAAAGATGTTCGACACAGAGAAATCTACATTCTACATATGTTTGATATTGATAACTTTTCTATAATGATATCGTTACTCTCAATACAAAAATGAAAACCGTCCACTGATTGATTAACAGTTTGTCATTTTATGCCCCCTTAAAACATCTGAACTATCTAATGAATCACGTGCCTATAGACCTGAGTTACATATATTGATTATCACCAGGAACCCTATAATTTGTAACTTGAACCTCTATACTTGAAATAAATTGTGCAACAGTTGCATAATAATTTTCAACATGACATATAAATGTACATATGGCAAAGCAAGATAGCTTAAAAAATGCATATTCCTTAATCATAATTCTCCAAAAGAATACAAAATCTATTCAAGAATAGAAATGGCGGGGTTGCTTTAAAATATGTTATCTTTCATGGAGACAGTAGTATTATAGAACATAAACGGAACAATTTTGATGAATCAGATGCGCATTTCGACAAATAATGTCTCAAGTCAAAAATATTGGAAATCCAAAATAAGTAGTATCACTCATTTTCTGCCATGTCTACTGAGAAAACCTGTGAGAGATGTTGAATACACAAAGTAGTCACCGACTATCCACAGTATGCAGAGAAAAGGATAAAGTCTGAGCAAATTCAAATCGTTTCTAATGCACATTCCAATGTGTCTATAACAACTACACAAGGTCTGAAGGATGCCAAGTCAAGGCTGTAAGAGGAGTTGTTTACACAAAGTAGATACCGTCTATTCAAAACATACTGTAAAATTGACAAAGTTCAACTACATATGAATTTTTCGAAAAATGTCCTCCGAGCACTTCCAAAAGTCACATGCATATCTTCAATGTGTTCATAATAACTGTACAAAGTTTGGAGAATGGTGTGAGAGGAGATTACACAAAGTAGGTACCGTCTATTCAAAAGGTGCTGAAACGATGACAAAGTTCAACTACATATAAATTTTTCGAAAAATGTCCGATCACTTCCAGAAAACACGTGCACATCTTCAATGTGTCCATAACAATTGTGCAAAGTTTAGGGAGTCTGAGGCTAAAGGTGAGTGAGGAGTTGATTACACAAAGCAGGTACCTTATGTGAGGACCCGCCGATCAGGCATTCACCATTCTACGAGGGCTGTTCGATATGTAATGTGCTGTTGTACCAAAGCCCGATAACGCTTTGTACGATTTCGTGGATGATAATACTCTTCAATAGCTCTATTTAATACCTTTCAAACGGTATAAACACGAGCCTTCAGCTCCACACAGTTTTAAACTTGCAGTCATTTCAATAGAACCAGTCGTTGACCACTTTTGTAAAAATGGTTGGGAAACGGGTTGAGAATATTGAAGAGATTAGAGCTTATATAAAAGCTCGCCCAAAACTCGGTCATTTGATAATGCAGATTTTTACTGAATTGGGGGGGGGGGGGAGTTTATGGTATCTTATGAGGCAGTTTGTAGGTGAAGAAAAAAATCTGACTAGCACAAAGTCGGTCATAGATTCAGCAAAATCTGGCCGACCTGTGACTATAACATGACTATAAGGCAAATGTCTCAAAAGACAGGGAAATAATTGAAAGTGATGACAGGTACACGATACGTGATATTGCCAAAGCTGTTGGTATATCGCTATCGCGGGTGCATTCATTTTGAAGCGTATTTTGGAAGTAAGAAAACCTTCTGCCAGATGGATACCCCATATATTGACAGATGACCAAAACCGGGTACGAGTACAAATCGCTAAGCAATTGCTCAAAATGTTTCCCAAATTCAATTAAAGACAACTTGCAAACATTGTTACTTGTGACAAAACATGGGTTTACTATTTCGAACCAGTAAGATAATTGGAAGCAAAATGTGGCCAACTAAACACGGGAAAGCCTGTTGTTGCCAAAAGAACCATAAGCCAAAAAAGGTTCTTTATTACATATTTCTTCTCATGTTATATTATAGCCGTACAAATTCCGGCACGGAAGGGCAAAAGTGTATGCAGGTCGGTATCACCGAGATGTTATCCTAAAAAGCTTAAGAAATATTTCATAAACGACGGCTTGTGTCAGGATTTAGACATAATCGTCTAATTCATGATAATGCTCCATCACATATATCTGAGCTTGAGAAGCAATGTTTGAAGTCGGAGAAGGTTACCGTCTTGTCACACCCACCATACTCTCCAGACGTAGCTCCATGCGACTTTTTCCTTTTTCCAAAACTTAAAAAGTTCTTATCTGGTCGTCCTTATAAATTCTGACATGCCCTTGGCTCAGCCATCAGTCAGAGCCTCAGAGGTCTTCGTAAATCAGCGTATCATGACACATTTCAGTAATGGATTCAGAGATTTAAATTATGTATTTCAAACCACGGAGAATACTTTGAAGGGATGTAATGTTCATTTCACTATTTGAATCGAATGCATTTGAGTTTGTTTGTTTGTTTTACGTCCTGTTGAGAATTTTTCATTCATATTGAGACGTCACCAGCTGTAGGTGAAGTACCACAAATTTAGACCTATGCTTAGCGCTCAGGGCCGTAGCAGTGAGGGTTATTTAACATGTCAACGCCTACCGTGACATGGGACCTTGTTTTTTAAGGTCATATCCGAAAGACCCGTGATTCTCACTTCCAAATGCCGAGCGTTTGGCGAAGGAGCAATCACTAGCTATTTTTCGTCTTAGGTTTGACGCGGCCATGTCACGAGCGGGGCTCGAACTCACGACCTCCCAGTTACGAAACGAACGCTCTAACCACTGAGCTACTTTGAGTTATCGTACTGTACACCTTCGTATAAGCTGGATACACGTCGTGCAACCCCTCCAAAAATTAAAAGTAGGATAAACACGGACCGTTCTATACACCAGAGGAGGGAACAAGTGCATAGGAGTAGTAAACATTCCCTGTTGACCGATCAAACCCACGGTGAGCCCTATATCTTGATAATAAACGTCAATAATCATAAAAGTCGGGATAATCTCCTAAATCATCTAATGACATAATTTTATCGTAATTTTGAACATTAATATAGATTTGTTCAAGTTTACATAACTCTGGTAAAGTTGTTAACAACAGTTGAAAAAATTTGAAAGCAGAGAAGATTTTAGACAAGTACATTTTTCTAACTTCATCTAATGATCATATTTTACAAATTTTCGTTTCTTGGAATATTGTAAAATGTCCACATTCAATCTATAGGTATTGAGAGGATAAGCAACAATGCTTACTGATATGTACATAGGGTATCTACATCTGATATTTGTTAATATAGTTGAAGATCAAAAAACGTAATTTAAATACACGTAGACTAATTAATACGAGCTTCTTTTATGAACAGACACTACATGTATATTATTCGTTGTTTCTCCTTCATTTACATAATATTTACATTCCATACGAAAGATATTGAAAAGCTCTTTTATAAGTAACAGCTCCTCATTGTTACTCATCCAACAATGATTTTTCCTTTAATCTTTCATATTTTTTTGAATACAACAATATTGGTCTTATCTACATTCATATGTATATTCCACTTCGATATGCATTGCTGTAAACAACCACGTATATTTTGTATCTGTTTCAGTGGGAAACCAGTGACATCTGCATACATAATTAAAATAATTTTTACACATCCTCCCTCAATCATCCATAATTATATATATAGTTATTTAGTTAGTTAGTTAGTTGTAGTCTATTATAAACATACATAAAGCAGCCTTTCAGTCGCTTTGGTTTGAATTTCTATTAAAGAATAAGGGTATAGAATTGTAAATACAGGGTTCTAAGTTCGCCGATGGAAAAACAAAAACAAAAAAAGTATAAAAATCTACTACATGTCGTAGTATATCCACACATAATAAATCTACATTTCTACCAAGGTAGACTGTTTAATCATATTCATATTCCTATTTGTAGTCACAATATGTTGCCTTTCAACATCTGACATCTTACATAGACCCTTCTCTTGACATATCTGAACGCCACTTTACGTACTATTTAATTTGTCTGTCCGGCAAGCCATTGATGTGACTGTCACGTCGACAGTGCGTAAGCTGTGAAGAGAAAATTACTTACAAGTTAATACAATATCAGTTCAGGCTTTCAGAAAGATTTCCCTTGCTCTCTTTTAAGAAAGGAGTATTCTTTACAACTGATTCGAGTTGAAATGGGGATTAGCTAATTATTTGTCATTTAGTAATCAAGTGACTGTACATTTACGAAAGATCCGTTTTTGAGACTATAATATTATTGCCTCTTCAACACACACCAGTCTTAGACTGGTCACGGTAGCTCAAAGGTAAAGAGTTCGCTTCATAACCGAGAAGAAGCGAGTTCGTTCCCGCTCGTCATAGGTAGTGATTTCTCCATTCTGATTAAACCGTTTGTCTGATCGGGATGTAGGGCTCGCGGCTGGTGTGACCGGTCGACATGGGATGCTTACTATGCGACATTATTTATTACTTTAATTTTGAAATTTCAGATATAAGGACTGTAAATAAGTTTTTAACAGCCCATCTATAAGTTTTACCAAAAAATGGTCAATCAATAACTCTTTACATATTGCATGTACAGGAGAACTGGAATTTAATCATATGTTCATATAAAGTTCAAAACGCAGGTCAGAAAACATGTACAATAACACAAAGGTACAGGCGTTTAATTGGATACACTCTGGGTAATGGAATCCTTCTTCCTCAATTATGTCGAAGGGGCAAACGTCTTCATGGATTCAGTTTTTACAAATGTCACACTGCACCCATACATTCCCAGTACCAAGAGCTTGATCTTCCTCCCAAGTCAGATGGCAGCCACTGCATTGCTCATCATTCTCTTTCAAATAATCTTGTTCCTTTGAACTGAATTCTTGTGCCTAGCGTTTTTCACTAGCAGTTTGTCCATGCCTCTTCACACACTTTCCCTCCGACATTTTCAACCAGGAATTTGTGTTTTGCTTTCATTTCCTTAGCAGAAAATGTCTTCACCTTTTCAAGATGTTTTAACAATAGGGCACGTAAGCATTCTGAAGAAGTCAAATCATCAGGCAGAGAATCAAGAGCATTGTTCTTTTTTGACGGACGACTGATTAATTATATGTTGTTTAACGTCCCTCTAGAGAATTTTTCACTCCTATGGAGATAATTGCCGGTGAAGGGATTCCAAATTTAGGCCTATACTCGGCGCTTGCGGCCTTTGAACGGGAAGGGACTTTTATCGTGCTACACCTGTTGTGACACGAGACCTCGGCTTTTGAGGTCTCATCCAAAGGACCGCCCCATGTAGTTGTCTCTTACGACAAGCAAGGGGTATACTGAGGACTTATTCTCACCCTGATCCCCAAGGGATCACTTTACGTGTGGATATACAAGTGAACGTTCTAAACCTGGTGATGTACATGCAATCTGATTTAATTTATCATCATCGGGCACTGCTGCTTAATCCAATAAATCCAGTACCGTTGTACATGTATCTTCTTGACTACTAGTTTTAGTCCAGTCAAATTAGCCCCAAAAAGGGTCAAACTTGCAACTAATTGCAAAAGAATTGTTTTCAATGATTTTGACCTCGCTAATATGTGTACTAAAACATATAAAAAATCTAATGTTTCAGTTGAAGTGGAAATACCATTTTTGGGGGGTCAAAAACAGAGAAAAAGAGAAAAAACGACAAAAACTGGAAATTAGCTTTCCATCATTACCTATCAAATAAGAATGCAGTGTCTTGGTTGGCATTTATAAATTTTTGTAAGAAATAGAAATTGTAAAATTTCCATGTAATAATTTCACCTTTAAGAGGCTTTTTTGGAAAAGGGGGGGGGGGGGTAATTTCAGTGAACAGACCATGGAAATCAGTTTGTTTCTTCTTCTTCCTCCGTGTTCCTTGTTGAATTGGAACAACTTGTTCCTCTACAATGGCCACATCCAATAGTACATTCTAGGTCATGTTTTCGGCACGTACACCTCTTTGTGTCACAATTTATCTTGCAATTACAGTGGATAATATTCAGAAGACGATTGGGAGCAGGCGGCAAAGTGTTTTTAAGCGGCATGCATTTGCTATCATCAGTGACTGTCCATCCCCAATCAAGTGGGTTCAGATCAGTACCATCTAGTTTTATCCACTGCTGACACTGATAGTATGACCTTCTAGAATGCAGAGCCGCAGAATCAGATGTTGGCGGGAGACTCTGTACCTGAACGCACTTATTGTTAGTGATAGCCTTATTTGTGTATAAGCGCAGTCTCAGAAGATCCAGTCCTTCGCACAATACTCCCCCATATAGGCTAGCAATAATCTCTTCGCCGCTCGTTACAACAGTTTCCAGATGGTTTCCAGGCTTTAAGAATTCCTCTATTGCCATTGTAACATTGTTTGTTTTCAAAAGCTTCTTTAAAGCAACACCTTTTCCTATCCCAAATAGGCGGGAGGTTGTATCGTATCCCGTGATTGCGTGTACTACTGGCAGAATTTTGCACTTGTGCATACCAAGCATCCGCTTTGTTTTTTGTATGTCCCAGTGCCTGCAATTATTAGAAAGTTCAGATCGGAAGTAAATGTTGTATCCATCCAGTGATGCATGGTAGCAGAGGAGAACAAGAAGATCAGTGTCTTCGCCAATGACAACGACTTGTGTTGACTGAGCACATGCTACAGCTGTTGAAATGATGAGACAATCTGCATCTTCCTCTGCAAGGATGACCGTGCATTCATTTTCCCGAAGTCTTTGGGCAAGAAGACTTATGAAACGAGACTTGTTGTTGTTATTTGTGAGAAAAATTTCTTTTTTAGATTTGAAGGTCATATCTGAAGTAAATGTTACATCAGGGGAGATGATGCCCTTTGAACGTCGAAGATGAGTCACGTCTTTGGTCGAGGGTTCACTGGAGTATCCATCAAATACAATAGTTGGTCTCGAGTATCTTCTAATAATATACTCAACATACAACTGACATATAGCATTGAATGACATGCCTTTTGTCCATGGGATACGCTGTAGCAAAGAACCGCCATCCAAAACAAAATGTACATCAAGCAATTCCTTCTCTGATACAGCATAATCGCCCATACTCCAAATTGCATCTGAAATTTGAGGCTTACTTGCTGCTCTTGGAAGTCCTGAGGGTTCAAAGATCGATGATGGATGCGTTGATAATTCATATTTGAAGATATTTGCAATATCTTCAACAGATTCTCTAAATGAAATTGCCGTTAGTCTTTGAAAAAGCACTTGAGGATCAACCTCAACTCTGCCTTCCTCAACCGTGATAGATGTTTTAGATGACATAGTTAACACCTGCATTGATTTTTTGAAGGAAAAATCAAAAATATTCTGACCAACCATAGAGTCAATGATCTTTTGTCCACATGCTAATGCATTATGAGCGTTGATATTATTGTCTGCATTCACACCGGTGTCAATATTTCGAAGAGAGATGCTCTCAGTAAAAGGTTCACGGTCTCGTAGGTATGATATACCTTTAATTATATCTTGTTTGTCCCTTTCTTGGCGAGAGGTTGAAGATTCCTTGTGCTGCTCACTTGTGTGGTAGCCAACATCTGTCAGATTCTGCATTGCCTCATTTACTGCTGCACAAGAAGGCATAGACAAAAGCCACTGCGACCGCTGTACCTCTGTCATTCCTCGACCTCTCGTTAAACCACCTGATGTTTTCATACTTCTCATTAATGCCTGCTCAATGACAAGATCACACGACAGACCCGCCCAATATCTCTCATTTCTTCTCAGTACATGATAACCTTCCATGAACTTGCTGTGTACATCGGGATGAGCTTTTTGAAGATTGATCATTGACATGACATAGATGTATGCTGACTTTGCATACATATTATGCCCAGCTGCAGCAAAATAGGGAAGCATTGCGTGTAGAGTTTGTATATGGAGTAACCAATTGCCTGTTCTTTCAGCTGTGATAAAAGCTTTTAAGAGACTTATCATTTCTAGGTACTGAAGCCAAAGGGCTGCTGTTCTGAAGCACTTGAGAGAGGATTTTGTGTCCGCAAGTTTCCCCAGTACTTGTGTAATGGTAGAATTATTGCACACGTCTTGTGCAGTAGCATCTCCCTCTAGCAACTGGTCATACAAGGCAGAAGCTTTCTTCAGCAGATGATCTTCTTCCAGTTGGGCTGTGGAAACGTCTGCAGATTGAGTAAGGACGTGATCAGGGGCCTCTGTGTCAATGGGTGTTACAAGATAACCTGAAGATATATTTTGGGGCACATCATTATCAGGCAATTCGGCACCAAAGGTTTTAGCCACGAACAAGGCATGAAGCGTTGTATCAACTAGAAAATGGGCACGGGTTGCTCGAGCTTCTGCTTTTCCACTAAGAATATGGCCAACTGCATTTGTCGCATATACAGTCTCTAAAACTTCCTGCAATCCCGATTCTCTCATAATGCGCCCGATACATCCTAAAAAGCTCATTTGTGTGTGAAACCCACCTAACCTGAGTATAATGGAGCTTAAGTCTTCACACTGTGACTCATGAGTGACAATTGTAACTGCTTTCATGTAGAGAGGCTGGTCAAATGTCAGAATTGGAGTTGTACCATATTTTCTAGCTTGGCGAGACACAAACTTCAGTGTAGAGTAGATACATGACATATCGCTTGCGTCCATATCTATCATCGGCAGAAAGGTGATGGTGGACTTCCCAGGGTAATCTCCATTTTGAGTACACTGCATCAGTCCTGACCAACTTGGAGTTGGAGATCGAAGAGGTCATACAGCCTTTGAAAGAAGATCTAAACTCAAAGATGGATCTGGTACTTTCTGTTCTTTATTAATTTTGGCGAATATCATCTGCAGTGACGATTTAGGTGGTTGCTTGTAGAAATGTATATTAATTTTCCCAGCAGTGACCAGGTCAGCCGATGAAACGTTCAGTTTAGGGACCGGTTTGCTAACCTTTTTACCAGGTGTAGAGCCTACAATAATGCCCATGCCATGGAATGTACCATACCCATCAAGTGTGCGCACATTGTGATCCATGTTGTCAGCAACGAATTGCAGAAATTGTCCATTTTCATAGCTTGGAATATCTGTTCCTTGTGAAATGGCTGCACTTGTTTCAAAACGTTGTATCTCCGAATATGAGGAACAAAATCCTAAGGAATTCAACGTATCAATAAGAAATTTTGAAAAATGGTGATGAAGCTGCACTCCTAAACCTATTTGTAGTGGTGCAATATGCATACGTGGCTTAGCCATCTGCATAATTGTCTGTCCAATCGATGCAATTTTCAAGTCAGGGTCCTTTTCTCGGACGAGAATTTTCAAAAAAGTTTGAAGACTTTCAGGAACGTACTGAAGATTCTTTTCAAGTGATTCAATATCTGACGACAAAGGGTACAGATCAGAAGCTAGATGAAGGGACAGAATATCAGATTTTATCAACTTAGCAGCAGTTGTAATGATGTTGAACTTCTCCAATGTCTGGTCCACTGTTTTAGGCCGATTGTAGAAGCTCTGAAGAATTGATCTTGCCGTTTTTCGTACCGTTATTAAAGTTGATTTTCCTTGTTCTTCTGTCATGATGATTTCATCCCCAAAACGCTCATACAATTTCTTTTTCTAGTAAACAGGCGAGTATGCATCATCACCACAGTGGTCCTTCATTTTAGCAACAAGATCTAACAGTTGATGTTGTTTGTCATCATTCTCCTGCAGATAATTCACCACTTTAAGAAATGCGTCAGTAATATCACCGTCAACAGGTCTGCCTCTCTTGGCTTCCGTCGAAGAGGGTGAGAATATTTTAGCTATGTGTTTGCCTGTGCGAAAATTTACGTTACAAGTTTGATGATAGATGGCATCAGCAGCATGCAAATCATTTACAGCTTCTAGTCTACCATAAATTTGGTTTGCCCAAGCGTCTTGTCTTGTAGAACAGACGGATTTTATACAAGCCTGAAAATCATGAGTTCGCACAGGAAAAACATCATGCCCTCTTTTACTTTGATTAAGTTTGGCAGTTTGTCCACAAAACAGGCAGTGGTCACGGAATGAAAAGGTCTGTCTGGATCTAAGAATTGGTGTACTATCAGCAGGAGGAATTGGCTTGCTTTGTTCTTTTTCCCTCAGATATTTGCTCATTTCAATCGCATTTGTAAATAGACGCCTACATTCGGTGTGCACATATTGCCCAGGATGCGTGCGAAGATTGCTACCCCTTTTCTCAGCAGCAGTATTGATACCTGTGCTACCCTTCCCACGAAGACAAACTAAACCATTCTTGTCCCCCGATTCACAAAGTACACAGTCTTGTAATCTTTCCATATTCAACACAAGGTTAGAACAGATATAATTAAAATGGAAGAAATTTTCTACTAACACAACATAAAAGGTTAAATTAAATTGGTATCGTATTAGTTTTGCATATTACAGAAACCGCATTCAAGTTGCAACTAATAGCGTCACTTCAGGAGAAAGATTTACTCTGTCGGATGGGACGTTAAAAGGCGCCCCGTGTACCCCAATGAATAACGAGAAAGATGGCTTTGTAACGCGAATGGGTGTCCTTACATAGAAAATAGAAATAAGCAGTGCAGTATAGAAAAAAGCCTTTTCACTTTCTTACTTATTAATTTTACCTTGAAGAAATGATGCTCTGCGACTATTTAGTTTTAAAAAATGTTATTTTCCGTTACATTACGGCACCTTTCCCAAATTTTGAATGAACCCAGTAGGCCTATACGTCTACATGACGACACGTGTTGTGACTTTACCAACCTGTTGTTTTTTTTCTAAACTTTTGAGAAGCTTTAGAACGTCTCGTTTGTAAATAAATTTATAGTATTACACCTAGGCTATATTGATTCAAGCGCTTACACGCTTGTATGAACATATGTCATAAAATTCGAGCAAAGACTTTGATCAATGTCTACGTAATGATAATGTCTACGTCACGATTTCGGTGAAAGCACGCTATGATAGCGCGGCGGTGACATAAAAGAAAGGGAGCTATCAGCAAATTTGATGCATCAAAATATATTATTTCTGCACATTAGATAAAATTAGATTTTTTATATGTTGCTTTACTGATACTAAGGAATACTTTGCAAAAAAAATTATTTCTTTTGCAATTAGTTGCATGCGAAATCGTAAATTGACTGGACTATATGTTTCTGTGTATTGGTAATGCAGCCTCAGTTCAAATATATATAACAAACAAACAGAATGACAGTTTAGTTGCACTCACGAATTGATAAATCTCTCTTCAAAAGATAACGGACAATTCTGTTGTAAATTAAAACATTGTTAATGAAAATCGACTACCAAAAAATCATAATGGAAAGAAGTGAAGATAAGGAACAGAAAATCAAATGTAGAGTAAATCAAACACGAACTCCTGGAAACCTAGCATTAGGATCTAGTGCTAGGAGGAGTAAGCATCCCCTGTTGACGGGTCATACCTTGAGCTCTATATCTTGATCGGGTAAATGTGGTAATCGGTAATTAAAATCAGTAGGTACATAACGGTGTAACAATTGGTAATGAAACAAGACAAACATCATTCGACCAAAACAAAACTTTCATTTTAACCTCAGATCATTATAATAACCATAGAATTTGCGAAATGCTGATTTTAGACACCTGTTACAGTTTTTGTTCGTAGCCTGTCTGGGTTTGAAAGTTAATCATACTCAGAGCATGTTGTCACATACCAAATACGAAGCAAATTTGGAAGATTCTGTGATGCGTTATAATTCAAGTTCACTGAGATATATCGTATATCATATTTATGGCGTTATTCAGCTCACACTAGCCTTAGATATATTCCAGATGTACTTGGAAAAAAATACACTGTGCAACTAAATGGAAGGTTTTTATATCTTTAATCTCTCTTAATGTTTATTAATATTTGATATTTTTGTTAATGATGGTGATTCAAGCTGTTTGAAAGTTGTACCACATGAGCTTTATTAAACTGAAATAATGAATTGTTCGTCTCAGATGATTTTTCACTCTTTGGAAAGTTTTTTGAAAGACCCTGTATTTTATCACTATGAGGAGTGATACTTTGAGGTGATATGACTTTATGCCAAATTTGAGTTGTGAAACCGACAATCTTTGAAAAGTTGGATATCCTTGGTGGTTGACTGTGGAAGGATATTTTTCTGGGACCTAGAGTTGTGTCACTGAAGTTCACAATTCCCACATTTGTATCCTTTTCGTTTTCTCTGAAAAAAAAATCCACGAATGACACATTTTCAAAAAGTCCATACCTATGAAAATTTCGCAACACGACCTAATTGAAATATTTAACCCAAACTTATTTGCAGTTAAGAAAATGTTATTACACTTAGTCAAAACAAAGTTAAGAATGTGATAAAGCTTCACACACACCTTAAGAACCGTCTCCACAAAAGGTACAACATTCCAGCAACAAGAAATAAAAGTAACCCAACCAACAGCGGTATCAAGTAAGAAATGTCAACTACAAAAACGAAAATAAATATCATAGGTACTATCAAATCGCGTGCCTCTTACAATCTATAACTCTTTGAGAGGTGATTAACAGCAAAACATCGTATGCCAACGAAGTCTTTGTTACATTAATACTTACACTCTCTACACTGTCTACCGTAGTACGCCGTGTCACAGACACAAATGTAGTTGTTGATTTCGTCAATACACACGCCATGTTTACAGGGAGAACTTGCACATTCATCAATTTCTAAACAAAAATCGTAAATCATTTACAGGATATACCATTTTTCCATTAATTTATGTTGATTTATGTTATGACATAATTTGATTTTTCAGTATACAGTAAAGCACCATTGACATCAAAAGGAAAAAAAATTACAAGAATAGAAAATTGTAACATAACAAACCTGTTTCACAAATCACTCCGGTGTAACCAGGTATGCATTCACAAATGTACCCATTGACTTGGTCAGTACAGTTACCGTGTATGCAGGGGGAGCTAACACATTCGTCAATATCTGTATAATAATCAAAAACCGAAATTCTTTGTAATTGCTTTATATTTGGGGTTGATTAAGATAAAATTCCAAACTGGTGTACATCTTTATTAAAACAATATTTACATATTTAGAATATTACATTTAATAAATTACAAACCTATCTGACAGTTGGTTCCAGTGTAGCCTGCTTCACACTGACACGTGTAATGATTAACATGGTCCGAACAATGTCCATGGATACAAGGAGAACTTTGACATTCATTGATATCTGTAAACGGTGGAAAGGTATTGGTCAGCTATACGTATTGATTTTTTCACTTTAGACCAGATTGAGGTTTGGGACTTTTGTATGTTTACCTGTTTCACAATGTACTCCTGTATACCCTCCCATACAGTCGCACAGGTATCCATTGATTAAATCACTGCATGTACCATACATGCAAGGAGAACTAACACATTCGTCGATTTCTGAAGAAATAAAAAGATATATGAAAAGGCTTAATTCCTATAGAAAATACAAATCAGAGAGATGGGCAATCACGGACCCCTGGTCATACCAGAGGTGAGATCATGTATATATATATATATATATATATATATATATATATATATATAGTGTAGGTAAAGTGAACGATCGACAGGCACGTTATCCCACCTCTGGTATATCCAGGGATCCGTGTTTGCCCAACGCTTAATTTTGTATTCTTTAGAGGAGCTATGATTGATCACTGTTCGTTATTTTCACCTTTTCATTTGAATATCATTCAAATATAAATCAATTAACATCTCAGAAATACCTGTTTGACAGTTGATTCCAGTGTATCCCGCCTGGCAATGACATATGTAATGATTTAAGTGGTCAGAACAGTTGCCATAGATACATGGTGAACTCTGACACTCGTTGATTTCTAACAATACATTACAAATTGTTATTTTTATTTCATTACCATAGTCATAAAATGGAAGTATAATATGCGTTCATTAATTTTCAAAGTAGAGTATTTTTGTTTATTATTTATTTCTCTGTCAGGAAAATCACTTAAACCACATATGTTTCAAATTCATGGAAAAAATTGATGTCTCATCTTACCGCTTTCGCAGTTAACTCCCGTGTAGCCCGGATCACAGATGCATTCGTAATGAAGATATTCGTTTGAACAATTTCCATGGAAACAGGGAGAACTGGCACATTCATCAATGGTGTCTGTATACCATCAATTAAAAGAAATGTTTGACAACTTACAAGGAAAGTTTAATAACTTACAGATAGATATTTAACAACTTACTTATAAACAATTCGTGTTATTCACAAGAAAAATATTTTCACTGGCTTAAATTTTTAATGTTTTGAGATAATATGTTAGGCCGTGGGTATTGTTTTCTGGTTGAAGATTTGCTTCAGTTTGTTCATAGATTTGAATTTCTGATATGTCAATATCACTAACATTTAACGTTGAGAGAAAGAAATGATTTTACAGTTGTTAGTCAAATATCTCAAGAAGTTTTAATTTTAAGAAAAATAAAGCAAATAAACCTGCGTTGGATATTTTGGTCTGGTCTACGCGGAAGACGAACTGTCCTGGAACACCAATATTAGACATTTGAGGAAGATTTAAAACAGCGTCTGTCATTGAACCAGGGACAGAGAAATAGTGCTCACCATCACCAGCATTGAACCCGACCTAAAATGATCGAAATGCAAAATTTAGTATTTATTTCCATGCAAATAATAATTTGCTCCGACTTATTTCACTTCGAATTAATCATGAGATGTATATTTGAAAAATTCACTATAGATCAATTAAGCACCCTGCTATTTCAATCGACTGTTCAAAGGGGAAAGGGACTGAGCGTTTTCTTGCAATGTGTTTAAAACGGAATAGATAACTGTAAATTGTCTTGGCCATCGTAAACTTTAAAAGTTTAAACCTTTTTCAGACAGACCTTATCTTATTTCATTTAAATATATGTCCAACACAGAATCGTTTTATTTCTACCTAATATCAACGATCATTTGGACTAGTTCCCGCCTACGTAATACTGATAAGGTAAATTTAGAACATAGATAAAATTTCGTCCAAGCTTGCACTAGTCTCTTCTACTATTTGCAGAAATGTCACTTTTTGTCCAAATACCGAAAATGGCGGAAAAGGTCATCTGTAATATAAAAATTATCAATTTGAAAGTAGCAACTGAAATCACTTTTCATAATCAAAACACTTAATCGTGAAACACTGCAAATTTTCTTTGGCAAATACAGCTCTAGTCATATCTAGTTATTAGGAAAACTAAAAGGTTTCACCGGTTACGGTAGCTCAGTGGTCAGAGCGTTCGCTTCGTAACCTCCTAACGTCGTGAGTTCGAGCCCCGCTCGTGCCATGCCCGCATCAAACTTAAGACGAAAAATAGGTAGTGATTGCTCCTTCGCCAAACGCTCGGCATTTAGAAGTAAGAATCACGGGTCTTTCGGATATGGCCTTAAAAAAGGAGGTCCCGTGTCAGGGTAGGTGTTGGCACGTTAAAGAACCCTCACTGCTACGGCCCTGAGCACTAAGTATAGGTCTAAATTTGTGGTACTTCACCTACAGCCGGTTACGTCTCAATATGAGTGACAAATTCTCGACGGGACGTAAAACAAACAAACAATCAATCAACGTCTTTATTTGTTAAGGATTGGAGAGTTGATAAAAGTACATGTATATTGAACTGCTATTTATTGTGTCTCTGTACCTATATGATAAGTTAAGGCAGGTACGTAAGGACAACACTCTTTTATGACATTCCATAATGTCCCCCTTCATTTCTACATTCAAAACGTCCCATTTAACGGCTGATTTACCACACTTTCATTTTTCAAGGTAGAGAATACAAATGTGAACCGATAAATTTAATCCATGTTACGTCAACTGTATGCTTGCCCCCCCCCCCCCCCACCCACCCCCACACACACACACACCGATCTAAGATTGATTGTAGAAATACCCATTTCACGGGGGGTTTTTTTGGTTGTTGTTTATATTTTTAATTTTTCTTTATCAAGAATCTCAAGTCAACTGGTTCTCCACTCCACCCACACACACTCTTTTAAAATTGTCTTAAAAGGTCATGATTATTTGTCTCTTTAGCATACATTTGTTATTGACTTTTCACTTCCGGCTATCAGGTACCGAGGCCTAGTCATGACCAAACATTTTTAAAACAATATCTGTAACGTATAAACGTAACTTACCTGTGCCGATCTGCTCCATGCAATTTTGTTGTAATTAAATACAGCAAATGAATGAATTCCGTCCGTGATGAGAATTAGTTGAAAAGTGTTTCTCTGTGTATCAAAAATATTGATGAAATGACGTGATCTATTGTGATTTTTTTCTGCTATATGTATAAACCAGACATAAGGTTTTGTTTTGTAACTGTACGTGTTGTGACCTTCTCTTATCAATTACTGTCATAAAAAGTATTACTTAAATAAAATTGTTGAACGTTCATGTGGTTTATACAGATATAAAGAAAAGTATGCCCTTTACCTAATGACAGTTAGAACAGCTAAACTCAGCAACATCATCCCACGTGATTACCATCATCCAGGTGGCGGTAAAATGTATAATGGCGGGAAATAGCGTACGGATTTTCGTCGTTCCTCTCTGTAGTATAGCCACTTCTGTAGTGGTGCGGTACCATAAGGATCCTCCATTTGTAGTATCAATGTCAGTCCAGAATGGAGCTATAATTCTGTGAGATCCGTTTATTGGGAAAGGTTGTGACGTATATTGTGTCAGAGGAGTTTCAAATGTAACATCACCATTATTATTCACCTGCAGTAAAATATCCCCATTACTATCACCTGCAGTAAAATATCCCCATTAATATTCAACTGCAGTAAAATATCACTATTATTATTGACCTGCAGTAAAATATTACCATTATTATTGACCTGCAGTAAAATATTACCATTATTATTCACCTGCAGTAAAATATCACCATTTTTATTCACTCACAATTAGATCTTACCAATATGAACTGCAATCAAATTTCTGTTCAATTATTCTCATGCAATTACATAACAATTATTACGGTATTTATGAATGCATTCTCATTATTTTCAGTATCGTGATTTAAGGGGAGAGTTTTAAAATTTATAAACAAAGGTAAAAAAATCATTAAAATTTTAATCCTTGTGTTGAGCAACAAGTATCAAGCACGCTAATATAATTTACATTTTAAAAAAATATAAATATCAGCAACATATAGTACATATATCTACTTACAAATATTGAATTGTACGATGAGCCAAAGAATGGAAAAGGTACCGCTACAGGGATCCGTGACGTAGAGCCGTCATCATTTGCTGGTAAATTACCATCACCCGCTGCCGGACCGTAAGGATAAAACTGACTTAAAGGATAGCATTGGATGATAAGCATACGAGTAAGTGTTAAAATAATAAATACTGAAATCATTGTGTTGGAAAACATTGTTAGAGTTTTCAATGTTTTGGAATACGATTAGCTTGTGAAGTTCTTGCTTTTTATTTAGAAAATGAGGAAAACGTTCAAGAAGGAAGGGTTAAAAAATATCCAATCTGTGATTCAATACAGTTATTCCGGGTAGAAGGTCCATTAAATTGTATAAACATCGATACATTTCACTTGTCAAACTTGCATTATTTGGCAAGTCTTTGCAGACGAGATTAAGTATGTGAACTACGTTGTAAGGTTTGGTGAGATTGGTTTGGGGGTTTTTTTTATTTATAGTCGCCTGAGCAATTTTTCAGCTATCCGGCGACTGTGGTTTGGTGATGCCAAGAAAGAATTACTGTTTTAAAAATAGGCATCATTGTAGATTTGTCACTTTGTCACTCTAAAATACTTCTCTGTTTTATACACCCAGTTACCCACGTGTCCATGGGTAACAACGAAACCACAGCAGTGTGGCACAGCCTAGGAGGACTACCGTGTTCATGTGCCCATTTACCTTTTGTTTTCATTTAATCAAATCAACTGCTAAAACAACCGGTTCTTCACTCCGTTATATAACTTCACCTGTTTTGTTTGTTGTTTTTTTACCCTAGGAGGGTAGAAATTTCAAAAGATGTTCGACACAGAGAAATCTACATTCTACATATGTTTGATATTGATAACTTTTCTATAATGATATCGTTACTCTCAATACAAAAATGAAAACCGTCCACTGATTGATTAACAGTTTGTCATTTTATGCCCCCTTAAAACATCTGAACTATCTAATGACTCACTTGTCTATAGATCTGAGTTACATATATTGATTATCACCAGGAACCCTATAATTTGTAACTTGAACCTCTATACTTGAAATAAATTGTGCAACAGTTGCATAATAATTTTCAACATGACATATAAATGTACATACGGCAAAGCAAGATAGCTTAAAAAATGCATATTCCTTAATCATAATTCTCCAAAAGAATACAAAATCTATTCAAGAATAGAAATGGCGGGGTTGCTTTAAAATATGTTATCTTTCATGGAGACAGTAGTATTATAGAACATAAACGGAACAATTTTGATGAATCAGATGCGCATTTCGACAAATAATGTCTCAAGTCAAAAATATTGGAAATCTAAAATAAGTAGTATCACTCATTTTCTGCCATGTTGAAATTTGAGGACTGTCTACTGAGAAAACCTGTGAGAGATGTTGAATACACAAAGTAGTCACCGACTATCCACAGTATGCAGAGAAAAGGATAAAGTCTGAGCAAATTCAAATCGTTTCTAATGCACATTCCAATGTGTCTATAACAACTACACAAGGTCTCAAGGATGCCAAGTCAAGGCTGTAAGAGGAGTTGTTTACACAAAGTAGATACCGTCTATTCAAAACATACTGTAAAATTGACAAAGTTCAACTACATATGAATTTTTCGAAAAATGTCCTCCGAGCACTTCCAAAAGTCACATGCATATCTTCAATGTGTTCATAATAACTGTACAAAGTTTGGAGAATGGTGTGAGAGGAGATTACACAAAGTAGGTACCGTCTATTCAAAAGGTGCTGAAACGATGACAAAGTTCAACTACATATAAATTTTTCGAAAAATGTCCGATCACTTCCAGAAAACACGTGCACATCTTCAATGTGTCCATAACAATTGTGCAAAGTTTAGGGAGTCTGAGGCTAAAGGTGAGTGAGGAGTTGATTACACAAAGCAGGTACCTTATGTGAGGACCCGCCGATCAGGCATTCACCATTCTACGAGGGCTGTTCGATATGTAATGTGCTGTTGTACCAAAGCCCGATAACGCTTTGTACGATTTTGTGGATGATAATACTCTTCAATAGCTCTATTTAATACCTTTCAAACGGTATAAACACGAGCCTTCAGCTCCACACAGTTTTAAACTTGCAGTCATTTCAATAGAACCAGTCGTTGACCACTTTTGTAAAAATGGTTGGGAAACGGGTTGAGAATATTGAAGAGATTAGAGCTTATATTATCATTCGATAATGCAGATTTTTACTGAATTGGGGGGAAGTTTATGGTATCTTATGAGGCAGTTCGTAGGTCAAGAAAAAAATCTGACTAGCACAAAGTCGGTCATAGATGCAGCAAAATCTGGCCGACCTGTGACTATAACATAACTATAAGGCAAATGTCTCAAAAGACAGGGAAATAATTGAAAGTGATGACAGGTACACGATACGTGATATTGCCAAAGCTCTTGGTATATCGCTATCGCGGGTGCATTCATTTTGAAGCGTATTTTGGAAGTAAGAAAACCTTCTGCCAGATGGATACCCCATATATTGACAGATGACCAAAACCGGGTACGAGTACAAATCGCTAAGCAATTACTCAAAATGTTTCCCAAATTCAATTAAAGACAACTTGCAAACATTGTTACTTGTGACAAAACATGGGTTTACTATTTCGAACCAGTAAGATAACTGGAAGCAAAATGTGGCCAACTAAACACGGGAAAGCCTGTTGTTGCCAAAAGAACCATAAGCCAAAAAAGGTTCTTTATTACATATTTCTTCTCATGTTATATTATAGCCGTACAAATTCCGGCACGGAAGGGCAAAAGTGTATGCAGGTCGGTATCACCGAGATGTTATCCTAAAAAGCTTAAGAAATATTTCATAAACGACGGCTTGTGTCAGGATTTAGACATAATCGTCTAATTCATGATAATGCTCCATCACATATATCTGAGCTTGCGAAGCAATGTTTGAAGTCGGAGAAGGTTACCGTCTTGTCACACCCACCATACTCTCCAGACGTAGCTCCATGCGACTTTTTCCTTTTTCCAAAACTTAAAAAGTTCTTATCTGGTCGTCGTTATAAATCCTGACATGCCCTTGGCTCAGCCATCAGTCAGAGCCTCAGAGGTCTACGTAAATCAGCGTACCATGACGCATTTCAGAAATGGATTCAGAGATTGAAATTATGTATTTCAAACCATGGAGAATACCTTGAAGGGATGTAATGTTCATTTCACTATTTGAGTCGAATGCATTTGAGTTTGTTTGTTTGTTTTACGTCCTGTTGAGAATTTTTCACTCATATTGAGACGTCACCAGCTGTAGGTGAAGTACCACAAATTTAGACCTATGCTTAGCGCTCAGGGCCGTAGCAGTGAGGGTTATTTAACATATCAACGCCTACCGTGACACGGGACCTCGTTTTTTAAGGCCATATCCGAAAGACCCGTGATTCTCACTTCCAAATGCCAAGCGTTTGGCGAAGGAGCAATCACTACCTATTTTTCGTCTTAGGTTTGACGTAGCCATGTCACGAGCGCGGCTCGAACTCACGACCTCCCGGTTACGAAACGAACGCTCTAACCACGGAGCTACTTTGAGTTATCGTACTGTACACCTTCGTATAAGCTGGATACACGTCGTGCAACCCCGCCAAAAATTAAAAGTAGGACAAACACGGACCGCTTTATACACCAGAGGTGGGAACAAGTGCATAGGAGGAGTAAACATTCCCTGTTGACCGATCAAACCCACGGTGAGCCCTATATCTTGATAATAAACGTCAATAATTATAAAAGTCGGGATAATCTCCTAAATCATCTAATGAAATAATTTTATCGTAATTTTGAACATTAATATAGATTTGTTCAAGTTTACATAACTCTGGTAAAGTTGTTAACAACAGTTGTTTTGTTTGTTTGTTTGTTTTATTTATAGTCACAACAGTTGAAAAAGTTTGAAAGCAGAGAAGATTTTAGACAAGTACATTTTTCTAACTTCAACTAATGATCATATTTTACAAATGTTCGTTTCTTGGAATATTGTAAAATGTCCACATTCAATCTACAGGTATTGAGAGGATAAGCAACAATGCTTACTGATATGTACATAGGTATCTACATCTGATATTTGTTAATATAGTCGAAGATCAAAAAACATAATTTAAATACACCTAGACTAATTAATACGAGCTTCTTTTATGAACAGACACAACATGTATATTATTCGTTGTTTCTCCTTCATTTACATAATATTTACATTCCATACGAAAGATATTGAAAAGCTCTTTTATAAATAACAGCTCCTCATTGTTATTCATCCAACAATAATTTTTCCTTTAATCTTTCATAGTTTTTTTAATACAACAATATTGGTCTTATCTACATTCATATGTATATTCCACTTCGATATGCATTGCTGTAAACAACCACGTATATTTTGTATCTGTTTCAGGGGGAAACCAGTGACATCTGCATACATAATGAAAATAATTTACACATCCTCCCTAAATCATCCATAATTGTTTATATATATATATATATATATATATATATATATATATATATATATATAGTTTTGTTAGTTAGCTGTAGTTTATTAGTCTATACATAAAGCAGACTTTCAGTCGTTTTGGTTTGAATTTCTATTAAAGAATAAGGGTATAGAATTCTAAATACAGGGTTCCAAGCTCGCCGATGAAAAAACAATAAGCAAATAATATACGTGTTGTAGTATATTCACACATAATAAATCTACATTTCTACTAAAGTAGACTGTTTTAATCATATTCCTATTTTTAGTCACAATATGTTGCCTTTCAACATCTGACATCTTACATAGACCCTTCTCTTGACATATCTGAACGCCACTTTACGTACTATTTCATAAGTCTGTCCAGCAAGCCATTGATATGACTGTCACGTCGACAGTGCTGTGAAGAGAAAATTACTTACAAGTTAATACAATATCAGGTCAGGCTTTCAGAAAGATTTCCCTTGCTCTCTTTTACGAAAGGAGTATTCTTTACAACTGATTCGAGTTGAAATGGGGATTAGCTAATTATTTGTCATTTAGTAATCAAGTGACTGTACATTTACGAAAGATCCGTTTTTGAGACTATAATATTATTGCCTCTTCAACACACACCAGTCTTAGACTGGTAACGGTAGCTCAAAGGTAAAGAGTTCGCTTCATAACCGAGAAGAAGCGAGTTCGTTCCCGCTCGTCATAGGTAGTGATTTCTCCATTCTGATTAAACCGTTTGTCTGATCGGGATGTAGGGCTCGCGGCTGGTGTGACTGGTCGACATGGGATGCTTACTATGCGACATTATTTATTACTTTAATTTTGAAATTTCAGACTGTAAATAAGTTTTTGATCAGCCCATGTATAAGTTTTACCAAAAAATGGTCAATCAATAACTCTTTACATATTGCATGTACAGGAGAACTGGAATTTAATCATATGTTCATATAAAGTTCAAAACGCAGGTCAGAAATCCCTATCTGCTCAAAGGTCATAAGCGCCAAGCATAGGCCTAAATTTTGCAGCCTTTCACCGGTACTGGTGACGTCTCCATATGAGTGAAACATTCGCGAGCGGAACCTAAACAGTATATAATCAATCAATCTTGCTATCTTTGATAAACTGCTCACAAAATCCAAATGTTTGCATCTATGGTTAAAATACCATAGACCTAAAGTAATATTATGATATAATGTAACCATTATATAAACGGAGGAGATGATATTTCATCAGTTGCTTTTTTCGTAGATGAAACATTCAAAAAAATAAAATCACAAATTATTTGGATTTGACTGTCTTGTCTATATGGACGATTTTGAGTCCTTAATTTACTAGAAATCACAAGACGCGTCTTTTGACACTACAAAAATTACATTATTTTTTGTCATATATAGTATGATTTTGTGTGAGAGAGCAATAGTAAAATGAAGATTAGTTGGTTGGTAGACAATGAAGCAAACAGTAAAAATGTTACACATTAAAAAGATTCGGTCTCGTCAGTTGAAAAGTACGGTACAGTGGATACCTACATGTTGAATACGGGGATACCTACATATTACGATAGGATTAAGATTACTGTTTCAGTAAAGTTTTCTAGAACACTGTCACTGTTTATTGTAATTACTGAGAAACTCTAGATCTACATATGCGTAGCCTCGATTACAGCCTCTGTAAGATAGATGATCGTCACCGATGTGTCAATTACACATCCTTCTGATTTCCCTTGGTCATTCTTCAAAGGATGATATTGCAAAAATCACATTTCCTATCCGTTTTGCAAAGCATATCCTTTGTCAGTACTTCATTAGCAGTCTTTGGGGTAAGCGCGACAACTCTTACAAAACGTCCAACATTATGGTCAGTGATGCAAAAAGCACACAAAACGAAGAATAATGTATTTATTTATAATTTTATTTCATATCACCATATTTTTAACAATGAATAATTCTTTATCTTTCAATTACTCATACATACATCTTGTCTCTGTCACCCACTTTCTCTCTCACACACTCAATATCTCACTTTCTCACTCACTCTATCACGAACACTCTCTCACTCAGGTGTCCAAGAGGAGTAAGCATCCCCTGTCGACGGGTCACACCCGCCGTGAGCCCTACATTCCGATCAGTCAGACTCAGTGTGCCAAGAACGGCCTAACAATTGATATGAAACACGTCAGACAGCATTTTACCAACTGGAAAGTTGTACTGGCAAACTAGATCGTTATAACGACCATAATCAAGTAGCAAACCTTAGGAAAGTCATGGTCCTCTGGCGTCATGTGCTCTAACACATCCTCTATTTTGCGTCTTGCAGATTTATGAATATCTTGCATAGCTGCAGCTTTCACTTGGAAATAAATGTCATTAAATTACTTTAAATAAAACTTTTAATAACATTTATTGTGGAATTTGACTTCACGATACAACCTTAAGTTTTGAAAAGAGCATTGGGGTAAAACTGTTACACGTCCCTTCACCTCTCTCCTGCACAAAGTTTTTTTTTTCAAAGCACCCTTGTCTGCTAGGTGGATATGCTCCCTGGAATTCACATAAAGGGAGTTGCCTTTCTGCGACACTGTTGCGGAACAGTTTACTATTTTCAATCTCTTTGAACACGGCCAGTAAGTGTAGCCCTTCTTGCTACTCAGTAAAAAAAGAAAGAAATATCTTCTTTCTTTTTTTTAGTAAAACTACATATATGTCCGTAGAACGTGAATGCTCTGTCTATTCGTACTAATGCCACGTTGGTTGGTCATTTGGTGATACGTTGCCATCAGCAAACTTACCTTCTCTGCTGACTAGCTTTACATTTCTTTTTTCACGATTCATTCCCTTCCAGATAGGTGACGGGCACATCCGGTAAGGTTGTCTCTGGAAGGTCTGACTCCTGTAAGGATCTGTAATTTGAAACAAACTGTTGCATAGTATTATGGATGTTTTATTACTAAAATACGCTGATAGGGTGATCAGTCTTAGTTATCTTCATTTGTTCATGTAATACATTATTTACGTGCATAGTGATTTGAAACATGATGCACGTGTATAATGATTTGAGACATGATGTACGTGCATAATGATTTGAGACATGATGCACGTGTATAATGATTTGAGAGATTATGCACGTGTATAATGATTTGAGACATGATGTACGTGTATAATGATTTCAGACATGATGTACGTGTATAATGATTTGAGACATGATGTACGTGTATAATGATTTGAGACATGATGTACGTGTATAATGATTTGAGACATGATGTGCGTGTATAATGATTTCAGACATGATGTACGTGTATAATGATTTGAGAGATTATGCACGTGTATAATGATTTCAGACATGATGTACGTGTATAATGATTTCAGACATGATGTACGTGTATAATGATTTGAGACATGATGCACGTGTATAATGATTTGAGACATGATGTGCGTGTATAATGATTTCAGACATGATGTACGTGTATAATGATTTGAGACATGATGTACGTGTATAATGATTTCAGACATGATGTACGTGTATAATGATTTCAGACATGATGTACGTGTATAATGATTTCAGACATGATGTACGTGTATAATGATTTGAGGCATGATGTACGTGTATAATGATTTCAGACATGATGTAGGTGTATAATGATTTGAGACATGATGTACGTGTATAATGATTTGAGACATGATGTACCTTTTATAATGATTTGAGACATGATGTACGTGTATAATGATTTGAGACATGATGCACGTGTATAATGATTTGAGACATGATGCACGTGTATAATGATTTGAGACATGATGCACGTGTATAATGATTTGAGACATGATGTACGTGTATAATGATTTGAGACATGATGTACGTGTATATTGATTTGAGACATGATGCACGTGTATAATGATTTGAGACATGATGTAGTGTATAATAAGTTGAGAGATGATGCACGTGTATAGTGATTTGAGAGATGATGCACGTGTATAATGAGTTGAGACAATTGTTGACCTGATGCTTTGTTATTTGGAGCTTAAAAGTTAATATATAAAGTTAATATATAGAGTTGATATATAAAGTTAATATATAAAGTAAAATATAAAGTTGATATATAGAGTTGATATATAAAGTTAATATATAAAGTTAAATATAAATTTGATATATAAAGTTAGATATAAAGTTAATATATAAAGTTAATATATAAAGTTAATATATGAAGTTAATATATAGAGTTAATATTTTGAGTTAATATATTACAGAAAGACAACAGGTCATAAATTTACCGCAGGGTTTCGTCATCACGGTGTCTCATACAAGTGCTTCACTCCTCATCATTTGGTGATATTCTTACTGAGAAATACTTATACAGAAAATTACATTTGTAATTAAAATCAGTTTATTTAATATTTATTTATTTGATTTCATCAAAGAATTTGACATATATTCATATAAAGCACTGTATTACAGAAAACAGAAAGGAAATAAATATTCAGATTAAAAAAAATTTAAAAAGTTATAGCTGCATTGGTGCATTAAGGTTAAATGAACCACCACCACGCCAAAAATTTTCAAATTTATGCATTTAATGTTTATGTTAAGGGCCAGACAAAATATTTATAAATGACACTGGGCGAGTAAATCTGTAAAAATAACAATAATACATGCGTCCATTCCCGATAACACTTTTTGATGTAATTTTTGTAAAAAAAACTTAAGCAAAATCGTAAATTAATAATATATGATTATTAATTGATAAAAATGAAACGTATCTTTCAAAGATTAAAGTAATCAAGACTTAAACGTTTTGCTAAAAATATATTATGTGTTATATATATATATATATATATATATATATATATATATATATATATATAATATTCTACCGAAAAAATAAAAACAGAAGGATTTGTCATTTCAAACTTTCTACGAAGCAACTGTGGAGTGGGAAAGGGGGGGGGGATCACTTTGAAATCAAATATTATTGAATAATTGAAATACATAGGTACCGAATTAAAGCGGCTCACTATTCGTGCATGTAACATTCGTTTCGTTTTTCAAGGTGGGAAGGGGAGGGGGGTGGAGGAGGATGTTTACTTTGCAATTTACAAAACAAATTAATTGGCAAGCAACGATAACGTCAGCACCGTTAATTTGTTCGAAGGAGGGAGGGGGGGGGGGGGTATTTAACAAAATATTTAAAATATCCCCCCACTAACATCAATATCTTATCGTGCGGGAGGGAAGACTTTTTTCCAGATACACGAAAGAGGCAGTTGTAAAGAAAACCTATTCCAGTCTTAATTGGGGAATAAGAAATCAAAAAAAAAAAAAAATAGGATACACGGGAATACGAATGACATACCATTAGAGCAGGAAGGGATTTCGAATCTTTGTCAGACAAGTCAATGTTGACGTCTCAATCTTTTAATGTGTAAAGTGTTGAGAACACGACAACACAACATCGTCAGTAAATCCTTACGCTGGCTTAGCGACTCACTTTATACAAGTATAGAAGCCTGCATCAAAATACCTCTGAATAACTCAGTTAATTACTGTTCACAGAATGTACATGATCGAATATTGCAGAAAAAGTTCATGGTATAGATAACAAGTAGAAAAAAAATTCCACATTTATGTAACACCTGATAATGTGTCCACCACACGCGGATATGGATCCTCCCGTATGTTAATCTTCCTGGTTAAGGTAAAATGAATGGGATTATCTGGGCTATTTATCTCCTAGTGTACTATAGATCAAAAAAAGAAATATCACATGAGATATCGATAAGTAAACATTGTGTTGTACATAGAATTATATAATTGCATTCCGTTTCCTATTCTGAACTTCACGCTATTTTTTCCCCATTTGAGTCTCTCCCGACGTAATCAATGCATAAAATCTTAGATGAATTATTTTTTCAAAATGATTAAGGAAGTATATTTCCTGAATATAACGGGGAGAGAACTTTGATAAGATAGTAAGACTGGTAGGATTTTTGTTTAAAGCTGTACAGAGAGTGCTTAGTCAGTTTCCGTGTTAGCAAGCCGTGTCGGAAGTTGGAAATCAACAAGCAGCTTTGGGGTCACCTCACTCATACATCCCTAATGTTTACCCCGGACCTAGGGTACAACCACAAACTGCTTGGTTCGTTAGTACTGTGATTTCGTGGGTCCGATGGACAAAAAATTGCAAATGATATAATAGGACCCAAGTAAACTAGGACTAAAATGGCGGCGGTATGTTTTTTTTTCCTTATTATGATTATTTTGATGGTTCCTCCTTCAAAGCGCATAATGGATTCAGTTTGATTGTGAAAATATTTAGTATCTTTTATTTAAGATAACAGGGCTGGCATGGAGTGGTCACTTGTAGTGGTAATTTCTTTATTGTTAATCTATAGGGTGCCGAATTACCGTATAGAGATGCAAAATGCACATTTGATCCAGTGGATTAATTACATGCATTTAGATACAGATTCTACGATATATTGTTGTGCGTTGCGATATTTTGATCATTAACATTACCCGATTTCACGTCACAACGTGCTATAATTAGTAACAAAATACCACTATTTCCGCGATTGATTGTTGGATGCTTGCTTTCAGTAACACTGTTTATAGACTTGGGGTTTTGGGGGGGGGGGGTTTATTATTATTATTATTATCATTATTCTACCAAGAGTCTCGTTGCATGTTTGTATCTGAGAAAGGTCCTCTAAGAAAGTATTTGTCCCTTCTACATTGTATATTTAGAGAGCTATACAGTGTGCATACCGGAACTTGTATTTAGAGAGGTATTATGGTATATACCGGGCCTTGTATTTAGAGAGCTATTATCTATATACCGGGCCTTGCATTTAGAGAGCTATATAGAGGGTCCTGTATTCAAAGAGCTACATACCGAGTCCTGTATTTAGAGAGCTGTATACCGGGTGTTATATATTGGCCTTTTTCTAGAGAGCTATATATCGGGCCCTGTATTCAAAGAGCTATTAGTAGTCTTTATTTAAAAGAGCTATGTACATGTCATTAACTAGAGAGCTGTATACCGTGTTCTATATTTAGAGAGCTGTATACCTGTTCTCGTATTAAGAGAGCTATATACAGGGTTCTTTATTTAGAGACCTGTCTACTGGTCTTTATATCTAGAGAGCTATATATAGTGTCCTGTATTCAGAGAGGTGTATACCAATTCCTTTATTTAGAAAACTATATACGAGTCTTGTATTTAGAGTACTATGTAGTGGTCTTTTCCTAGAGAGCTATATACCCGTTCCTGTATTCAGAGAGGTGTATATCGGGTCCTGTATTCAGAGAGGTGTATATCAGGCCCTGTATTTACACAGCTATATACCGAGTCCTGTATTTACACAGCTATATACCTACCGAGTCCTGTACTTACACAGCTACATACCGAGTCCTGTATTTACACAGCTATATACCTACCGAGTCCTGTACTTACACAGCTACATACCGAGTCCTGCATTTACACAGCTATATACCGAATCCTGTATTTACACAGCTATATACCAAGTCCTGTATTTACACAGCTATATAAGGGGCCTCCGTGGCCGAGTGGTTACAGCATCGGGCTCAAAATCACAAAGCCTCTCACCTCTGTCGGTGCGTGTTCAAATCTCGGCCGCGGCGTTATGTGAGCAAGTTTGCCAGTTTACTTGCGGAAGGTTGGTGGTCTCTTCCCAGGTACATTGTATCTGGGTTCTCTCTTCCACCAACAAAAACTGGACGCCACCAGATAACTGAAATATTGTTGAGTGTGGCGAAAAGCAATAAATAATCAATCATTACACAGCTATATACCGAGTCCTGTACTTACACAGCTACATACCGAGTCCTGTATTTACAGAGGTATATACCGATTCCTGTACTTACACAGCTACATACCGAGTCCTGTATTTACACAGCTATATACCTACCGAGTCCTGTACTTACACAGCTACATACCGAGTCCTGTATTTACACGGCTATATACCAAGTGCTGTACTTACACGGCTATATACCGAGTCCTGTATTTACACAGCTATATACCTACCGAGTCCTGTACTTACACGGCTATATACCGAGTCCTATATTTACAGAGGTATATACCGAGTCCTGTACTAACAGAGCTATATACCGAGTCCTGTACTTACACAGCTAC
This sequence comes from Ostrea denselamellosa, assembly GCA_024699665.1. NCBI lineage: Eukaryota > Metazoa > Mollusca > Bivalvia > Ostreida > Ostreidae > Ostrea > Ostrea denselamellosa. Next base: position 6,056,087 of record JAMZEH010000038.1, read on the forward strand.
ATACCGAGTCCTGTACTTACACAGCTATATACCGAGTCCTGTACTTACACGGCTATATACCGAGTGCTGTACTTACACAGCTATATACCGAGTCCTGTATTTACAGAGCTATATACCGAGTCCTGTATATACAGAGTTGTGTATTGGTATTTATCTAGAGAGCTATAATACTGCGAAGATATTGATTCTGCTCCATGCCTCCCACTTAACTGTACCTCGTCCTTACCAATTGCTGCATCCATACTAAGTATGTACATTGTTAGTCATCCCATATATAGGTCAACCTGCACCTTCACATCGTTATAGATATGCTTGGTACTTTGATATATATTTTATATTTTGGTCAACTAAAGGACATAGACGAACCTGTTTAAAAGTTATGTCTTCTCTCTCTCTCTCTCTCTCTCTCTCTCTCTCTCTCTCTCTCTCTCTCTCTCTCTCTCTCTCTCTCTCTCTCCTGTTGGTGCAAAATAGCGACTTTGCCTGAACGCCTGAATTTGGAAAAAATGTTTCATACTTGTAAAGAAGTAGGGAAAAACTAAATCAGTGTATTCAAGTATAATTGAAGCCAAAAGAAAAATAGGTTTACCGAACAATTTTGAAGCAAAAGTTTTAATCTTTGGGTCTGTGAAGGAGATTTATGAACAATAAGGCTAGCCTGTTTTGATCTGTTTTCACTTTGGAAATTTTAATGCAAAAATTCGGAAAAATACCTGCTTTATAGTATTGGAAATGGGGCCCTATTAAAAATCCCATCTTCTGTGATGCAAATTTAGATTTAAAAATATGTGAGAACGCGCAATGCATTTATCCCCCCCCCCCCTCCTTGTTACATGTCGGATGTATGTGTTTTTTTATCCAAAGATTTCTTTCTATGTAGGTACGGAAGGACAACTTTCTATTCCATTTATATACTACTATTTACTTACAAAGAAAAACATCTCTCCGTTATATTCATATAATACAATTTCTCTATATATCTACTCATACCTAAGAAAAACTTCTTTTGGTGTCTTCTCATACCAAAAAACTTCTCTCTACCTATCCATACTCATACACAAAAACAACCTCTCTCTCTGTCTCTCCGTCTATCTTCATACAAAAGAACACCTTTTTGTATTTACGGACAGTCCCGTGGGATCCGGGCTAGAATAGGTCCTCAATACCCCTTCCTTGTCGTAAGAGGCTATTAAATGGGGCGGTCCTTCGGATAATAATAATAATAATAATATATGCATTTATATAGCGCCCTATATAAAAATAAATTTACCCTAAGGCGCTGAACATGATAAAAATTATATCACATGACCACATTAACAAAAAGCCTGTGATACAGTAAACATGGTAAGGATTAAAACGCTTCAATTCAAATTACGGATGAGACCGTAAAAACCGAGATCCGGTGTCACAGCGGGTGTGGCACGATAAAGACCCCTCCCTGCTCAAAGGCCGTAAGCGAAGAGCCTATTCTAACCCGGATCCCCACAAGGCCCGCGAGTTTTCTTACAAAGAAATGCGATTACTATATATCACTTGTATGTTAACAGCTGACATTCAAAGTTTGATTGACCATTACGAATACCTTAATTAGGTATTGTAAACATTAAGAATTAAATAAAAAATAAATAAGATTTTTTTCCCGTCTCAAATAGTGTCTATGCCCCTTTAAATATTGGTATAATTATTGCATTCTTTTCTTTTTCCCAAATTTAATTTTTCCCGCCAAAATAGTAGCTGGTCTGTAATGCATGCGCATCCAACAGGTGCTTCTTCCGGTTCATCTGTCAACAATGTTTCGTTAAATTTTATCAAGTCAGTGTATATTAGGAAAGATGTTAGAAATTTAGTAATCAAAGATGGATATATGAAGAGGAAACTTTATAAAGTCTTCCAGGAGTTAACGATCCAAAATTTAAAATGGTAAGCTGAATGACAGAACAATTAATTTCCAGCCCCTGGAAGTTCATGGAAGAAACATTTCCGGGATTTTGGAAAGACCAGTAATACTATGTATCAGATCCGTGTCTCCCTGTTTCCAATCTCAATTAATTATACACTACGATAAGTAGAATGGGTGATTTGTTAGACGAAGCAACAGGGTCTGAAAAATTATACCCAAACAATATATTTCCGGATTATTTTTATATCAACATCACAAGTAGAAAACGCAAACGGGATATCCGCAGACTTAACATTAACAGTAGGGAAACTATTTGAAATAATGGTTATGTCTATAAACCAAAGCTGTCATCAGTGAAAACTGAAAAAAAGGGGGGGGGGGTTACTGTTATGAAGGTGTATAACCAAAAAGAAGACTCATAGTAACTATAAAGATGTAGAGAAAGACATAATTCTGGTCTGGATTAATCATGCACAAAATATCGACTAAAGTCATCTTGCAATGGTAATTTTATAGGTGGATATTAGGAACTACTTTGATGGACCATGCATTGTAATAATATCTTTATTCAGGTAAATAAATGGGGTAAATGTAAACTCGTATCGACCTTCAGAATTACACTTTGAAATGGTATATTTGTTATTGATTTCCTATGTTATGTATATATAAAGTGTATGTTAATGAGAGTATAACACTATATTTATTGTTAATTATTCTGCTTGTCTTTTTTAAGCTAGGTCTTGAATTTATTGAGATGTCACCAGTTGTAAGTGAAGTACCACAGACCAATGTGTAGTATTCAGGGCAGTAGCAGTAAGGATTCTATAGTGTTCCAATGCCTGCCATAACATGGGACCTCCGTTTCTAAGGTCATATCTGAAAGACCTGTGACTCTCACTTCCAAATGCCAGGCATTTGATAAAGGAGCAATCACTACCTACGTATACATCTTAGGTTTGACACGGTACAAGCCGGGCTCAAACTCATGACCTCCTGATCACAAAGCAAATGCTCTGTCACTGAGATACAGCATCTGCTCCTTCATCAACCTGTAGGTTTTCAGTTACCTGTAGGTCTTTATTGGTCTTTAGTTACTTGTAGGTTTTCTATTAGGATACATGTAAGCCTATATGAAAGGTTTTCATGAACAACAAAAGATGCTAGATTTTACTAATAGTCAGGTTTATTCATGAATTATTGAAGTGAAAACGTAAACTAAATCGGGTTCTTGTTGTATGTTATATGCTGACTGAAGGACTCCTGATCCACTGCATAATAGAAATATGGAAGAATTCTTAGCAGCTTGAGTGATCTACTCCTGATTTACATTTTGTAATGTTTGTTTTATATGTGACTGTCAGACAGGTTCAATTGCCAGTGGCCTGGTAGTTTAGTTGATAGAGCACCTGAGTGGAGATTCAGGGAGCCCGGGTTCGAATCCTCATCTGGTCTGTTGCATTTTCTCTCTTCCTGTTACATTTGGTTCCAAAAACTAGCCCCTGGAACTGACAGTTGGAAGTGCCTCCCAGTGGATTAAGATTCTGGGTTGATGTCTTCAAGGTTTGAAGACATATAAGGAGGGAGGAATGGGTGGTCAGATGGGTTTGACCGCAGGTGGCAGATAGCTCAGTTGGTAGAGCACATGACTGGAGATTCAGGGGGCCTGGGTTCGAATCCTGGTCTGGTCCAATACATTTTCTCCTTTCCTGTTAACCATGAATGCCTAGTGAGTACATATATATGTGAAGTGAAGAGATTACCAAGAGAGATTCGTAATGACAGAGAATCTTAGCTTGTTGGAGTGAGTTTGAATCTTCTTAGAGATTTTACACTTTTTATCCTCATCTTGGTAAAAATTTGAACTTTCCAAACAAGAAAATTTCAAAAACTAGCATATATACCCTATCTTTAGTTTGGTTACATCTTTTCATTACAACTTGTGTGAGTTTATAGTTGAAAGAGAAAAAAAATTCAGTTAGTGCATTGGACCTCCTTTATAAAAGCATCTAAAAGTCCAAAGATGATGGAGGAGAAATTTGCGGGCCCTTTAAAACGAGACCGGGGAAGAAGCAATGCATTGCTGGAAATTAATGATGTCAGAACCCTGAAATTTTATTGTGAATTAAAGTATTCCATTTCTTGTTTGGTAGCTCAGTGATGGGAGGTCGTAAGCTCGAGCTCTGTTTGTGCCATGGCCATTTCAAACCTAAGGTGTATATGTAGACGGTGATTACTCCTTCGTCAAACACTAGACACCACATATCTTTTGGATATGACCTCCAAAACGGAAGTCCCATAATGCAGCAGGCATTGGGATGTTAAAGAACCTTCACTGCTATGGCCCTGAGCACTTAACATAAGTCTAAATTTGTGGTACTTCACATACAGCTTGTGACCTCATAATATGAATTAAAAATTCTTCAACCGGATGTAAAACAACAATCTTTTCTAGTTTGGGTTCCCACATTTGTAAAACAAAGTGGTGGAAAGTGAAATATCAAGTGAACTTTTTGAAAGTTGTCAAATTTCAGAACTTTCTGGGGCTTTATACTTTCTGTTTCTACAACCATTAATCCCCTAGAGACATAAGTCCTATTATATAAGAGTACCAAAAAGTGAAATAATTAAGATAATTTCTTAATCAATACGTGTTTGATGTTTTATGTTTAACAGAATTTCATTTTCAATTGGTACTATGAAGCTGGTTTACATGTAGATAAATTTTGTGTTGTTAAGATGAATATACCCTCATGAATACTCACTAAACAATATGTACTAAGGATAAATCATATGATGTATATGGGGAGAGAGAGAGAGAGACAGAGAGCGAGAAAGAGAGAGGATCCCTGTATTTTGAAGAGAAAAAATAAGTCAAAATAAAAACTGCAAAAGAATAAAGAGAAATATACAGTATGTTTAGGCCCCTACGTTCCTATTCTGGTACTTGTTTAAATCAAACTGTAATTGATAGCTTTACTAATAAAGTGTACATGTATTTAGTAATTGTCCTCTAATCATTAATTACTATTTTACTTACTTGCTGGCTTAATGGACTCTCACTTTAAAACATGGTAACAATTGACAGGTTCTTGTATGTACCTTGTAAATTTGTTTTTTGTAGCCTTACCATTGGCAGAGTCACAATGTCAAGACCAGCGGGGTGGATGACATGGTCCTCCTGCAGAAAATCTCTGAGTCCTCGATTGTCGAGAACCTCAAAAAGAGATTTATGGAGGATACCATCTTTGTATCCTTTAACAATTGAGAAAGAGAGAGAGAGAGAGGTTGTTATTGAGATGCAGCATGTGCATCATTATCATCACTTTCATGTGTCCATTGAATTGCTGTTGTGTACAGAGTTAAGGTATTCTTTGTATAATAGTCATACTTTCACTTCATCTGCATATAATCATTTCCAAGATTTTAAAAAGTGAAAATTACATGTATTAATCTACAGATTTTTCAAGAATTCTAATTGTCCTCTAAACTATCGTTTATTAATAATTGATTTATCAAGGAAGTCTATAGGTAAAGTATATTGATAGAAATTTTGCATCTTGATCTCTCATAAAGTTGAACTATCATTTATTAAAATTAACACAGAAATATGAAGCTTACTGCACAAAAATTATTTTTCACCATAGGCAGGCAACACATTAAGAATGAGTAAGTGCAGAAGTTCAGAACTATAGTTAACCTGGCAACAAGCTTCTGAAGCTATTTCTTCACAAATAACTGTGCTCTATTCATATTTTACTATAAGGTGTAAGAATAAGGAATAAGTGTTTCCTATTTTGGTCCAAAAAAATGGAGTAGGTAGCTTCTAGGTTGGTCTTCTTTGTTTTTCCTCTGAATATCGTGTTCACATTTGAAGGATTTTTATAGAGAACTTGTAAATATTGATATATGTATTATTTACACTACATTTGTTTTGGTTACTATTTTTTATTTTTTTGGTTACTATTTTTTATTTTACATCAGCTTTCATTGATGGTTTACCAAAATGTCTGCAGCATATACATGTTCCTCTGGTTTATTTCTTTTTTGCCCCGCCAAATGGAATGATAAAATAAGTTAGAGTCAGTGGATATGATGTGAGGTTTGTTGGGAAAGCAAAAGTACTCAATCTTTCTCTTTTTTTTTTTTTTTTTGGCCTGATATTAATACACTTCTCTAACAACATTCAGATTTGTTTAAATATCATTCATAATAAAAAAGGATGTATCGTAAGCCACTTTTCTTATCAATTACTTACCAAACCACTTTTCTTAATAAAAAAGGATGTATCGTAAGCCACTTTTCTTATCAATTACTTACCAAACCACTTTTCTTATCAGAATTTTTACCAACTTTGAGGGATGCTATCTTGTTTACAAGTCTTGGTTTGGGCCATTGATTTTCAATTTCAAAAGTACTCAAGAGAAAGTAAAAAATAATGTGTGAATGAGATTGCAACTTTATTTTACATGTATATCAGACTTCAGTCATACTTGCATTTTACCTTGCACGAAGATCTGATTTCCTTCTGACATTTTAATAAGGTCACCTGATGGCTCCAAAATGCATTGTATGTATATATTCGGATAATGTATCATGTTTCAGTGATTCAAGAATGAATAACTTACTTTACACAAAGTTTAGGTTCCTATCAATTTTTAGTTTGAAAGGTCAAAGAAACAGGTCATTTTAGGAGCCAGGTCATTTTAGGAACCAGGTCATTTTTAGGAAGTTCTCACTCATGCTTATCAAGAGTTTATTTATGTTTCTCACTCTTTGCTTGTTTGTTTGTTTGTTTATAGCTGCCTGAGCAATTTTTCAGCTATCCGGTGGCTGTCACCATTACCGGTGACAGGGCTGCAAATTTAGGCCTATGCTCGGCACTCAGAGCCTTTGAGCAGGGAGGGATCTTTATCGTGCCACACCTACTGCGACACGGGACCTCGGTTTATACGGTCTCATCCGAAAGACCGGCACCCACGTCCCACAGTGGGATTCGAACCCCCGACTCAAGGATCATCAGATCTTTGAGTCCGACGCTCTAACCACTGCGCCACGCGGGCGGCTCTCTTTGCTTGTAAATCTATGTTTGATTTATGAGGTTTATGTGTGAAAGAAGAGAGATAATTGATTAGTATTTTCATAATTCATAGAAGTATAGAAAACAGTGCTTTAGGGGGTAACAAAATTTATGTTTATTCAGGAATTAATTACACATCGTTAACACAGGGTCAGTAAAACAGATGTTTGTGTCTGTTGAATTAACGGCTTCAAGTAACATATAGCAGCCAGTAAAACAGATGTTTGGATACAACTGTTAAATTAACGGTTGCAAGTAACATATATGGCAGATAAATATTCCCATTCTAATGTCATTTTACATTTTGTAACATTATTGTACTGTTTAAGGATAGCATTTAGGTCTGTTCTGACCTTACAGCGTGTGGAATACAGATCAAATATGGTTTGCCAGTTTACTTTTAGAAGGTCGGTGATCTCTTCCCAGGTGCATTGTATCTGGGTTCTCTCCTCCACCAATAAAAACTGGACACCATCAGATAACTGAAAAATTGTTGAGTGTGGCTAAAAACAATCAATCAAGTCAAACTTGGTCACAAATCTTTGAATGCTTCAAAATCATGTTCTGGGTGCTGCATCAGATCTACAGTTTGTGTTTCAGTGCCTCTTCTTACCATAATTAAGGACATATAGCTGCCCTCTCCAATTTTGTTTTCTTTGGAGAGGGCTATAACTCCTTAGGATCTTTGTAATGGTGTTAATGTGGGAGTGAATACATTGTCAATCATTCAAAACATTTGTTGCTTTTTTTTTTTTTTTTACATTATAAACAAAAATGATATTATATACATGTATAAATTCACAACCTGTAACTGGCGATTTATGAGATTTTAAACTACTATTTTCAACAAGTTTGATATATTCCATATTGTGAGCCATGTTTGATGTATTGAAGCTGAACGTCTGGTTGTCAAGTTATTTGCATGTAATGCCCATATAAGGTAGTGTTTAGTTCAATGTATGGGTAAGGAGGAGAAAGGAACTAAACTGATTTTCTGGGTTATATATCAGAAATAAGTATGTATTGATCTCTGTTTAACATGTACACCTTAACATGGCCTATAGACATACATTGGACCAGTACTGGTGTCGGTCAACCCCTTCAAGCAGCTGAGTATCTTCACAGACAGAGAAGTGGAAATGTACCAAGGGGCGGTATGTGGTTTTTTTTAGTCTCATAGTGTCAGCACTGGTTATTAGACACACACACACACACACAAAAAAACCCAACATGTGAATAGAATTCATAAGTAATACAGAAACCTGATCAAAACATGCAGTAATCAACCCTCACCCCACCACCACCACTGCAACCACACATGTAATACAACACTAAGATAAATATATAAAAGGAAAGGAAAAATAGGAAGGAAATTGGGAAAACAAATATTATAGTCATATGCTAGTAAATTGTGATGTTACTATTAGAGTAGAATTCCCTGCTAAATGTTGGTATATACCTGTAATTATGAACATAATGAAATTACACAAGAAGGATGACATTTTAGAACCCATTAACATGGTCTGGTACACGTTATGTAATGTGTATACAAAATACATACTGGAACTGCTTGTATATGTATACACACATCAGATTATCTATTGTTAAAAGTTGAGTCATTTTAAAGTGCAGTTTGGAGTCAGAGCTAAAGTGTTTTGTCGAAAACAGAATTGACAAAACCTTTTCAGTTCCGTAAATTATATGGGTCGTACAAAATATGATATATTAGTAAACTGAAACTAGTTTATTTGATTAAAACACCTAATTTTACATACATGCTTTCACTGGCGTTGTACAATAAAATAGTAAAAGAGATGATATGCATAAAAGGTAATAGTAGAAACATAAGATAGGTAAGTAAATAAGTAAATAAAACGTACAAGTACATACATTCTATTAGTATGAATTTTATGAAATGTATAGGAAATGATATGAATGGTTCTGGTGTGTTTAAAGTATACAAACCATGCTAGGTGAAAGTAGTGTCTTGCTGATTGTCACCAATTTCCTTGAGAAGAGTTTAAAGAGTTCCAGCAAGGAAATCTTGTCAAGGGAAGTGTTCAAACATTTAATCAAGTAGATCCATATCAGAGAACCAAAAAATGACAGAGATCTACAAGTACATATGTAGGAAAGGCTACAAGTAAGACGGGCAGTAGCATAGGTAGGATCACTAGGATTCCCCCAGTAGGTTGTCTCTTTCCTACAATTCACATGCGAGTCTTTTCTCCAGAAATGCATTCAGTGTAAATCCAAAAGATATATTACTCACCTACAAGTACACATCAAAGAGTGGAAAGGTCATTGATTCACAGTTTGTGATAATTCACTTGTTGGTGCAATGTGAAGATTTATGGTACTTGACCCAATTCCTACAAAGGAGACAGACTTATCAATGTTGTTACTTACGACAGAGCTGTTGATGTTATCAGAGAGGGTTTAGTTTCCCTCTGTGCATTTGGGACAAACATAGTTGGAGAGTTGTTTTGGTTTTTTTTATTAGATATTGTTCAATTTCAAAGATAGAAACAGGTAACTAAAACAATCATGGAAAGGAATTAGTTTATTTTATGCAAGGTACAGAAAGGAATAATTAGTCCAAAGACTGTTAAAAAGGGTAGAATTCTCAAGGATGACTGCAAAGACTTGTTGCATAGAAAGCTGAAATGGAGGTTGATTTGGATCAAATATTGAAGCATAAGTAGCTGCTAATACCCATTTCAATTGTCGATTGACGTGTGGAAATAAATTAGCAGTACATGATGATGTTCTAATGGGTAATGATATTAAAATCCGAGTTGAAAATAACAATGATTTATCAGCTTTGATTATAGAAAGACCGACTTTAATAGTTCATAGGTGTAAAAACACAACAAATTTGTTTCAACTGTTTTCAGAAAAAGAAACAACTTTTCCAAGTTTATGCTTTGTTTGATTGGTGCAGGAACAAATCAATAAAATCAGGAACATGTACTGATAAGCCAAAGGGACACCAGCCAGCTAGAAGAGTGGTAGAAAATAGAGATGGCCCTCTTCCAACTAACTTGGGAGACTTTTGTCTTTGAAGGAAAATGAGGAACCTGGTCTCTATGCCCTGCTATATTCTAGGATATAATTCTCCAAGCACCCATTGGGAAAACAATTGTTACTGCTGGGAATTTTTGGATGAAGATGCTGTGAAATGCAATGTTAGGTAGACACTAGAATAGTTCTACATTCCATTCACTGTTCTAGTGTATCTGATTGTACAGCCGTTGTCACATTAGCATCAGTTATTTTATTACATTCTTTTTTGAAGACTAAGAACAATCCTGTTCATGTTGTGGATAAAAATTTCTCTTCTCCAGAGCTACATAGTATTTGGTTGCATTTCATGTAGTGACAGGGTGTGGCACACCATCTCTTTCTACATTTCATACAGTGACGGGTGTGGCACATCACCTCTTTCTACATTTCATACAGTGATGGGTGTGGCACACCATCTCTTTCTACATTTCATACAGTGACGGGTGTGGCACATCACCTCTTTCTACATTTCATACAGTGATGGGTGTGGCACACCATCTCTTTCTACATTTCATACAGTGACAGGGTGTGTCACATGATCCCTTTCTACATTTCATACAGTGACAGGGTGTGGCACATCACCTCTTTCTACATTTCATACAGTGACAGGGTGTGGCACACCATCTCTTTCTACATTTCATACAGTGACAGGGTGTGTCACATGATCCCTTTCTACATTTCATACAGTGACGGGTGTGGCACATCACCTCTTTCTACATTTCATACAGTGACAGGGTGTGGCACACCATCTCTTTCTACATTTCATACAGTGACGGGTGTGGCACATCACCTCTTTCTACATTTCATACAGTGACGGGTGTGGCACACCATCTCTTTCTACATTTCATACAGTGACAGGGTGTGTCACATGATCCCTTTCTACATTTCATACAGTGACGGGTGTGTCACATGATCCCTTTCTACATTTCATACAGTGACAGGGTGTGGCACATCACCTCTTTCTACATTTCATACAGTGACAGGGTGTGGCACATCACCTCTTTCTACATTTCATACAGTGACAGGGTGTGGCACACCATCTCTTTCTACATTTCATACAGTGATGGGTGTGGCACACCATCTCTTTCTACATTTCATACAGTGACAGGGTGTGTCACATGATCCCTTTCTACATTTCATACAGTGACGGGTGTGGCACATCACCTCTTTCTACATTTCATACAGTGACAGGGTGTGGCACATCACCTCTTTCTACATTTCATACAGTGACAGGGTGTGGCACATCATCTCTTTCTACATTTCATACAGTGACAGGGTGTGGCACATCATCTCTTTCTACATTTCATACAGTGACAGGGTGTGGCACATCACCTCTTTCTACATTTCATACAGTGACAGGGTGTGGCACATCACCTCTTTCTACATTTCATACAGTGACAGGGTGTGGCACACCATCTCTTTCTACATTTCATACAGTGACAGGGTGTGGCACATGATCTCTTTCTACATTTCATACAGTGACGGGTGTGGCACATCACCTCTTTCTACATTTCATACAGTGACGGGTGTGTCACATGATCTCTTTCTACATTTCATGCAGTGACAGGGTGTGGCACACCATCTCTTTCACAGTGAACAGGAATTAACAGATATCAAAGATAATTGTGAAAAGTTTGTAGGTTGTATAATTAGGACACAGTATCCACTGACAAGCTGCAGTATTTGTTGTTGACTCACCATGAGCTGAAAGTTCAAGTGAGATATTCTGATCACCATTGTCCATCTGTCCCTCTGTCTGTAAATGTTCAATAGACATTTTTTACTTCTTCTCAGAACTACTGGGTCAATTCTAACCAAACTTGGCACAAATCATCCTTTGGTCAAGGGGGTTCAAATGAAGGATAATGCCTTTCTCCCAGGGAAGATGATAGCAAAAAAGCAAAAAGACATGGACAAATTTTAAAAATCTTTTCCAGAACCAGAATTTCGTGTTTGTGAGCACTTAATAAATCCTGATGTTATTTTGTAGGCCCAGTATGAGAACCCCCCTCATATCTATGCACTGGCGGACAACATGTACCGGAACATGATGATAGACATGGAGAACCAGTGTGTGATTATAAGGTGAGGATATAACACTGAATTAAAAGTCTGTCTTGATAAATCATGAAAATAAAAAAAACGTACTAGAAGTTGTCTTTGTAGGCATACAAGGAAACAAATACTCAGTAAGTGCAGATATTAAGTGAGATAAACTATTTCTGCTCAGGATAGCTTAAAATACATGTAGTAAAGAATTTTAATCTTTTAGAATAGTCCACAGGAAATTAGAAGCTGTGTATTTACTAACTTTAAAAACAGGATTTCAATAATGAATCATAGTACACACTCCGAGTAAGAATAGTGAGGAATTGTTAGTACACACTCCGAGTAATAACAGATTGATTTATTAAATATTGTTTAACGTCCTGCTCGAGAATTTTTCACTCATATGGAGACGTCACTATTGCCAGTGAAGGGCTGCAAAATTTAGGCCTATGCTCAGTGCTTATGGCCTTTGAGCAGGAAGGGATCTTTATCATGCCACTCCTGCTGTTTTTGCAGTCTCCTCTGAAGGACCGTCTCATTTAGTCGCGTCTTATGACAAGCAAAGGGTACTGAGGATCTATTCTAACAACCGGATCCCCATGGGGCTTAAGTAATAACAGTGAGGAATGGTTAGTATACACTCAGAGTAATAACAGTGAGGAGTATACTAACAGTGAGGAATTGTTAGTACTCACTCAGAGTAATAACATTGAGGGATCATTAGTATTTATACACAGAGGTATCTGTTTATTTCATAACAACACAGAATTTCTGAGGCACCTGTGTATATGATTAAAGGATTAACTCTTAAATTAACTTAATTGTTGTGCTGTTTTCATAGTGGTGAAAGTGGTGCTGGAAAAACAGTGGCTGCCAAATTCATCATGGGTTTTATTGCCAAAGTGTCAGGGGGCGGACCCAAAGTCCAGGTAGGAAGATTCTGACATGGCTCAAATTCATTAGTTTAACCTTAAAAGACAGACCATGGAATGTACTATTATATCTCATAAAGCTTGACTGTCCATATGTTTGCTGCAAAAAGTTAAAGAATTGTTTTGGAAAATGAAATGTTAGTTTCCCTGTTTTCTTTTTTGTTTAATTTCATATCTTTAGCTCACCAGAGTCTGTTTCTCAAGTGACTTTCCTGTGCACCATTGTCTATCATCTGTTCTTCATAACTTTTTAACAACTTCTGCTATGAAACTACTTAACCAATTTTTACCAGTTTTGGTGTAGGGCATGTTAGGGTTTAGTGAAACAGAATTTTAAATTTTATGATCCTTGTATCTTTGTGTTGTGATTAAAACCCCATGAAGATAACGCAATCTTTAAACATCTTATGTGCTCTGGAAAGTGTCACAAACTTGGGGTGTAGTTAAATTTGGCATGGGTGTGCCTCTATCAAAGTTATGAAATTCATGAACATAGGGTAAGGAGTTTGAGCCCTAATGAGTGCATGTAAGTCATACATTAAAATTTTGTAGTCATACATTGAAATTTTGTAGTCATATTTTGTAGTCATACATTGAAATTTTGTAGTCATACATTGAAATTTTGTAGTCATGCATTGAAATTTTGTAGTCATACATTGAAATTTTGTTAATTTTTGAAAACCTCCATGACTGTGATCAGTGGGTGTATAGTTACAATAAGTGTAACTATGAGGGCCTGTCTGAAACTGTTCAGTCCGTTGCCCCTGGGTTGGTTTTAGGCTGTAGAGTGCAGCCATACTTGTATTTATCATAAGGTGACCATGTACTAAATATTTCAAATACATCTTTTACTAGTGAACATATGGAGTAAATGTACAGGTGAGTCTTTTGGAAATTTGACCATGGTCTCGGAGTCAGGGGTTCAGACATGAAAGGCAGAACTATACTGGATCATATTCTGAAATTCCGTTAGACCTTAGAATTATTCTTCACCTAGTACAAAATAGAAAAAGTCAAATGTCACATCACTGTAAGGTTATGCAGAGCAGAAATGGAAAATTAAAAGGTCACTCCAGGGGTGAGGGTTGGAAGGATGAGGTTAAAAGAAATCAATATTAAAAGGAGGGTTGTCCTATGACAGAACATTAGATAGGTCTGACTCGAAGAGTTATTAGAGTTCAGTCATGGTGGTGTTGAGGAATTGGGGGGGGGGGGGGGGGGGGGGGGGGTGAAGTCAGAGTGTGAAAAATTTTGATTTTATCGAAAGTATTCTACTATCACTCCTGATTGTGAGGTAGTTAAATATCCCATCAATTGGTGGAAAGACTGTTTTACTGGGATCAGAAAACACTTCCTTGAGTAAGTTTTGTGTGTATGTTACTTAGGCGACCTTTCTGTACTATTACATACAAAGCTGGTCTTTATTTTAATGATCTGAAAGCATAAGTCTGTTGTTCTGATGGAAGACATTAATTTGTTCACGTGCCTGTATGAAGAATTTCCACATTTTCAACTTCAAAAAACAGTGCGGCCGGGTTCCACTAAATTTGGCATAAGGCATCCTTGAGTAAAGGACTATCAAGCAAATGTAAATGAAGACCATGACACTTTCCAAGTGGATATAATTTAAAGAAAGTAATAAAAACATGTTTAGAAAAAAAGGGGTAGAAATATCATTGTGATTCACAATTTGAAAGGAAAATACAACTGTTCAGGTGAGCAACTTATGACCCATGGGCCTCTTGTCAGAGCATCTCATAAACATTCTAATTCAAGGAAAATACAGGCTAGTGTTACTTGTAGCTTGTCAAGAGGTTTGAGCAACCAGAATCTCCTTTAGTTTTTGTAATGGATGCATTCTTTGTTACAGAGAGTTAGAGGTGTGATATTGTTTGTAATGACGATTTCTTTGTTACAGAGAGTTAGAGGTGTGATATTGTTTTGTAATGGATGAATTTTTTGTTACAGAGAGTTAAAGATGTGATACTGGAGTCAAATCCTTTATTAGAAGCTTTTGGAAATGCAAAGACAGTTCGCAATAATAATTCTAGTCGCTTCGTAAGTACGCCTGGCAATAAGTCTAATTCATTTGTTACCACATATTTACGTACATTTGCCTTATTTTTTAATCTCATGGAAAACGTTTGATCAATGTTCATAACACCAATTATTAGGGAGGATTTTGTGTGTTATTCTTGTACATGTAGCAGCAGTACCAGGGATCTGTGTGTCCTCACCAGCCTGTGCTGAATACAAGAATAAAGTCTTTGATTTTTTTTTATCTTACCCAATTATTCACATTTTTTTATATTAAGTATATTTGGATATATTCAATTCAGCCATGATCTGTCAGTTTTATACTTTCTCCTGTTTATAGGGTAAATACGTGGAGATTCAATTCAGCCGTGGAGGAGAACCCGATGGAGGCAAAATATCCAACTTCCTGCTAGAGAAGGTAAACGTCTTCGTGTCACGCAGCTGAGCAAATTAAATAATGTAACCAAACTGTCATTTAGGCAACATTTTAAGCTTCTTCTTTTTTTCCATTACATGGACTTTCATACTATATTTTGTGACATTATCGTAAGATACAACTGTATGTATTGCATTTCTAAGTAAATTTATTGTATTGAGGGGTAAAAAAAAAAGAGTTTTTGTCCAAGGAATTGATGTGTTAATTGGAACAATAATTGAAGTTCTGACTGCATGTGTTAATGTATTATATGTGTCTGTCAATGATATTTTCATCGCTTAATCAATATTTACATTTCCAATATTTTTGCTTTTGACATCTCTACAAATTGATGGCCATTTTCTCATGAATGTATTGGAATTATGAACAAGCACATATGAATCTTGATGAATATAGTACATCTACAAATGGCCGCAAATTTTGACAGAGATGAAAGTAGAATGTCAATATAAGAAATTTCATTTGTAGGCCACCTGAATCCGTCGGCTGACCTATTGTCATTGGTCTTCATCCATTGTCATGCATTGTCTGTTAACAATTTGACATTTTTAACTGAAAACTAGAACTAGGTGTGAAGCTTCTTAAAAATAAGAGGAATGTAAATTGTGTATTTTATGATCTTAGTTTCCCATGGTCCTCATGGGTGGGGCCAAAATTGCAAACAAATTCCAGATTTACAAATATCTTTACTTCTACACATGTGGGAGAAAAACCAGCTGCATGATTATGATATCTATGAAGCCCTTTACCAAAATTGCGAAGTTCATGGCTTTTTGGTCAGGGGTTCAGTCTCTAGGGTGGGGCCAATGTGGCCATATAGTAGAAATGTCTTAAATCTTAGAAAATCTGCTTCTCTAATTTTAGACATGTGTGAGGAAAACTAAGTGCATGGTTATAATGTCCATAAAGATCGTTATTTGAATGGTGAAAATCATGGCCCCTGAGTTAATGGCTTAGGCCCTAGGATGGGGGCATTTATTGCTCTTTAGTGAAAATGTATTAAATCTTAGACAACCTTTTTCACACTGTGACATGTGTGAGGAAAAACAAATCCATGGTCCCTGTATGGGTTATGGTCCTGAAGTGACCAATAAGGCCTTGTGGGCGTCTTGTTGAAAATACATGTGGGTATGAGCTGCAATTCCTCATCCCGGCATACTTTCCATGAAGTTCCTACATGCTTCATAAAGTATGCTGACGTGAAGCAGTGCAATTCATACCCTCATGTATTTCCAAAAATGAAATTAATTTCTGTATTTATGGTCAGACGGCTTGTTCACAAACACATGAAATCTAACAATGATACATAAATCAAAATTTATGTGCATTAAATTGGTTTCATAGATACATGCATGCTGCAAATTTTCGGTTTTTTGCATTAAACTGATTTTTGTATATTCTTGTTTTACAGTCTCGTGTTGTAATGCAAAACCAGAATGAGAGAAATTTCCATATATTTTACCAGATGTGTTTTGGGACTGACAATAAACTCAAAGGTAAGGATATACATTTACATGTATGACAGGAACTTTAGTAAGGAAACTTTGCAATTGTTTTTTATAATGGATTATGTTTTATTGACCATTCCTCTATAAATTTATCCTGAAATTCAGTTGGTACAGCACCTGCAAGTGTATTTATGTGTGTGGAGCAAGGTATCTTGAAACACTGCTTGGTCAATCTCACTTTTACTCACTCTGTTGTGAAACGATTACAGTCATTGCAGCAGACTTTACAACTCTTGCTCATATCAGTTAGATTGCATGTACTAGGAAAAGGAATGCAATCATTTGTCAACTTTACAGTAGGCATAAGAAAAGTATAGAATCACTCATCTCTGTTGGATGAATTTAAGTCCATCACAAACTATTAAAAGGCAAACACCACCGAGTTCTACGACTCTTCAAAAACAACATCACTTTCAACATGAATATGCTATTTTCTCTTAAGGTCATGGAAATTATGACCTTACAAAAACAACTATTGTACAATAGTGTATTGGCTGAGCCATTTGTGCATAATCTAACCGTAACCTCTTGCTCTCTGGAATTGGGCACATAGTTAAATGTATTTTGATCTATTGTAGAGACTCTGGGGCTCACTAGTCCAGATTATTATATGTACATGAACCAGAGTGGGGCATACAAAGTGGACGGAACCAATGACGTCCAGGAATTCAAAGAAACTATGGTATCATGTCTATTAACACATGTAGAGGCACTATTGTCCTCAGTAAAAAGTTTTGCTTCATTTTAAATCCAGTTTAATGATACAGACTGAGATTACGGAAAAACTTATACAAGTGCACAGTATCAAAAAAATTATTTTCATCTTGCAATGAAGTTTAGAGAATTTGGCGAGTTGATGGTGTTAGAATGTAAGTTAGAATGAGTGTGTGTAAAACCCATGCTGTTATGTTGAAGTAACTTTGGAAGACAGATTTAATGCCAAATTAGACAAGATAAAGATGAGAAAAAATACATTGGAATTGTGAGAGTTAGTGTCAAAATAAACTATGGAACAGATTTCACATGTTCAGGAATAGACAGTGTTAGCTGTATCAGTGCATGTGTTTAATTAATTATTGACCAATTTATGAATATTTTAAACACAATTATGCATAATAATGAAAGTAATATATTGTATACTATTTATATACATTGCAACAGCAGAAAGACAGGGTCAGTACGTGCTCACCATTTATCATATATTATAATACCTTGATACACTACATACAGAATATTCTGAAACCAGTTTCCTATATTGACAGCATGCCATGACTGTGGTAGGCATTCCTGATGAAAACAAAGAGGACATACTGAGTCTGATAGCAGCCATTCTTCATCTCGGGAATGTGAATTTCGTGGAGGATGGAAACTACGCCAAAGTGCAAAACGATGACTGTAAGTCCTTAGTATAGAACATCACTGTTGATTGACCTTAGGAAGATAGCACTATTGACTGACCTTATCAAGATATCGTTTTTGATTGACCTTATCAAGATATCGCTATTGATTGACCTTAGGAAGATATCACTGTTGACTGGCTCTATCAAGATATCACTACTGATTGACCTTATCAAGATATCACTATTGATTGACTTTATCAAGATATCACTATTGATTGACCTTAGGAAGACATCGCTATTGGTTAACATTGAAGAGATATCACTTATGATTGACCATAAAGATATTATGAATGATCATAAAAAGACTTCACTAACGATTGACCTTTAAAAGCCATCACTGTCTATTAATTAACCTAAAAACAGGTACATGCCTCAATCAAATTTTTCTGATATTTGACTAAAAATAAAGTTTGCATGATTGTATCAGCTGAATATTGTGATGCAATTGACAGGAGAGGAGAGCACTTGTAACTATGGAGACTTATAAAAGTTTTAATGCCATTTAAATAAGAAATACCTATCAATCCATGAATTAAATTTTTAATTTATTTTTATTTATAGCATATGTCCCTTAAAAAAATTATCATTAAACCTATCATTGTTTATATGACTTCCTTAAGCAAACGGAAGTTTGGTTGCCACAGTAATCCAATTGTAATTATGAAATAGAAATGTGAATCATACAATCCACTGGGGTATAAAAAATATGAGGAAGTTGAGTTGAAAGTTTCATCCTTTTTTATTGTTTATTTTGAGAGGTGCATTATTTAAGCTAAGAGTAT
The DNA here is from genome assembly GCA_024699665.1 of Ostrea denselamellosa. Taxonomy (NCBI): domain Eukaryota; kingdom Metazoa; phylum Mollusca; class Bivalvia; order Ostreida; family Ostreidae; genus Ostrea; species Ostrea denselamellosa. Next base: position 6,075,274 of record JAMZEH010000038.1, read on the forward strand.
GAGTTGTGTTCCCCTGTTTTTGGTTTTACAGTGCCCCACAATGTTAGTTTTTTTTTCTCTCTCTCATTTACATTACCCAACTTATTGTTATTATATGTTTAAATATAGATTTACAGTGTCCATCATGCCTGCACAGTGTAAGTTTTCTCTCTTTGTCTAGTTTTACAGTATCCCTCTTACCTGTTTGCTGTGGATCAGGAATTTCTCCGCCAGAAGTTAACTAGTCATACGATGGACAGTAAATGGGGAGGGAAGACCGAGAGGATTGAGGTCACACACAATGTAGAGCAGGCAGAATTCACCAGAGATGCCCTGTCAAAGGCCCTGTACTCACGAATATTTGACTACCTTGTCAATGTAAGTGTGTCAATACACACGTAAATGTATTTAGAGAGTGTATTGTAATTCATGATAAATTAATTAAGGATTGTTCACAACTGTGTTAGTGGTAGGTTTTATGTCCCCACCACAAATTGGCTGTGGCATGTGTGTTTTGTATTGTTCTTTGGTGTTTTCCCTTTCTGTAGTAGTTTTTATCACTGTATGTATGCTTGCAGATATTGGACTTGTGTTTGATGTGTAACTGTACAGTAAAAATGGTTACAGCGAACATACCTATAATGAATTCATGCTTAAAGCAAATTACAAGTGTGTTGAGGTGTAGTAAATTATGAAATATGTAGTATATAATTATATGTAAATGAATGATTGACAAGTATTATGGTTGATTTAATTCTTTTAATATAGTATTCCCAAACTTATTTATAATTTATTATTTGCAGAAAGTGTAGAACATTTGACAATCACGATGTCTTATACATTAACAAATCATAGGTCAGTGAGTCAATAATTTTGGGTCTGTTTGGCACAATGAGAATTATTTACAAATGTTTGCTTAGTCACTAAAGCTGAGAACACATTGTCTCTGCCATTGTCTAATTACTTTATCTGCTCATTAATCTTTCACCATCTATTCATGTGTTGTTTCTACATGTATGTCCAACTTTAAGAATAAAGATTATTGTTATAGATTTATTCTACCTCAAACATTAAGGAGATCATACTAGTGATACAATTGATTGTCACTTCCTGTGAAAACCACAACAATTATGTAAGTCGGACATAAGATATTGTCCTCTAAATATCTTGAGAACCCTCTGTTTTACAGACATTAAATGTAGTACACTGCCAACCCCTAATGAGTAGATGAGTCTTACGGAAGGCTCAAACTATTCTGGACATTAAAAAAATTCTTTCTGCTCAATATCTTATGAACTCTCAGACAGACATCAAACATGGTAAAGTGGTACTGTGTAAAGAGTAGCTCCACTGGTATTCTAGTCACAAGGTCAAAGGTCTTGATTCAAATGATCAGTTATTTGGAAATGTCTGCTCAGTGTCTTGAGAGATCAAATTCACAGTGGTTGCCCCTGCTTACGCATGACATATATCTCTCTATCGATACAGACATTCGAAATTTAATGTTGATCTTTTTCAATGTTGCTACATGGAGCACATGTTTGTTTCTTAAACATTTCTTGTTTTAACACTTGACGAATGTGTTAACTCCTTAATGAGTTTATGAAATTTTTATTGTAGGCTGTAAACAAAGCCATGAGGAAAGACTATGAAGAAATCAACATTGGAATTTTAGATATTTATGGTTTTGAAATATTCCAAAAAAATGGATTTGAACAGTTTTGCATAAACTATGTGAATGAAAAACTACAGCAGATTTTTATAGAGTTGACGTTAAAAGCTGAACAGGTATGTCTGAGGGGTCAAATATGGTCTAAAAAGTATATTTGTGTGGAGCCTGTCATTGGGTTTTGTTTGTTTGTTTGTGATTGTCACATTTAAGAAAAAGGACAGATATATATATGAGTAAGAAATGACAAGCCATTTTTTTAAAAAACTTCACTGGAGCGGAATCATCTTGTAGTTAAGTCTGTGACGCCCAGTGGGATTGGATCATGTATTGTTTCACCCAGTGAAGATTATTACTTCTGTATGCATTTGAAACAAACAGGCAAATTTAGAATGACACAAACCACCAACTGTACACCATGGAGTGACTTTTCATCAGTAGTTCAAGCAATCTCACTAAAAACATGAAGGAACTCAATAGACAAGAATAATTAAGTATGCATAATTAAGAATTATATGAAATATTCACCGGTACTTGTACTGAAAAAATGTTTTGATTTTCACTTTGTCCAATGTAATTATTTTCAGGAAGAATATGTAAATGAGGGTATAAAATGGACACCCATTGAATACTTTAACAACAAAATTGTGTGTGATTTAATTGAGAGTAAATCACCTCCAGGGGTTATGTGTATCATGGATGACGTGTGTGCGACCATGCATGCCGTGTCTGAAGGGGCGGATCAAACGTTATTACAGGTATGGATCCAGCATATTGTTTAGGGAGTGGTAAGGGATAATTGATATGGTGTTGTATGATGCGTGTTCTTTTTTTTTAAAGTTTCAAACTTCCTGTAGTGGAATTTTTGGTATTTAGGAATGTTGTAAATCTATTGATATGGTGAAAATTTTGTGAGTAATGGGAAATAATGAAATACTTTTTACTCCTTGTTTAGACTAAACCAATTACATGATTGTGTATAACACTTTTAAAATTAAAATCTCCTAATTAATTGTAAAAAATACATATTCATGTATTTATAGTAAATATTTTCATTTTATCTTCATGTAATTTTGTATTGGTATCGTATGTGTAATGACTGTATATTTCAAGACCTGATAAAATTAAGATTGTGAAAGATATGTGTGGAGCATGTCATGTACACATATCATTCTGAAGAAAATTTTGTCTTTATAAAGTGAAGATATTTCACTGATCTACTGTTTCGAATGAGAATGTTTTTGTCATTTCATCGATACACTACTGTGAATTTTAATGATTTTGTTATTTCACCAATTTGTTATTGTGAATTTCAGTGATTTTGTGAATAATGACACTTTTCCTTTCCAGAAATTAAGTAGCGGTGTGGGAAGCCATGAGCATTACCAGGGATCAAGCATTGGATTTGTTATTCATCATTACGCTGGAAAGGTCAGACAAAACACCTGTAAAGAAACAACAGGAACTCGTCACGTAGCAAAACATGGATATATATGACACTGTACAAAATCTGTTGATTTGTTGTTACCTGGGAATCATTTTATGTCATTAACATTTCTCATGATATTGTTTACGTAAGGGAAAGACCACCATTGGTTGTGTATACCATCAGAATACTATCAAATTAAGAATGTTACACTGTTCTTATTCAAAAGCTTGACCAGTGTAATTTATGTGTTGACAGTTAGAGAATGAAGTGTTTTCATTTTATCTTTTTTTTTGTTTAGGTGTCCTATGATGCTGAAGGATTCTGTGAACGAAACAGAGATGTCTTATTCCAGGATTTAGTCATGCTGATGCAATCCAGTCAAAAGCAAGTCAACTTACCTTTAAAATCAAAATGTGTCAATCACCACCCCTCACCCCCATTGAAGATGCATGGCACATACAGTACTGTACTAAGTCTTTGTTTCCAATATAGACAGTACTAAGTCTTTGTTTCTTATAATAGACAATATTTGTGCTAATTTGCAAGAAGTTTTAATCTTAAAATCAAAACTCTTGTTTCTGTTCATTCATCAAAGATGAAAGTGATTGACTTTTATGCTTCTGAAACATCATTCTTGAGATCAGTATAAATTTGGGGGGATGATTGGGGGTAGGTGTATCCATATTTCTTCTAATTGGGTAAAACTCATTCTTATTGTTAATAAAATGTGTCTAAAGAATTGAATTCCAGTTTTTATTTGCTGTTCATAGGATTAATATGATACTTTTAAAAACATAAAACACTTATGTTAAATCGAAAATACGAAGGGAGACAACCCACAGATCAGTTAGATGTCTGAAAATTAAGCGTTACGGTAAAGAGCATGGCAAGGTATCGAATATTAGGAAAAGACATCCATCATATCAAAGAATGTGACAACAATATTAAATGTGAATGGAATTTCAGCTGGGCACAGAAAAAAAAAATATCTGTGCAGTTTAAATCTGGTATTAAGGAAGTAAGTAGGGGGAAAATCTCTTTGTAAAGTGGATGAAATTTGGAACATTTTTTTTTTTCAGAGTGAAACTTTTTTTCATTTTAGAGTAAAAATAAGTATGAAATTGAAAAGTATGAGGCCCATAAACTTGCATTCCAGTGTACTGGGAATACTCCCTTTTTTCCCTGAAAATGCTAAAATGCTTGCATTTACCGTGGACTTCAGTGCCTCAACCCCCAACCCCAACCCCCATTCCGGCAAAGTTTTCAGCCTTTTCAATAATATGCACTTTCATCTCTGACTTATATACACATGTAGGGCTGTTAGAGTAGATTGATTACAAGTTTATGTTCTGTCTTGTAAGTGATGGACAGAGAAAGTGGATGACATATATTTGTAAGACGTAATTGTATAATTCTTTCATGAGATTGTCCTGATCTTATTGTAACCTCTGTCTGGTCAGCCTTCACAGATATTTTTCTGAGTTACATACTAGTAAGGCTAGTGGATTCAAAAAAAATTTATTAGCCCAGGGAAAATTTTACAAGGCCAGAAGTAAAGTCCCTCTTCTGTATTTTATGTATAAGCATCTGTTGCAAAGTTCTTTATCAGTTATCACATCTAGCATCAACCAGCCTTCAGAAAATATTTGAATGTCAAAGCTAATGAGTCACCTGAACTCTTTACTTTCCAGTGATTTCTTAGTCAGTTTGTTCCCTGAGGATCTCAGCCAGCAGACCAAAGGGAGACCATCCACTGTGTCCAGTAAAATTAAGGTATTTTTGATTTTGTTCAGACTAGATGTTCAGTATTAGAACATGTAAACACTTCGCGGTATATATGTTGGAACACTCGACATGTAATTGAAAGAGATTTAAAAAAGAAAAAAATAATGAAGTTATGTAATCAGGTAAACAATTCTCTTAACCAAGACTGCTTGATACATGTATTTATGTAAGATTAATTAGATTGTAAGAGTAGATGCACTTTTACAGATCTGTCAGTCTGTGTAGGGTTTTTGTAACTGTAAGACAATTAGCAAGTGTATTCCTTTTATGCGATTCATTCGGTATTTACCTTGAATTTTGTCTGACACTTTCTAAAATTATGCATCTGTAAGAGATAATTATGTAACACTTGTGCTCCTGGTGTTTGGGTCCTTTGATATTATACTATATTATGTACCGTGACTTGGTTTGATTTTCATCTGTCTCTTCCTGCAAGTGACACATGTTCTTTGGAACAGTGCACTCATGACTGTACGTGTTTATCTTCAGACTCAGGCTAATAAGTTGGTCGACACACTAATGAAGTGTACACCACATTACATACGGTGTATTAAACCAAATGAAACCAAGAAACCCAGAGACTTCGAGGACAGCAGGTGGGTAGCTAAGTTTTCCTGAATATTTACCTTCAGTGTGATTTTTGGATAAAAATTTCTCGGTTAACTGTCTATTATACATGCCTGTATATACATAATGTAGGAATTGTTTCCAAATGTCCCTCAGACTGCAAAAATATTGTATTTCATTTCTTTATTTCTTTTCACATGATTAATCTGTTTTTTGATTATTGACTCCCATGAAAATAAATCAGAAAATCTGTCCCCATGAAAGTGAACGATACGTTATAGTAAATATTAGTATCTTTGACTTTTAGAGTGAAACATCAGGTTGAATACTTAGGTCTAAAGGAAAACATCCGAGTCAGACGAGCTGGGTTTGCATTCAGGAGAGAGTTCTCCAAATTCTTGAGACGGTATGTATACTAGATAATCTTTTACAGTCTGATGTTTGTTGAAAGAAAAGGTTTTAAGACTAGTCTAGTTCTGTTAGACCACGCGGAAATGACAGAATGATCACTGGCTAGTTGGTTTGGTATCATGCTAATGTTTAACTACGCTTGAAAACATGATAATTTTCGTCTTTTATGCATAGAATTGTCATGTTTTCCATTGTAGCTGATCAATTCACATACTTGACAAACTAAAGAGTGATTATTTATATTTGAAATACTGTACACTGTAAAAAGGAAAGTAGAAGATCGACATGAATATTTCTAGAAACAGTGAATAAGGATCTGGTCCTTTTCTAGACTAAATTAAGTATTAATTGCTTTAAAAAAAATACTTAGCATTGAATGTAATTCAGGTAATTTTCAAATTGTCAGCTAAAGTACAGATTTATTGTTTAATTCCCTGCTTGGGGTCCCCACTTGCATAACTGAAATTTTTTGGTGACTAGGTATGCCATTTTGACCCCAGAAACATGGCCAGCATGGCGTGGGGACCCCAAGCAGGGAATTAAACACTTGATGAATTACGTCAACATGGATTCTGACCAATGGCAGCTTGGAAAGACCAAAGTATTCATAAAAAATCCTGAATCGGTAAGTCATTTCAGCTGACCAATATCATCTAGAAACTAAAGATTTTTATAAGCAGTCTAGAAATTGGCAAGTTGTTGCTGATCACTGACAGCTAGAAAAGCTGTGTTCAATGAAAATTTCAAATCAGTAACAAAACCTAAGGTGCCATGTAGATATACATGTATATATGTGTGTATGTAATAAAACAAAGCTTTTATTATGTGTCTAGCACTAAGATGGTTTATGCAGATCAGAACCCACGGCTCGAAGCTTAGCAAACCTTTTATCCTTGTGTGACATTGGGAAATATTAACCTACATCTACATTAATAACCACCTTGAAAGCTTGTTATATGAAACACTTTCAGTAAAGGAGGCTGAAAGATTAAGATGTTACTAGCCAACGTCTAAATATATTTCTGTTAAGTCAGATTCTTTCCTAAATGTCCAATACGAACATCACTTTCTAAAGATTAGAATTGATTGTTTTTAGTTGTTTTTACTGGAAGAGATGAGAGAAAGAAAGTTTGATGCCTATGCTCGTGTCATTCAAAAAGCTTACAGAAAATACCATGCCAGGAAGACGTACTATAAACTGCGGGAAGAAGGTAACTGCTGCGACCTCTGTAGATATAAAGTGTGCATATATCAGTACTAGGAAACAATACATGTATTTAAGTATGAAGTAGACATGATATTAAGAAAAATTAAACTGCAGATTATGCATTTTTTTTTCTGCATTGCTGGCTGATAAAACAACAAAGAGCATTTTATTGTTTAATTAAAATTCTGATACTTTTGTAGCTTCGGACATTTTGTTTAACAAGAAGGAGAGGCGGCGACACAGTCTTAATCGAAACTTTGTCGGTGATTACATTGGAATGGAAGACAATCCCGCATTACGCACATTTGTAGGGAAGCGAGAGAGAATCGAGTTTGCTGATACTGTGCTGAAATTTGACAGAAGGTTCAAGGTACTATGTGTTAAAGTGGTGCCAAACTTTATCTTCCTGAACATGTGATATTTAAAACTTGAAATAAGCTTCATTTAAACATACAGTGAATTTAAATATTTACACTTGATTTCTCACTTGAGTTTGTAATTGCACTTGAAAATTAAGATTTTAATTGAATTATGTTTGAAGATTTTTGTTTTCAGATTGCAAAGAGAGATCTTTTGTTGACAGCAAAGAAGATCTACTTAATAGGCAGAGAAATAGTAAGTAAAGAGCTACTGTTAAAATGGTTCAGAGACCACATCCTCTTCCAAATGAAGAAAATGAAGAAAAAGTGGGGTGATTAAAAAAAATTCCCAAAGTCAAGTTAAACCATGCCACCTGGGATCAGTGGGGAAGTTTAAAGTTTAACATATCCTCTTCTCAAGAACCATAAATATGAAGTCCATAAATTTTTACATGCAAGCACCCTCATGTTGTAAATTTTCCAGGTTGTACTAACCATGATTCCTAGAGCCAGGGTGTGTCCCCAGGAAGGGTTTACTAGGAAATTTCTATAACTAATCTCCTTCTCAAGAATCACAAGGACACATTTTGTCAAATAAGTATGCAACCATTCTTCTGTAGATTCAAGTTTGTTCACCTCATTACTCTGGTCCCACCAGAATGCAGACACTTACAGTATGGTGTAGACTTTTGAAAAGAAAATGCATTTGCAAAGATGAGTGTTGGTGCCAATGGGCCTCTGTCTAATTTATTTTCTATTGAGATAGTGTTTAATTTTACTACATATGTGTAGTTATATAACTTTTTTTTTTCTAATGGGAAGAAGAAAATGCTAACTTAGTGATGATACATTGGTATGTGTTTTGTTATTATTTTCAAGGTGAAAAAAGGACCAGACAAAGGAAAAATGATTGAGGTTCTCAAAAGAGATATTCCACTAGAGCATATAAAGCAGGTGTGCCTTAGGTGAGTGGACAAGGTGTATTGCAAAACTACCTGGCGAAATTTTTTTGTACTTTAAGTTTATAGTCTGCAGTTATAACGTTTTATTTTTTCCAGTCCCTATCAGGATGATATATTTGTGATACATATAGAAAATGACTTCAGCAGCATGTTGGAATCCATGTTTAAAACAGAATTTCTGATGACCTTGAAAAAGAGATACAAGGACAAAACAAACAGGGAGCTCCATATCAGTTTTTTGGAAGCGTATGTGTTTTGATTGTTTTTATTTTATCTATTATGCAGGATATACATTGTACATATAAATATGCCTTTCGATTTTTTTTTTTGATTTTTTTTTTTTAAATCTAGTAAATTTAACATCAATGACATAAAACATCTGCTATGAAACTTGTCTAATCTGGTCATGTTTAGTAGAGTGCAATTTGTCTAATCCATACATGTGATATATTTTTAACCATAGATCTGTATTATGGCTTTAAAAGAGCATAATTTTGAATGAAAAATCTGTACACAAAAAGTGGTACAAAATCTGTACTGAATATCAATTTCAAAATGGTTTTATACACCTATCAATAATTTTAAGTGTACAGTAATTTTTCAGGAATTCCATAAGTGGTAATAAATTGCCTCATAAATATAGTATTTGATTGTTGTTAAGACCTTAAGTATTTCATCATTTCTAATTTTGTAATCATATATATCAAGTACATTGCATTTGCAAGAACAAAGAAAATATGGGTGATCGTATTTGGTGACGCAATCATTTTACAAGTAAAGTGATAATGGATTTTTCATCAATTGTTCCAACATAACATTTGAAAAATAAGATTTTACGAACGTTTTAAAGTCATATTGGACGTAAAAGAGGCTTTCTTGAGAATTGACTTTTTTATCCTCATAATTACGATGTTTAGATAGCGTGCAGTTACAAAATATATTAAAACTTTCTTTTCTGTGTACCTTTAAATCAGTTGATATGAAATCAAATTTAAAATGATGGCTCGCATTCTTCATAAACAAAACACCTATTTCACATATTTCTGACCACTGTGTAGCAGTTTTGTCTGAGATCTTCCAAGCATTTCGAAATCCAGCAGTAGGAAATTGACACATAATGCAATCAAAACATCCCAACAATGGATTGTAATTGGATTGAATCAGCTGTTAGACTGAATTTATAGGGCTAGACCTGACAATCTGCAATGATGTTAATTTCAAGTGAATTTTAATGTACACAGGCTTGACATTGTGAATGGGATTGTAAACGTGTGCAATTTCATGTGCAGTCTGTACATATTACATGTATGCTAATCTGAACATGTTTGGTACAATGAATCTTGTCTAATCTGGACATGTCTGATACAGTGAAACTTATATAAACTGAGTATAAACTTATATAGACTTAGTATGAAAAAAACAATTTTCAGATTAGACAATATCTGGAAATACAAAAAACAAAAATTTGACAGAATTTAAAACCAGGTGCCAAACTCTGCACTGCACAATGGTTTACACATTTTGCCATGTACAAAATTCAGTTTAAATAAGTCTCACTATAGCATTATTTTATATTTTCAGCCTCAATTAGTTGATTACTTTTATGTAAAAGTGACTCACTGTACTTCATTTAAATGAAATCAAAAAAATTTCAGAATTGAGTTTCCTGTGAAGAAAGAAGGATGGGGAGGGGGAGGAAACAGGGTGATTAAATTTCTAAAGCTTCCTCAGCCTAGTGACATAGCCATTCTGAAACCATCAGGGAAAACACTGAACGTATCAATAGGACCAGGATTACCCAAAGACTCCCGTAAGTACCCAGTAATAGAGCCATGTCAGGAAAATCAGGGAAAACACAAATTATAATTATTGGGTCAGGGCTATCCAGACTCTTGTGAGTACATTGTATTAATATAATGCAACAATTACCCAAATATTGGTAAGTATTAACTCTGGGCCATGAGTACCTATTGACTCTCTGAACCACTACCTCACTGTTTCAGAGGTGAAAACAGTGAACACTGTATATCAGTGGGATTCAGATCTGTTCAAGGATGTGGGTAATTTCATGTGTTAAACTACTGCAATTTTCCCACAGATTGCACTTGGGATCCTGAGGCACATACATCTTTTATGAATTGTCAAGTGTGAAGGCACACACAAATGTGTACCTGGATGTCAGATTTCACATGTCATCAGAAATCTCTCAATCTTGGTGACAAAAACTGCGTGCAGCTTATTTTAAGATTTTCAGATGACTGATTTTGTCAAATACATGCAGTTGTTTTAACTTGACAAATTTGTATTTCAGTGCATTTATATTATGATTTAGCAGGACAAACAAATAAATTTCTATCTCAATTTTCTTTAAATTGTAACAATGTTTATGTCAATATACTGTCAAATCACTGTAGTACATGCACCAGTAATTTTGAAAGCAATTCTCAAGGAATTGAAAGCGATCCCAAAATTATTGTTAATGACATAATTTACTTTGATGTAAATATGCAGATGTCTATCGTATTTCATTATGATCATTAGTTTTGTTTATTAATCTTAACACAGGTCCTGGGAAGACAAAGATGCCAGTCAGTAATGGTAGCATGCGAAGTAGAAGGGCAGGGTCACAAAGAGGACCCCCATCACGCCCTGCACCCACCAGACCTCCGCCAAACTTTGCTCCCCCAGATATACCAGGATCAGGTCCCACACGTGGAGGAGGTAAGTTGTGCGGGTGTCTACAGTCACACTGGTAGAACTCGGTAATGAACAGGTAGATTTCTTACCTGTTTCATAAAATATCTTGTGATGAAAGGTTGGAACATGCTGCAATTTCTACATGATAAGTGGAGAATTTTTATAGTATGTAGACTTGCGTATATAATAATTGTGCATACATTACATTATATAATTATACGTACATGTAGTAGACTATATAATATGTACATTACATTATATACATGTAGTAGCCTTATATAATATCTACATTTTGTACAAATACATTACATTGTACATCATATATAGTAGTGAGGAGAGTGCTTTTTTTATACATTTTGAAAACCATAAGAAATGAGAAGCACCTGATTGTATAAGCAATAATTCATGATATAATCTTCTTTTCTTTTGTAATTTTGTTTTGCTGAATTTCATTTTGATATTGTGTGCTTTTTCATTCAGGAGGAAAACGAAGGTCTCGCCTGAACAGTGATCACGCCCCATCATTGCCTCAGGGCGGCTTCCAGCAAGTTCTACGAAAGAGTAAAAAGAATGCGCCCCTGGACAACAACTTCATGGCTACTCCTGATGCTGGGCAGGCAGGGTAAGTTTGATGGTGGGAGGTACATATCTTGCATGAACCATACCAAGTGTTTATATAGATACCATGTAATCGAGATCTATTTATGTGGAATATGTACTGATTTGATAGAGTTGGGGGGGGGGGGGGGGTTCCATTATCAGGCAGCTGTTCTACTGTAGCATGTCGAGGCCTTATTTTCAAATAATATGAAAATATATTCATTCATGAGACAGAACTTTCATGAATCATTTTTTACTTCTTAAAAAGTCTTGAATATTTGTTAAAAGAGTTAATTGACAAGAATTGAATTTTTGTGGATGACTAGTCTTGCAAAATTATACATTGATAAAGCTCTTGTTAATGTGATTTACAGAATGTTAATTTCGATGTTTACTTCCAAAAAACAATAATCTCTTGTTGATTTTTTTTTTTTTTTTTAAATGGCACTTGATTTTCTTCAATAATGTATCATTGATTTCCTATAGTGTAGTGTGTATGTGCTAAAGTACAATCCAAACAAAGGTTATATCCACCAAGTCTTAATGTCATATACGTAATTGCTTTTTTTTAAAAAATGATTCAGAAGTTACTAGATAACATGCATAAATGATTGTAATGTTGTTTAGTATATGTAAAGTTCATGCATGTTTGGAGCCTGTTTCACTAATCAGATGAGCCAATTTGTTCTGACTGTGGATTGATGTGTAGAGGTGTATATCGTTCACCCTGACCCCTGCACTCAATACCTTCATAACAATTGTGACAATTATTGTAAATTACAGGAGGTTATGTAATTTTCATTTTACATTGTGGAGTACAGTAAATGGCTGTAGATAGATAGACTTTGTTTAACATTGTGGAGTATAGTGAATGGCTGTAGATAGAGAGATTTTGTTTAATATTGTGGAGTATAGTGAATGGCTGTAGATAGAGAAATTTTGTTTAACATTGTGGAGTACAGTGAATGGCCATATATAGAGTGGTTTTGTTTCTGCTTTACTTTGAAGAGTACAGTGAACGGCCATAAATAGTGCGATTTAATTTTTGTTTTATGTTATGGGGTACGGCCATAAATAGTGCGATTTAATTTTTGTTTTATGTTATGGGGTACGGCCATAAATAGTGCGATTTAATTTTTGTTTTATGTTATGGGGTACGGCCATAAATAGTGCGATTTAATTTTTGTTTTATGTTATGGGGTACAGTGATCAGCGGTAAATAGAGTCATTTTGTTTCACATTGTGGAATGCAATGAACGGCCATAGATAGAGTGGTTTAATGTTTGTTATATTTTGTGGAGTATAGTGAACGGCCGTAGATAGAGTGGTTTAGTTTTTGTTGTATATTGTGGAGTATAGTGAATGGAAGTAGATAGAGTGGTTTAATTTTTGTTTTATATTGTGGAGTATAGTGAGCAGCTGTAGATAGATTGGTCTAGTTTTACATTTTGGAGTACAGTAAAGGGTCGTAGATAGAGTGGTTTTAGTTTTACATTTTGGAGTACAGTAAAGGGCCGTAGATAGAGTGGTTTTAGTTTACATTGTGAAGTACAGTAAACAGCTGTAGATAGAGTGGTTTAAAGTCTGACTTGTACATTAGATCATCACATTGTTATCATAATGGTTCTTAATAGTGCAAAGACTTATGCGAAATGCTTTTTTGGTTTCTATCGTTTCATATAAAGCACCTGTCTCCATTTCACTGTCCTTCTGTGGGATTTTAAAACCAGTGACATAAAGAATCACAATTCTTTTATACAAAATGACAGAGGACTTGCACCAAGAACAACAATATATCAATCATTAAGTAAATATATAATACCGTGTACAGAAGTACAATGTTATTTCATTGTGTTGGTAACAATTGTTGCCATTTCTATATAGATAAGAAGTCTTTAGAAACAAATTTAAAAACCATATACAAGTGGTCTTAAACACAGCAAGGTGGTACAGTAAGGTAATAGTACTTAGTGCATTGATTTTATAGTCAAGTAAACCTCCCTTCTGATGGCTATGTGTTTGGAGTGACTTGTTCTGAAGCATTCTAGCCTTTAATCCTGTCATTATCACTTGGAACAAACTTTGATGTTGGTTCTTGTGAAGAATTTTGACATCCCCTCTGGAGATACTGTAATGCTAACCTTGGCTCTGTTGTTCTGTAGAATTTTAGCCAAGTTAGACCAGGACCGGATTACCTCTCAGTAAGTTGTGTGCCTCTTGCATGGTGTTAAGGAGATTGAACCAGTTTCTGCACCCACTGTACACTTTTACACGACTCCAAAAACATTTTCTTTTGTTTTAGTGTCATTATAGATTTCATGTAATGTCTATTTTATATGTATTTTTATGTTGTTTAATTAGATTTTTTCCCCAATTTTTCTGATGTTTAATTTTATTTTTTTTTATTTTTCATTTTTTTTTTTTTCTAGTTCCTTTTTTATTATTTTTTTTCTTTTTCATTTTATTTTCCTTTCAAAAAATTAATCATTACCAGCAAAGAAATTTTGAAATATGTATACTGTCATCTGTGGTAATTCTTGACAACAGTAATTTATGTAGTGTTCATGGAGCAAAAGCTTACGGTAGAATGCAGTGCTTTCTGTAGACTTGTTAAGGCTTTGAAAAATGCTGCATACAAAATGCAAATCTGTGGTGTGTAAACGTTTGACCATATTGCCAGTTGTTCCTAAAAATTCAGATAATGAACATATGAAGCTTTGAAAATATGTCATATGGATTCACTTAATTTGAAAATGTTTGTTTTGTTTTTTCGTTGCTATTTTACGTTGCATTCAAGAATTTTTCACTTCTCAGGAGATGTCACAAGCTTTACTGTGTAGGTGAAATAGTGTCACAGATTTTGCCTTTTGCATGGTGCTCGCATTTGTACAGGCAGCAGGAACGGAATGGTTCTTTAACGTGCCAACTCCTACCATGATATGGGACTTCAGTTTTTAAGATCACATCTGAAAGTCTTTTGCTTCTGATGCTTGGCAATTATAAGATTATTTAGATAAACATTGTAAGTTTGACATGACGCCATAATCAAGGACTGAACTGGGCCTCCCATTCAGTGAGTTGTGAAATTTGAAAATGCACAGCTGTTATTTTGTCGTGTTATATGATAATTTTTGAAATAAATATTCAGACTCTGAAGTTGGTAAGGAAAAAATAATTAAAAGTAGTACATGTATTGTACAATTCATCTACATAATGAAATTAAACTTAATTAAGAAGAAGAAAAGTGTTGATGGAGATTGATGACAGTTTCATAACGTTACATGTCTAACACTGAAAGTTGAATTTTTTTTATAATTAATACCTTCAATTCATCTTTTTCTGTATCTTCAAATGAACTAACAGTCTAACAAAAATAAATCTGTACTAAAGTCAGTACTTGTGTATTAACTTGATTTTTTTTTGTTTGTTTGTTTGTTTGTTTGGTAAGTGCAAAATTATTGTATATCAGTACATATGTAAAAAAAAAACACACACTATTGTATTGTTAGTTTGTTGCAGCTTGCTAGGAGTGATATTCACAGTAAAAATGAAATCTATGAAATTTTAGAATCCTAAAGTTCATTTAGTAAAATGTAACCAATGGCTTAATACAGAGCATGGGATTATAAACTAAAGTATTATAATATCATGTGATTCATCTTTCAGAATCCAGCGAAGAAAGTCAGGCGGAAAGCCCCCACCCCCTGGGGCAGGGCGACCAAAGCCCCCACCCCAGAAACCTAAGCCCAGTCTACCTAAGTGTCGCTGTCTGTATGCTTATGATGCTCAGGATACAGATGAACTGAGCTTTAACGAAGGAGATGTTATTGATATTCTCAAAGAAGGTATGTTACCTGCCTCATTGTCATGATATAAATTTACTGCTGTTCACCTCATAGTGGCAATAAATTTATCCCAATAATTAGCTTTGGTTTTAAGACTGGTATTCGGTTTACAAATAAATAGGTTAAAAATTATACTTCATTTCCTAAATAAATGCAATATTTTTTGGTACACATATACAATATTTTATTAAGCATGCGGCATAAATGGATTAGACAACAGGCAGATTCTGGTGTGTGTCTGTGGGTTTACAGTATAAAACTGTAGTTAAACGAGGTCCTTTCTTTATAATAAGTAGATCTAAAAACGAGAGTTCCTCACTACTTTTCTCCATTGTAAATTGCATGGAATCGTGTATAGTATAGCCTATATAAGTCTTTTTCACAGTACACTACGATATTTTATACAGCACTTGAATATAAATACTGAACTTAGAGTTTGTCTTTTAATTATCAGACCCAGCTGGATGGTGGAAGGGCCGTCTAAGAGGAAAAGAAGGACTGTTCCCTGCCAATTATATAGAAAAGATATGATGTGTCTCTCTTTAGAATCTCCCTGTACACTGCACACTCCAAAGGTGGGTGGAAGTCACATGATCATGGAGTAATGGTGAACAGAAATCCAGGACCATTGGACTGAACAAGCATATCACCATGTCAAAGAAGGGAAATTTAATGGGCAGACAACTCTTGTGGCTTTGCATTTCTTCTGTGTCCACTGCCCAACAAATGATAAATAAACTAACTTTTGCTATGCAAATTTCCATTCTCGCATCTCATTTCATGCTATTAATAGTAAACATTCTTAGAATCAGTGTACACTGTATTTGTATGTGTAAACTTTCCCTTAACCATGAAATGGAGGATTCAGTCTCTATCATATGGAGTGATATTAAAGATGACATGCAATTTTTTTTCTGCTGAAATGAGCTAAACACTTGCAAAACAAGTATTTATACTAAGTTCATTATGGTGTTTCAGTTCTTGGCATTTAAGGTGGTGATACTGTAATGACTGATGAACAAATATATTTGCAGTCATTCTTTTGTTTTTCATGCTTTCTGCAGAAATATTGGGGGGGGGGGGGGGGGGGGGGGGGGGGGGTTTGCCAGGTAGTTCTGTAAAAATAGTAATATTTCTAAAATAGTATAACCGTATTCATTGATAACAAATCATATCATCCTGTAATGATGAGCTTCATAATACGTTCCTAAAAATTCAAAATATAAATATGTAGTAGTTTTTAATTTTCTTTTGATGTTTTTGCATTGTTTGAAACTGTAGTAAAACGTTGAAGGCTTATTTAGTAACTGTAATCAAAATTAGAAATACTGATGTTGTAGAGGAAATCCTTCACATCAAATAGATGTTCTCTTGTTGAGATATATTTTTATAAGACAGTTATTTGTTGAGAAGTTATGATTTTGTTGATCTTGTTTTTACTCTGTTATTGATGAACATCTGTGTAAGTGGTCTGTTATGGAGGTATATAGATACATGCATCTAACCAATTGGTGTCCAGACAGTTCAGATACTTTGTGAATAAGCAACACTTGAGCTGTTCAGTTATCAGTTTTAGGATTGCCTCATGCTTCAAGGTCAGAATCATTACTTAACTGTGCATTTCTCTGTCCCGGAGATTGATAGTTACACAAAGTATCGAGAATTCTTTTTACTTGGAACCCACAGGCTCTTATTTAAAAATTCGTAACGATGGATTGAGAAATCTAAAATGATAAAAGAAACAAGTGCCCATGTTGTAACTTCTACTCATTATCTGTAGAGATAAAGTTTAAGATAATTATTAGAGTTTGTTTATCTGTAGAGATAAAATAATGTTTAAGATAATTATTAGAATTTGATTATCTGTAGAGATAAAATAATGTTTAAGATAATTATTAGAATTTGATTAATATATTATGAATGCTCTTTTATTAACTTCGAAAGCTGATCTTGACATAATTAATCAGGAATTTTAAAAGGAAGCAGAGTCTGAAAAGTGTGGATTGTTGTATGTCAATGCTTTACAAGAATTACTCTGAAGAAGAAAAAATGTCTCAGTACAAAACCTCTGGATAGGGGGAAATGGCAGGCGTTATACAGAGTGACAGTGATATAATTTAAAGTTAACAAAATAAGCATGTCTGAATATTTGAAAGAGGTGGGGAATTTGTTGTGCACTGTGTAAAGTGATTAAGGTAATGAATGTGTTCAACATGACCATATTTGACCATTCCTTCAGTGAATCAACTGATTGTTCAATGAATGTGATACATGACGCTGGATGATATGCCACCATGACTAATCAAATTGTTATTCTATTGTAAAAGATCTGCTATATTTTTAGCAACTGATATTTTTATATGCATATTTTCTCATTTGTGATTATTCATTAAACTGAATATGTAGCTTTTACAATATAGTGTTTTGTTTTGTCGGGTTAGGAATATAACTATATAAATTATATTGAAGACACCCATTCCACTTATAAGACTATATCTAGAATCTACACCAATGATTTTGATATGATGGTGAAAAATCGATTGACTCTGTTGTGTTGACCTTCACCTTATGCTGGTCAAATGCACGTAGAAGCGTAATTGTTTCGATGACAAACATTCATATTTACGACAGGTGTGTTTCTTTGCATTTGAAGAAGAACATACTGAAAGGATTAAAAAATTTAGTTGACAAATTGTCAGATATTTTGTTATTAAGATTTAACTCTTGCTATTTACGTTCACTGAACTTTTTCTCTTATATTGCTTTTGAAACTGACGTATCTGCGACAATGAATACAGGTTTGTTTCATACCAGTTCGATCCGATTTTTAGTTACTTTATCTTCAAGGTCAAAGAGTGTATTGGCCGTTCCGAGTAAAGAACCAATGGGTCAACGATATGATATTTTAGGACTTAAATGTAGTTTTAAAAAACATATATAAACAATAAAATGTCTTTCTTTTTTTTATATTGATGCCGTGTTGATTCTATGTTGACAATAATTCTATGTAAATTACAGCTCAATTAAACAATAAAATGTCTCTTTGTTGTTTTATCGGGTGATAGAGGTAGCAATCGTTGCAGAAAAAATAGCATGCCCTTTATCACCCGATAAAACAACAAAGACATTTTATTGTTTAATTGAGCTGTAATTTGCATAGAATTGTCAACATAGGATCAACACGGCATCAATATGTCATTTACATTGCATTGTATAGTTTATTACCACAAGCAGTACTGCTTATAGGTTACAAGAACATATTGCAATGATAAGAAATAGGAGATGACGTAAGTAAAGTTATAATCACAATTTTAACCCGAAATAGAGCTTCAAATAATATTGAAGAGAAAACTAAAGAGATCGCAGCAGAGAGCCTTGGGTACCCCCAACATTAATGCTTGAACATTTGAAGACAAACCTTTTTATTCCCTTGCAATTCATGGTGAGAGAAGGGGCCGAGTGGTTAGAGCATCGCACTCAAAATCACAAGGCCTCTCACCTCTAGTCGGCGCGGGTTCGATTCTCGCTTGCGCCGATATATGTGAGAAAGTTTGCCAGTTTACTTCCGAAAGGTCTGTGGTCATTTACCAGGTACATTGTATCTGGGCTCTCTCCTCCACCAACAAAAAACTGGACGCCACCAGATAACTGAAAAATTGTTGAGTGTGGCGGAAAACAATCAATCATTGCGAGAGAGGAAATAATAACGGGTCCGTTAGTGTGTAGGTGAGTGTATAAGTAACACTGAGCTTGTAGACACTCCATAGACCACATATTTGCTCTGTTGATGAATATATGCTGGCACGCGGTGTACTTTCTCGTTAATGTTCGATTTGTTTCTTATTTTCCAATGCTGACAGTCCCGTTATAGAGCACTCTGGAAATTTGCAAGGAGATTCGCATTTATGAAGTGTATTTTAAAAAGTAAATACTTAAAAATCAAAATCATCGGGAAATGATGTAAGGGATATACGGAGTACTAATAACCTGTAATTGATGTTGGTGCCTTATGATTTCAAAGTTCAGGACTTGTAAAAATAATTCCGTATCGGCCGGGTCAAGGAGGCTGCTGAAATTTTGTATTAACCCTTGATTACTGCACTAACACTCATTGACTAATGTTATATACGGTACTATATTTAGGTCGCGCTGTATTTTTTGTAAAAGACTGTCGCGTGCAAGACAATATTTCGTGCGCACGACTCATTATCTCGTGCGTACATAATACATGTATCTCGTGCGCATGACTTATTATCTCGTGCGTACAATATACATGTATCTCGTGCTCACGACTCATTATCTCGTGCGTACATAATACATGTATCTCGTGCTCACGACTTATTATCTCGTGCGTACATAATACATGTATTTCGTACGCAAGATTTATTATCTCGTGCGTACAATATACATGTATCTCGTGCGCACGACTTATTATCTCGTGCGTACAATATACATGTATCTCGTGCGCACGACATTATATCTTGTGCTATCAACTTATTATCTTGCACAACACAAAATCGAGACTGCACTAAATACACTGAGTCAAAAAAAAAACCTCACAAAATTAATTTTGTAAAATATTGAATACTTTTCCCCTGATGATACACCTGTATAGCCAACATGGGATCCCTATCTGTCGACTCTGGAAAACCGTTAGCCAAACCCACTCATAGCCATCCATTTCTTGTGTAAATGCCTTTCGTGCCAAATCAGGTTTTGCACGTGCATTCAATGTTGTGAACTCCACATCGAAGTTGGATTCATTTGCACATGTTTGCCATGGCCTCAAACATTAAAAAAACACTTTTAAGCCACATTTGTAACAGTACTTGAAATGCCGCGATTGTCAAATGTGCAACGTGAACGTGCCGTTGGCATGTTGCAAGCGGGGCGATCAGTTATTGACATCGCAACAGCAATGGGATGCAGCCGTCGTACTGTGTATGACTTGCGACATCGTCTACAACAAACTGGCACCACTGCTGATCGCCCAAGGTCGGGTCGTCCACGTGTAACGTCACAAGTTGAAGACCGGAACATCGTCCTACGTCACCTTCGTAACCGATTTCTGCCGGCTGCACGAACCAGAGCTGAGATGTTTCATGGTCAGCTGTCCGCACAGACCATCCGAAATCGGTTGCGGTCTGCCAATCTCCATGCTCGACGTCCGTCTCGTGGGCCAATTTTGACGCCATTTCATCGACGTCAGCGTCTGCTGTGGGCCCAACGTCACCTCCGATGGACCCAGAGAGACTGGAATCGAGTCGTCTTTAGTGATGAATCGCGGTTTACCCTCAGATTTGCGGACGACAGGCTAAGAGTCTGGAGACGACCTAATGAACGGTATGCCCAGTGTTGTGTGCAGGAAGTGGACAGATTCGGGGGCGGAAGTTGCATGACATGGGGTGCTTTCTGTGGGAACAACCGTTCTAGACTTCTGGTCATCCATGGAAACCTCACAGCTGCTGCTTATCGCGATCAGGTACTCACCCCTGAACTCATTCCCTTCATGGCGGCTCATGGTCCAGGTCTACAGTTCCAGCATGATAATGCACGGCCGCACACCGCGTTGTTGACACGAAATTTCCTTCAAAATGCTGGCATCAACGTTATGGACTGGCCATCGAGGTCCCCTGACCTTAATCCCATCGAGCACGTTTGGGATGCACTAGGGAGAGGGCTTCGTGAACTTAGGAACCAACCGCAGAATTTGCAGGAACTTGGCGCTGCCTTGCAAGATCAATGGCGCCGAATCCCCAACCATGTGTTCACAAACATCAGGCAGTCGATGAGGAGACGGTGCATGGCTGTGGTGAATGCGCGAGGCGGCCATACTCAATATTGAACTGAGACATTTCGACGTTTCATTCTTGTGACTTGACATTCTGTGTACAAATGTTTTGGAACGGCGTGTAGCCTAACTGAACAGATCTGTGGCACTGTCAGTGTATTGATTACATCACACACATCTCAGCAATGAAATAAAATCACTGGCACCATCCTATTATCTCTTGTTCGTTTTAAGTGCCTTGACAAGAGAATGTGAAGTTTCTTTTTTGACTCAGTGTATTAATCAAGCGGGTGGATGAATTGGAAACGTTTCTGATTATCAGTACAACATAGGAACATGAAGCCCGGGTGAACAAGCAGTTCCAGTTACAAAACAGATTTACTCGTGTATAAAAAATTATATGAACACAGTGTACTGATAAATAATGACACGATATAAACCTTTCCCTTTTAAAAAAAAAAAAGTCGGCAGTCTTTCAATGTCACTTGAAAAATCCTATGAAATGTTAATGTGTGTGTGTGAGTGTGTGTGTGTGTGTGTGTGTGTGTGTGTGTGTGTGTGTGTGTGTGTGTGTGTGTGTGTGTGTGTATGTGTGTATGTGTGTATGTGTGTGTGTGTGTGTTTGTGTGTGTGTATGTGTGTGTGTGTCTGTGTGTGTGTGTGTGTATGTGTGTATGTGTGTGTTTGTGTGTGTGTGTATGTATGTGTGTATGTGTGTGTGTGTATGTATGTGTGTGTGTGCATGTGTGTGTGTGTGTGTGTGTGTTTGTGTGTGTGTGTGTGTGTGTTATACCAAAATCATTGATTTTTTTCTATCCTCTTTAAAACCTGTCGTACTTAAACGCTTCCCATGTTTCTCAATGGCTCAGTGGACTCCTGAAATTATATGCATATTACACCGACATTATGTTTTAATAAGCAGAGTAGAAAGATAATTCTAATGCATCGTGAATCTTTTCTGCCCATGGGATGTGGCCCTGGCTGAGTTATAGATGATAACGATTGTCTTTTTTTGTTTTTTTACGAGACAATATTTTTCATATCTAACGTGAGTTAAACCAAAATACACCAGTAACTGAGTTCATGCATTCAACTTTGATGGCTTTACATAACAAAGTAATCCCATTTTCTGTCATTTCTTGTTGAAACGTAACATCAGTGAGATGCAATACACCTCTTTGGTTCCCGCTGTGATAATTGACTTTAAGGTCAAGGTTAAAGGTCACCAACCATGGGATCTGACTCACTGGCTTGAATCAAACTAGACGCTGTGTCATGCGCACGAAATATTATGTCATGCGCACAAATATTATGTCGTGTGCACGAGATAAGTCATGAGCACAAGATAATAATCGTGCACAAGAGATAATATGTCGTGCGCACGAGATAATAAGTCATGCGCACGAGATGTTATGTCGTGCAAGCGAGATAATAAATCGTGCGCATGAGATATGTCGTCCACACTAGATATTAAGTTATGTGCCTATATTCGTGCACATGAAATATTATCATGCGCACAAGATGATAATTGTGCAAAAAAGATGTGTTGTGCACACGAGATAATAAGTCATGCGCAAGAAATTTATCATGCACCTGAGATATTAAATCTTGGGCAGATAATTAGTCTTGCGCACGAGATGTTATGTCGTGCACGCGAGATAATAAGTCTTGCGCACGATATATGTCGTGCACACGAAATAGTATGACTTTACGATATTTTTTTTAAAAATAGATATTATTTATAGTTGTCGAGACAACCATATGTAGTGAATAATGACAATGAAGAGCGTGGTTATTTATGATCCATGCATAACGACTTCACAGTGATGCAGATTATTATGTTTTTTTATTGCTGTTAATCACCTTCATGTACATTCAATTAAAATGAAAAAAAACGAAATAGGCACAGTTGTTAAATAATTTTAGAAAGTCAAATCCAAAATAATCACATAATGAACAATGGTCAGTTTCTGCAGGTATTTTGGCCTCACGGTTCTTCAGGCAGTTGATCTTGAATGTTTCATAGTAACGTTAAAAGAGTAAACGTTCACGTCCGGTAGCGGTGTTGACGATTTAACGTCATAATCATGCACCCGAACCCGAGCATTTAATGAACTGGTCTGTCCAATGTAGAATTCCCTGCATGTTGGGCAAATAGCACAGTATATTAAATTTTAGAATTTACAGTTCATTGAGCAGTTGGCGCGGATTTCCATTCCCGATTTCAGCTGCATTTTGTTTCCTTCCTTGATGTAGGTGCCACATCTAGGGTCGTCGCATTTCGTAAAAGACGGAATATCCTTCTGGGTTGTAAACCGGGCTTTGGTTAGCATCTCTCTTTTAGATTGGGGGCCTGTCGTCGGCTGTTGATAATATATATGGGTTGTGTGATTCTTGTAATATTCTCAAATTGTTCCAAAATTGGAAAGAAACGTTTAACATAAAACAGTATATTTCTGTTGTGCGGGTTATGTGTAATTACAAAAGGAATGGTCCCGTTGTCTTTAGAATTAGTGGCTCGGCGTGGACTTTGTAGATCCTGTATTGGAGTTTTAGTTGCGTTTTCTATTCCAGCGTTGATTAGGTTCAACGGGTAGATTTGTCATAGTAAATATATAATTTAAATTCCTCTACACGTCTAGAAGGTAGAATTTGTCGGTGATAATAGTACAGATTCTACGCACTAAATTAAAAGGAATATTGCGTTTGGTGTGTTTGGGGGGACGACCTGAAATCCAGATACGGGTGTGTGTCTGTGGGTTTTCAGTATAAAACGGTAGCTAAACGAGGTCCATTCTTTATAATAAGTAGATCTAAAAACGAGAGTTCCTCGCTATTTTTCTCCATTGTAAATTGCATGGAATCGTGTATAGTATTTAGGAGAGAATGGAATTTTTCTAATTCCTCTTTACTCTTGGTCCAAAGAACAAAACTGCTATCAAGGTAACGTTTCCAATTAGCTCGAATATAATCACTTGTCGAAAACGTCTGATAATTAGCTATACAACTGATTCTCTAAATATCCAATGTTGCATATGTAGGGGCAACCATGGCCGTTCCTTTGATCTGTAGAAAGATTTCGTTGTCAAAATGGAAGTGGTTATTTTCAAGAACTAATTTAAGTCTTTCAAATATTAATCCTTTGAAAAATCGTGCATTTAAAATATCCGGATGTTTATCGATCCAGTAGTTGATAGCTTCGAGTCCTAACTCGTGTGGGATGTTGGTATATAAGTCCTAACTCGTGCGGGATGTTGATATATAAGTCCTAACTCGTGCGGGATGTTGGGTATATAAGTCCTAACTCGTGCGGGATGTTGGTATATAAGTTCTAACTCGTGTGATATGTTGATATATAAGTACTACCTCGTGTGGGATGTTGGTATATAAGTCCTAACTCGTGCGGGATGTTGGTATATAAGTCCTAACTCGTGTAGGATGTTGGTATATAAGTCCTAACTCGTGTGGAGTGTTGGTATATAAGTCCTAACTCGTGTAAGGTGTTGGTATATAAGTTCTAACTCGTGTAGGGTGTTGGTATATAAGTTCTAACTCGTGTAGGGTGTTGGTATATAAGCCTTAACTCGTGTAGGATGTCAGTATATAAGTCCTAACTCGTGTGGAGCGTTGGTATATAAGTTCTACCTAGTGTGGGATGTTGGTATATAAGTCCTAACTCGTGCGGGATGTTGGTATATAAGTCCTAACTCGTGCGGGATGTTGGTATATAAGTCCTAACTCGTGTGGAGTGTTGGTATATAAGTCCTGTGGGATGTTGGTATATAAGTCCTAACTCGTGTGGGATGTTGGTATATAAGTCCTAACTCGTGTGGGATGTTGGTATATAAGTCCTAACTCGTGTGGGATGTTGGTATATAAGTCCTAACTCGTGCGGGATGTTGGTATATAAGTCCTAACTCGTGCGGGATGTTGGTATATAAGTCCTAACTCGTGTGGAGTGTTGGTATATAAGTCCTGTGGGATGTTGGTATATAAGTCCTAACTCGTGTAAGGTGTTGGTATATAAGTCCTAACTCGTGTGGGATGTTGGTATATAAGTCCTGTGGGATGTTGGTATATAAGTTCTAACTCGTGTGGGATGTTGGTATATAAGTCCTAACTCGTGTGGGATGTTGGTATATAAGTCCTAACTCGTGTGGGATGTTGGTATATAAGTCCTAACTCGTGTGGGATGTTGGTATATAAGTCCTAACTCCTGTGGAGTGTTGGTATATAAGTCCTGTGGGATGTTGGTATATAAGTCCTAACTCGTGTGGGATGTTGGTATATAAACTGCTCACATCAAAATGGACGAGGATTGTATCAGGATTTTCATTTTCAGGAATGTAATTTAGAATGTTCAGATCATCTGATGTAACAAGGAAGTAAGGTGCAGAGAGGTTTAAGTATGATGTCCAATGAATTGCTTGGTCTCTGTGTACTTGATGCTAGTCCATAGTTGACTGGCCGAATTTTCAAGTCAGATGGGTGAGGTAATTTGATGTATACGTTATCACAAGTTTTCACAGTCTCTTGAATTTCCTTGGATTTATGAATTTTGGGCAATCCGTAGAAATAACTGGATTTAACTTCAAAACTCGTTAAATAATTGAGTTCCTTCTTGATGAAATTATCCGCATTTTTGCTAATTAATTTTTCAATTTTGAGCATTGTTTGGCGATCCTCATTATTGGTTAGTTTATTATAAAACAGATCATTTTGGAGTTCGTTCAATCCCAAATAAAGAAAAGAATTCAATGCCTTATTTCTTTATATATATATATATATATATATATATATATATATATATATATATATACATCCACAATGCAAACCAATAAATGTAATTCTTAAAGAGATTCTGTTATGGGTCCAAATAACCCGAGAACAGAAGAAATCAAGCACAAACAATTCAGAGATTTAACTATTTCCTATTAACTAACTTACAGAATGTCTAATCAAAGTTCATTTAAGAATTGCACAGCACTTTCGAGCTGTAGCTGTTCATTGTCAATTTGAGGCAAATTTGAGGCAAATTTTTTTTTTTTTTTTTTTTTTTTGGTGTTTTTTTTGGGGGGGGGGGGGGGGGTTGGGTTTTTTTTTTGTTGTTGTTGTTTAAATTTTTGGGGGTTTTTTTGGGGGGGGGTATTATTATTTTAGATTTACTATTTATACTAAAATGATAATATTCTGGAGAATTCTCTTTTAGAACATACAGTTTTACGTCAAACCAGTATTACAGCATCTGTCTATTGAACCCTGATAAATATCGTTCGAAACGTGTAAGTGGTGCATAACCATAAACTAAGAAATACATGTTTAACATCGAAGAGGGAATCTAAAATTTGGAAGATATTGAAGCAGCAGCACCCAGATATTGACTCTTTTGAAAAAGTATAAGTCAAATTTACCTAAATGTTAAGCTATAAACATGTAATATTATCAATTAATCCTTCTTTAATATCATTGTCAGAGGGTTTGCAAACAGCTTGAATAACGCACAAAGCTTACAGTATCAATCGGAATATAAACCTTTCATTTTGTTCTCTACAATGAGCGACTTCCGGTAACAGGTTGGAATTTGTCGGAGGTGACTATTAGATGACCCTCGATCTGTCTGTCCGTCCGTCTGTCTGTCATTCTGCTTGAGGTTTTCCGGACTTTTCTCTGTATTGGATTAAGATATTGATTTGACATTTGATATGTGGCTTTGTCATGGATAGTTACAGATCAAGTTTGAGTTTCGTTGCGCTTAACCTACTTTTGACTGAATTATCCTGCTGGTGGGGGACGTTGTATTGCCTGCAGTACACTCAGAATGCTTGTTTTATCTGAATTGCCCGAAATCGTACACTGTAGCATAGTCATAACCACATTCTGTTTTAAATATTTTTGTACCTTATATATTCCTTATTTATGAACCTCATCTGAAGTAACAGCCTTTCCGCACGTGATACTTGATGAATTACATTAATTTAGATTTTTCAAGGCCAGATTGAGTCGAGTACATATATACCTGTTTTGCGCCAGGTGGACATTAAAAAAATCTGTCGTCCAGCGAGGCAAAAAAGGGGACAAAATTATTACGGCTTGTTCAAATATTTGAATGTGTGCTGTATTTCGAAATCATTTTTTTTTGTATGTCCAGACAATAGATTTTCCATAATGAAAGCAGCAAGTGTGCCACGTTTCAAAAGGGTATGTGCCTTTAAATTCCCTTGACAAACGTGAAGCACATTCATAAAGTTTATGGAAAGAGTAAAATTGCTCTTTTTAGAAGAATATATTTCCAATTTGTTTCTCGAACTCATAGTTTTAAGAGGTAAGGTCGCAAAACAGAAGAACCATTAATATTCTTACATTTCCTTGTATCTAAAAGATTGGCACGAACCATGTTTTATATTTATTATCAGGTTGACAAAATCAGGCTGGGAGTCAAGGGTGCCCTTTATTCTAGAAATTATTTATCACATCTACAAGACGATTGATAGACGAGACAATGATTAATGGCGGATATTTGGCAGGTGTCCTGACAGCTTTAACTTTGGGTCTTTATTTGTCAGGGTTTGACTTTGATAATGATAAAAACGAGACAGGGTGGAATGTTAATAAAGTGGGTACTTGATCTGATTTACTTTCAAAACCATGTCAAGCAATCCCGGCTGACCAAGTGTTGCCACACATACCACACTATCAGATGAGATAAAGTACAGCCCCAAATCCCAGGAGATATGCATATATATATATATATATATATACTCGAAAATCCCACACAATGTCGACACTCGATTTTCACCACACTAACGTCGACACGATAGATTTTAGGCATTTTAGAGGATATGCACGTTAAAATTGTATGAGAAATGATTTGATTAATGTTTAACAACCTAGATAAAGACATATCTCTAGCAAAAAATATGATATCGATTATAATTAAGAAATTTGGAGAGTTGTGTCGACTTTATCCTCATATATAGTGTCGACTTTATTTTTTTTTATGCCAAAGTCGACAGCAAAAATGTATATATTTTGTAAAGGGAAATTACTTCTAGCGTCTTATTTAATAATTTTCTAAAATATGTAGGTCAGTGAATTATTTGCGTAAATGATAGTCGTTTTATATCTGTGAAACAAATATGAATCCCAAAATTCTTTATTCTGAATAGAAAATTTAAGGTCTTGATCTGATTCGCATTTTACTCAAATATTCATAGCGATCTAAATATAGATATAGAGTTGTCGCGCATTTGTGGGAAATCCCCAACGTACTTTCGTTTTTGAGGCACAAGAATCATTGCGTGGATTATTATATTCTAAATAATAGTGAATATAATTTATCAATAGCTACTTGTTTTATTCAATTCTTTTTTTTATTTCATAGTCGTTTTACAACCTAACGATCCTATTAGTTTCAAAAAACCTAATTAATTGTATGTATACCAGTGTTAAGACCTGTTTACGTTCATATATAATATATGTACTTTTTTAATGCCCTTGTTATCATTACGAATACATAGGAATTAGACTGATCATATTGCGTATACACTGTATACAGTATATATACCAAACAGTTTTTTTGTTGTTGTTGTATTCTTTAAAATGCTAATAAGATTAAAACAAATTCTAATTTTCTTTTAAGTCTAAAACGGTTTGATGTTATAAAGTGTCCTAGTTTCTTTTTAAAAATTACCTTACCTAAAGCATTATTAATACTTGTCTTGAATGATATTACATTCATTTTTGCATTAATCTGTCTATTCATTTCAGATTCACTTGCTTAGCAGAAACAGATTCTGTTTGCTACAATTGCCGGTAGTAACATTCCTCTAGAAATCAAGAACATTAGGTAAAAAGTGCCAGCCGCTGAACCACATTGCTGATTCTGCGCAGGGGACTACAGATGCGTTGAAACTTTGTGTTATGTAGCAACCATTAATGATATAAAATCCGCTAATGATATAATCTTGCACTGACGAATGCATTTGCGTTCGCTAATGCAAACATCTGTATCATTAATGATGCACCATCATAACCATTAATGATAAATCGTTCCCTCTTGATTTTTATTTTTCATTAGAGGACTGACGAATCGTCCATTATTGATAAAAAATGAAATAGAAAAATATGAACAGTATCATCCACTAATGGTAAAAAAGAAAATGCATTAGTGGATGAGTTTTGCATTTATTAATAATTAAAACATTGACAACAAATTAATGAAATTCATGAACTTTACAGGCGTGAAGCGTCTCAGTCCATGCTCTCATGTATATTTCAAATTTATTTCTTAATTGACAGTATCAACCTGAAATATTTTTTTCCAACTTTGAATTGTACCAATTGAGTCGTACAAAAGATTTATTTCTCTAATGCCCAATGTTATTTTTTTAAAAAGAAATAATACCCGAAAACTTTACACATAAACATAGGTACTTAAATCCTCTTTTTTTCTTCTAATTGACGTATTAGTAGTCTAAAATGCATTTAAATATATGCAATGCTATTGTTTTCTTGCAACATACTAAGCTTTGCCCATAAATATATTATGCCAAACAGGGCCAGATCTGTTTAAAAAGGGCTACATTTTCAAAAAATCGTCTTCCCTACTCCCATATTCATTCGAGAAAAACTAAATGCGTGGTTAAGATGTTGATGAATCCCTCTATCAAAATTGTGAAAGTCATCACTCTTGGCCAGGTGTTCAGGCCCTAGGGTGGGGCCAGAATGACCACATAGAGAAAATATATTAAATCTTAGAAAATCTTCTCTATTACTATATATATTTGAGTAAAACTAAACGCATAATTATGAAGTCTATGAAGCTTTCTACATAAATTGTGAAATTTATGATCTTGAGTCTGGGTCCAAGCCCCTGGGCAGGGCCAATATGGCCACATAATGTGTCAGCACTGAAGTCAAGCAGTTTCATTTTTTTTTTACGCTTTTGAAGGACTAAAACAATCAATGCTTGGGCATTGGCGTGAAACTGAGGCTAATCCTTATACATGTGAAAATCTACCATACCAATTAAAAATATAGAAATCTTATTTGTGCTATTTTGTTACAATTATAATTGAATGATATATTAAATAAAATAGGATCAAATTAAGCTTTGTTTTATTTCTTATTGCGTCACCGGATTAACGAAAAAGAGAAACAAAACAGAAATTGCAGTACAGTACAACACTATACAAGATACACAGAAATTGGGTTAATGAGAAAGAGAAATGTGATATTATCAAAATGTATGTGTGAACAACCTCATAGCAATAGCAATACAGTACAACACAACACAAATATCGTAAACACTTCAGAAATTCTGGTACAGTCACAACACAACAGAAATTCCAGGACAGTACAATGACAACAGTACACTATCAGCATTTGAGAAACACCACTACACTTACAGCAATACAGATACAGTGGTATTTTGATAGGAAAAGAGATACAGTATTATACTAATAGCAATACAGGTATAGAATAATACTAATAGCAATATAGAAAGAAAAGTACATTAACAACATTTCAAAAACTGTAGTACATTAACAGTAATACAGAGACATCAGTACACTAACACTAATACAGAGACACCAGTACACTAACACTAATACAGAGACATCAGTACACTAACAGCAATACAGAGACACCAGTACACTAACACTAATACAGAGACATGAGTACACTAACACTAATACAGAGACATGAGTACACTAACACTAATACAGAGACATGAGTACACTAACAGTAATACAGAGACATCAGTACACTAACACTAATACAGAGACACCAGTACACTAACACTAATACAGAGACATCAGTACATTAACACTAATACAGAGACATGAGTACACTAACAGTAATACCGAGACATCAGTACACTAACAGTAATATAGAGACATCAGTACACTAACACTAATACAGAGACATCAGTACACTAACAGTAATATAGAGACATCAGTACACTAACACTAATACAGAGACATGAGTACACTAACACTAATACAGAGACATGAGTACACTAACACTAATACAGAGACATGAGTACACTAACACTAATACAGAGACATCAGTACACTAACACTAATACAGAGATATCAGTACACTAACACTAATACAGAGACATCAGTACAATAACACTAATACAGAGACATCAGTACACTAACAGTAATACTGAGACATCAGTACACTAACACTAATACAGAGACATGAGTACACTAACACTAATACAGAGACATCAGTACACTAACACTAATACAGAGACATCAGTACACTAACAGCAATACAGAGACATCAGTACACTAACACTAATACAGAGACATGAGTACACTAACACTAATACAGAGACACCAGTACACTAACACTAATACAGAGACATCAGTACACTAACACTAATACAGAGACTTCAGTACACTAACAGTAATACAGAGACATCAGTACACTAACACTAATACAGAGACATCAGTACAAAAACAGTAATACAGAGACATCTGTACACTAACACTAATACAGAGACATCAGTACACTAACACTAATACAGACACATCAGTACACTAACACTAATACAGAGACATCAGTACACTAACAGCAATACAGAGACATCAGTACACTAACAGCAATACAGACACATCAGTACACCAACAGTAATACAGAGACATCAGTACACTAACAGTAATACAGAGACTTCAGTACACTAACAGCAATACAGAGACATCAGTACACTAACAGTAATACAGAGACTTCAGTATACTAACAGTAATACAGAGACATCAGTACACTAACAGCAATACAGAGACATCAGTACACTAACACTAATACAGAGACATCAGTACACTAACACTAATACAGAGACATCAGTACACTAACACTAATACAGACATATCAGTACACTAACAGCAATACAGAGACATCAGTACACTAACAGTAATACAGAGACATCAGTACAATAACACTAATACAGAGACATCAGTAAACAAACACTAATACAGAGACTTCAGTACACTAACAGTAATACAGAGACATCAGTACACTAACAGCAATACAGAGACACCAGTACACTAACACTAATACAGAGACATCAGTACACTAACAGTAATACAGAGACATCAGTACACTAACACTAATACAGAGACATCAGTACACTAACAGCAATACAGAGACATCAGTACACTAACAGCAATACAGAGATATCAGTACACTAACACTAATACAGAGACATCAGTACACTAACACTAATACAGAGACATCAGTACATTAACAGTAATACAGAGACATCAGTACACTAACAGCAATACAGAGACATCAGTACATTAACACTAATACAGAGACATCAGTACACTAACACTAATACAGAGATATCAGTACACTAACACTAATACAGAGACATCAGTACACTAACAGTAATACAGAGACATCAGTACACTAACACTAATACAGAGACATCAGTACACTAACAGTAATACAGAGACATCAGTACACTAACACTAATACAGAGACATCAGTACACTAACAGTAATACAGAGACATGAGTACACTAACAGCAATACAGAGACATCAGTACACTAACACTAATACAGAGACATCAGTACACTAACACTAATACAGAGACATCAGTACACTAACACTAATACAGAGACATCAGTACACTAACACTAATACAGAGACATCAGTACACTAACACTAATACAGAGACATCAGTACACTAACACTAATACAGAGACATCAGTACACTAACACTAATACAGAGACATCAGTACACTAACAGTAATACAGAGACATCAGTACACTAACAGCAATACACAGACATCAGTACACTAACACTAATACAGAGACATCAGTACACTATGACTAATACAGAGAAATCAGTACATTAACACTAATACAGAGACATGAGTACACTAAAAGTAATACAGAGACATCAGTACACTAACAGCAATACAGAGACATCAGTACACTAACAGTAATACAGAGACATCAGTACACTAACACTAATACAGAGACATCAGTACACTAACAGTAATACAAAAAACATCAGTACACTAACAGTAATACAGAGACATCAGTACACTAACAGCAATGCAGAGACACCAGTACATCAACAGTAATACAGGGACATCAGTACATTAACACTAATACAGAGACATCAGTACACTAACACTAATACAGAGACATCAGTACACTAACAGCAATACAGACACATCAGTACACTAACAGCAATACAGAGACATCAGTACACTAACAGTAATACAGAGACATCAGTACACTAACACTAATACAGAGACATCAGTACACTAACAGTAATACAGATACATCAGTACACTAACACTAATACAGAGATATCAGTACACTAACAGCAATACAGAGACACCAGTACACTAACAGCAATACAGAAACATCGGTACACTAACACTAATACAGAGACATCAGTACACTAACATTAATACTGAGACATCAGTACACTAACAGTAATATAGAGACATCAGTACACTAACAGTAATACCGAGACATCAGCACGCTAACAGTAATACATAGACATCAGTACACTAACAGTAATACAGAAACATCAGTACACTAACACTAATACAGAGACATCAGTACACTAACACTAATACAGAGACATCAGTACACTAACACTAATACAGAAACATCAGTACACTAACAGTAATACAGAGACATCAGTACACTAACAGTAATATAGAGACATCAGTACACTAACACTAATACAGAGACATCAGTACACTAACAGTAATACAGAAACAT
Organism: Ostrea denselamellosa; assembly: GCA_024699665.1. Classification (NCBI taxonomy): domain Eukaryota; kingdom Metazoa; phylum Mollusca; class Bivalvia; order Ostreida; family Ostreidae; genus Ostrea; species Ostrea denselamellosa. The sequence goes on from JAMZEH010000038.1 coordinate 6,109,331, forward strand.
CAGTACACTAACAGTAATACAGAGACATCAGTACACTAACACTAATACAGAGACATCAGTACACTAACAGCAATGCAGAGACACCAGTACATCAACAGTAATACAGGGACATCAGTACATTAACACTAATACAGAGACATCAGTACACTAACACTAATACAGAGACATCAGTACACTAACAGCAATACAGACACATCAGTACACTAACAGCAATACAGAGACATCAGTACACTAACAGTAATACAGAGACATCAGTACACTAACACTAATACAGAGACATCAGTACATTAACACTAATACAGAGACATCAGTACACTAACAGCAATACAGAGACATCAGTACACTAGCAGTAATACAGAGACATCAGTACACTAACACTAATACAGAGACATCAGTACATTAACACTAATACAGAGACACCAGTACACTAACACTAATACAGAGACACCAGTACACTAACACTAATACAGAGACATCAGTACACTAACACTAATACAGAGACTTCAGTACACTAACACTAATACAGAGACATGAGTACACTAACAGTAATACAGAGACATCAGTACACTAACAGCAATACAGAGACATCAGTACACTAACAGTAATACAGAGACATCAGTACACTAACACTAATACAGAGACATCAGTACACTATGACTAATACAGAAAAATCAGTACATTAACACTAATACAGAGACATGAGTACACTAAAAGTAATACAGAGACATCAGTACACTAACAGCAATACAGAGACATCAGTACACTAACAGTAATACAGAGACATCAGTACACTAACACTAATACAGAGACATCAGTACACTAACAGTAATACAAAAAACATCAGTACACTAACAGTAATACAGAGACATCAGTACACTAACAGCAATGCAGAGACACCAGTACATCAACAGTAATACAGGGACATCAGTACATTAACACTAATACAGAGACATCAGTACACTAACACTAATACAGAGACATCAGTACACTAACAGCAATACAGACACATCAGTACACTAACAGCAATACAGAGACATCAGTACACTAACAGTAATACAGAGACATCAGTACACTAACACTAATACAGAGACATCAGTACATTAACACTAATACAGAGACATCAGTACACTAACAGCAATACAGAGACATCAGTACACTAACAGTAATACAGAGACATCAGTACACTAACACTAATACAGAGACATCAGTACATTAACACTAATACAGAGACACCAGTACACTAACACTAATACAGAGACACCAGTACACTAACACTAATACAGAGACATCAGTACACTAACACTAATACAGAGACTTCAGTACACTAACAGTAATACAGAGACATCAGTACACTAACATTAATACCGAGACATCAGTACACTAACAATAATACAGATACATCAGTACACTAACACTAATACAGAGATATCAGTACACTAACAGCAATACAGAGACACCAGTACACTAACAGCAATACAGAAACATCGGTACACTAACACTAATACAGAGACATCAGTACACTAACATTAATACTGAGACATCAGTACACTAACAGTAATACAGAGACATCAGTACACTAACAGTAATACCGAGACATCAGCACGCTAACAGTAATACAGAGACATCAGTACACTAACAGTAATACAGAAACATCAGTACACTAACACTAATACAGAGACATCAGTACACTAACACTAATACAGAGACATCAGTACACTAACACTAATACAGAAACATCAGTACACTAACAGTAATACAGAGACATCAGTACACTAACAGTAATATAGAGACATCAGTACACTAACACTAATACAGAGACATCAGTACACTAACAGTAATACAGAAACATCAGTACACTAACAGTAATACAGAGACATCAGTACACTAACACTAATACAGAGACATCAGTACACTAACAGTAATACAAAAAACATCAGTACACTAACAGTAATACAGAGACATCAGTACACTAACAGCAATGCAGAGACACCCGTACATCAACAGTAATACAGGGACATCAGTACATTAACACTAATACAGAGACATCAGTACACTAACACTAATACAGAGACATCAGTACACTAACAGCAATACAGACACATCAGTACACTAACAGCAATACAGAGACATCAGTACACTAACAGTAATACAGAGACATCAGTACACTAACACTAATACAGAGACATCAGTACATTAACACTAATACAGAGACATCAGTACACTAACAGCAATACAGAGACATCAGTACACTAGCAGTAATACAGAGACATCAGTACACTAACACTAATACAGAGACATCAGTACATTAACACTAATACAGAGACACCAGTACACTAACACTAATACAGAGACACCAGTACACTAACACTAATACAGAGACATCAGTACACTAACACTAATACAGAGACTTCAGTACACTAACACTAATACAGAGACATGAGTACACTAACAGTAATACAGAGACATCAGTACACTAACAGCAATACAGAGACATCAGTACACTAACAGTAATACAGAGACATCAGTACACTAACACTAATACAGAGACATCAGTACACTATGACTAATACAGAGAAATCAGTACATTAACACTAATACAGAGACATGAGTACACTAAAAGTAATACAGAGACATCAGTACACTAACAGCAATACAGAGACATCAGTACACTAACAGTAATACAGAGACATCAGTACACTAACACTAATACAGAGACATCAGTACACTAACAGTAATACAAAAAACATCAGTACACTAACAGTAATACAGAGACATCAGTACACTAACAGCAATGCAGAGACACCAGTACATCAACAGTAATACAGGGACATCAGTACATTAACACTAATACAGAGACATCAGTACACTAACACTAATACAGAGACATCAGTACACTAACAGCAATACAGACACATCAGTACACTAACAGCAATACAGAGACATCAGTACACTAACAGTAATACAGAGACATCAGTACACTAACACTAATACAGAGACATCAGTACATTAACACTAATACAGAGACATCAGTACACTAACAGCAATACAGAGACATCAGTACACTAACAGTAATACAGAGACATCAGTACACTAACACTAATACAGAGACATCAGTACATTAACACTAATACAGAGACACCAGTACACTAACACTAATACAGAGACACCAGTACACTAACACTAATACAGAGACATCAGTACACTAACACTAATACAGAGACTTCAGTACACTAACAGTAATACAGAGACATCAGTACACTAACATTAATACCGAGACATCAGTACACTAACAATAATACAGATACATCAGTACACTAACACTAATACAGAGATATCAGTACACTAACAGCAATACAGAGACACCAGTACACTAACAGCAATACAGAAACATCGGTACACTAACACTAATACAGAGACATCAGTACACTAACATTAATACTGAGACATCAGTACACTAACAGTAATACAGAGACATCAGTACACTAACAGTAATACCGAGACATCAGCACGCTAACAGTAATACAGAGACATCAGTACACTAACAGTAATACAGAAACATCAGTACACTAACACTAATACAGAGACATCAGTACACTAACACTAATACAGAGACATCAGTACACTAACACTAATACAGAAACATCAGTACACTAACAGTAATACAGAGACATCAGTACACTAACAGTAATATAGAGACATCAGTACACTAACACTAATACAGAGACATCAGTACACTAACAGTAATACAGAAACATCAGTACACTAACACTAATACAGAGACATCAGTACACTAACACTAATACAGAGACATCAGTACACTAACACTAATACAGAGACATCAGTACACTAACACTAATACAGAAACATCAGTACACTAACAGTAATACAGAGACACCAGTACACTAACACTAATACAGAGACACCAGTACACTAACACTAATACAGAGACATCAGTACACTAACAGCAATACAGAGGCATCAGTACACTAACAGTAATACAGAGACATCAGTACACTAACACTAATACAGAGACATCAGTACACTAACACTAATACAGAGACATCAGTACACTAACAGCAATACAGAGACACCAGTACACTAACACTAATACAGAGACATCAGTACACTAACAGTAATACAGAGACATCAGTACACTAACACTAATACAGAGACATCAGTACACTAACAGCAATACAGAGACATCAGTACACTAACACTAATACAGAGACATCAGTACACTAACACTAATACAGACACATCAGTACACTAACACTAATACAGAGACATCAGTACACTAACAGCAATACAGAGACATCAGTACACTAACAGCAATAGAGACACATCAGTACACTAACAGTAATACAGAGACATCAGTACACTAACAGTAATACAGAGACTTCAGTACACTAACAGCAATACAGAGACATCAGTACACTAACAGTAATACAGAGACTTCAGTATACTAACAGTAATACAGAGACATCAGTACACTAACAGCAATACAGAGACATCAGTACACTAACACTAATACAGAGACATCAGTACACTAACACTAATACAGAGACATCAGTACACTAACACTAATACAGAGACATCAGTACACTAACACTAATACAGAGATATCAGTACACTAACAGTAATACAGAGACATCAGTACACTAACACTAATACAGAGACATCAGTAAACAAACACTAATACAGAGACTTCAGTACACTAACAGTAATACAGAGACATCAGTACACTAACAGCAATACAGAGACACCAGTACACTAACACTAATACAGAGACATCAGTACACTAACAGTAATACAGAGACATCAGTACACTAACACTAATACAGAGACATCAGTACACTAACAGCAATACAGAGACATCAGTACACTAACAGCAATACAGAGATATCAGTACACTAACACTAATACAGAGACATCAGTACATTAACACTAATACAGAGACATCAGTACACTAACAGTAATACAGAGACAGCAGTACACTAACACTAATACAGAGACTTCAGTACACTAACAGTAATACAGAGACATCAGTACACTAACAGCAATACACAGACATCAGTACACTAACAGTAATACAGAGACATCAGTACACTAACACTAATACAGAGACATCAGTACACTAACACTAATACAGAGACATCAGTACACTAACAGCAATACAGAGACATCAGTACACTAACACTAATACAGAGACATCAGTACACTAACACTAATACAGAGACTTCAGTACACTAACAGCAATACAGAGACATCAGTACATTAACAGTAATACAGAGACACCAGTACACTAACACTAATACAGAGACATCAGTACACTAACAGTAATACAAAAAACATCAGTACACTAACAGTAATACAGAGACATCAGTACACTAACAGCAATGCAGAGACACCAGTACATCAACAGTAATACAGGGACATCAGTACATTAACACTAATACAGAGACATCAGTACACTAACACTAATACAGAGACATCAGTACACTAACAGCAATACAGACACATCAGTACACTAACAGCAATACAGAGACATCAGTACACTAACAGTAATACAGAGACATCAGTACACTAACACTAATACAGAGACATCAGTACATTAACACTAATACAGAGACATCAGTACACTAACAGCAATACAGAGACATCAGTACACTAACAGTAATACAGAGACATCAGTACACTAACACTAATACAGAGACATCAGTACATTAACACTAATACAGAGACACCAGTACACTAACACTAATACAGAGACACCAGTACACTAACACTAATACAGAGACATCAGTACACTAACACTAATACAGAGACTTCAGTACACTAACAGTAATACAGAGACATCAGTACACTAACATTAATACCGAGACATCAGTACACTAACAATAATACAGATACATCAGTACACTAACACTAATACAGAGATATCAGTACACTAACAGCAATACAGAGACACCAGTACACTAACAGCAATACAGAAACATCGGTACACTAACACTAATACAGAGACATCAGTACACTAACATTAATACTGAGACATCAGTACACTAACAGTAATACAGAGACATCAGTACACTAACAGTAATACCGAGACATCAGCACGCTAACAGTAATACAGAGACATCAGTACACTAACAGTAATACAGAAACATCAGTACACTAACACTAATACAGAGACATCAGTACACTAACACTAATACAGAGACATCAGTACACTAACACTAATACAGAAACATCAGTACACTAACAGTAATACAGAGACATCAGTACACTAACAGTAATATAGAGACATCAGTACACTAACACTAATACAGAGACATCAGTACACTAACAGTAATACAGAAACATCAGTACACTAACACTAATACAGAGACATCAGTACACTAACACTAATACAGAGACATCAGTACACTAACACTAATACAGAGACATCAGTACACTAACACTAATACAGAAACATCAGTACACTAACAGTAATACAGAGACACCAGTACACTAACACTAATACAGAGACACCAGTACACTAACACTAATACAGAGACATCAGTACACTAACAGCAATACAGAGGCATCAGTACACTAACAGTAATACAGAGACATCAGTACACTAACACTAATACAGAGACATCAGTACACTAACACTAATACAGAGACATCAGTACACTAACAGCAATACAGAGACACCAGTACATTAACACTAATACAGAGACATCAGTACACTAACAGTAATACAGAGACATCAGTACACTAACACTAATACAGAGACATCAGTACACTAACAGCAATACAGAGACATCAGTACACTAACACTAATACAGAGACATCAGTACACTAACACTAATACAGACACATCAGTACACTAACACTAATACAGAGACATCAGTACACTAACAGCAATACAGAGACATCAGTACACTAACAGCAATAGAGACACATCAGTACACTAACAGTAATACAGAGACATCAGTACACTAACAGTAATACAGAGACTTCAGTACACTAACAGCAATACAGAGACATCAGTACACTAACAGTAATACAGAGACTTCAGTATACTAACAGTAATACAGAGACATCAGTACACTAACAGCAATACAGAGACATCAGTACACTAACACTAATACAGAGACATCAGTACACTAACACTAATACAGAGACATCAGTACACTAACACTAATACAGAGATATCAGTACACTAACAGCAATACAGAGACATCAGTACACTAACAGTAATACAGAGACATCAGTACACTAACACTAATACAGAGACATCAGTAAACAAACACTAATACAGAGACTTCAGTACACTAACAGTAATACAGAGACATCAGTACACTAACAGCAATACAGAGACACCAGTACACTAACACTAATACAGAGACATCAGTACACTAACAGTAATACAGAGACATCAGTACACTAACACTAATACAGAGACATCAGTACACTAACAGCAATACAGAGACATCAGTACACTAACAGCAATACAGAGATATCAGTACACTAACACTAATACAGAGACATCAGTACACTAACACTAATACAGAGACATCAGTACATTAACAGTAATACAGAGACATCAGTACACTAACAGCAATACAGAGACATCAGTACATTAACACTAATACAGAGACATCAGTACACTAACACTAATACAGAGACATCAGTACACTAACAGTAATACAGAGACATCAGTACACTAACAGTAATACAGAGACATCAGTACACTAACACTAATACAGAGACATCAGTACATTAACACTAATACAGAGACATCAGTACACTAACACTAATACAGAGACATCAGTACACTAACAGCAATACAGAGACATCAGTACACTAACACTAATACAGAGACATCAGTACACTAACAGTAATACAGAGACAGCAGTACACTAACACTAATATAGAGACATCAGTACACTAACACTAATACAGAGACATCAGTACACTAACAGTAATACAGAAACATCAGTACACTAACACTAATACAGAGACATCAGTACACTAACACTAATACAGAGACATCAGTACACTAACACTAATACAGAGACATCAGTACACTAACACTAATACAGAAACATCAGTACACTAACAGTAATACAGAGACACCAGTACACTAACACTAATACAGAGACACCAGTACACTAACACTAATACAGAGACATCAGTACACTAACAGCAATACAGAGGCATCAGTACACTAACAGTAATACAGAGACATCAGTACACTAACACTAATACAGAGACATCAGTACACTAACACTAATACAGAGACATCAGTACACTAACAGCAATACAGAGACACCAGTACACTAACACTAATACAGAGACATCAGTACACTAACAGTAATACAGAGACATCAGTACACTAACACTAATACAGAGACATCAGTACACTAACAGCAATACAGAGACATCAGTACACTAACACTAATACAGAGACATCAGTACACTAACACTAATACAGACACATCAGTACACTAACACTAATACAGAGACATCAGTACACTAACAGCAATACAGAGACATCAGTACACTAACAGCAATAGAGACACATCAGTACACTAACAGTAATACAGAGACATCAGTACACTAACAGTAATACAGAGACTTCAGTACACTAACAGCAATACAGAGACATCAGTACACTAACAGTAATACAGAGACTTCAGTATACTAACAGTAATACAGAGACATCAGTACACTAACAGCAATACAGAGACATCAGTACACTAACACTAATACAGAGACATCAGTACACTAACACTAATACAGAGACATCAGTACACTAACACTAATACAGAGATATCAGTACACTAACAGCAATACAGAGACATCAGTACACTAACAGTAATACAGAGACATCAGTACACTAACACTAATACAGAGACATCAGTAAACAAACACTAATACAGAGACTTCAGTACACTAACAGTAATACAGAGACATCAGTACACTAACAGCAATACAGAGACACCAGTACACTAACACTAATACAGAGACATCAGTACACTAACAGTAATACAGAGACATCAGTACACTAACACTAATACAGAGACATCAGTACACTAACAGCAATACAGAGACATCAGTGCACTAACAGCAATACAGAGATATCAGTACACTAACACTAATACAGAGACATCAGTACACTAACACTAATACAGAGACATCAGTACATTAACAGTAATACAGAGACATCAGTACACTAACAGCAATACAGAGACATCAGTACATTAACACTAATACAGAGACATCAGTACACTAACACTAATACAGAGACATCAGTACACTAACAGTAATACAGAGACATCAGTACACTAACAGTAATACAGAGACATCAGTACACTAACACTACTACAGAGACATCAGTACATTAACACTAATACAGAGACATCAGTACACTAACACTAATACAGAGACATCAGTACACTAACAGCAATACAGAGACATCAGTACACTAACACTAATACAGAGACATCAGTACACTAACAGCAATACACAGACATCAGTACACTAACAGTAATACAGAGACATCAGTACACTAACACTAATACAGAGACATCAGTACACTAACACTAATACAGAGACATCAGTACACTAACAGCAATACAGAGACATCAGTACACTAACACTAATACAGAGACATCAGTACACTAACACTAATACAGAGACTTCAGTACACTAACAGCAATACAGAGACATCAGTACATTAACAGTAATACAGAGACACCAGTACACTAACAGTAATACAGAGACATCAGTACACTAACAGTAATACAGAGACACCAGTACACTAACAGTAATACAGAGACATCAGTACACTAACACTAATACACAGACATCAGTACACTAACACTAATACAGAGACATCAGTACACTAACAGTAATACAGAGATATCAGTACACTAACAGCAATACACAGACATCAGTACACTAACAGTAATACAAAAAACATCAGTACACTAACACTAATACAGAGACATCAGTACACTAACAGTAATACAGAGACATCAGTACACTAACAGCAATACAGAGACATCAGTACACTAACAGTAATACAGAGACACCAGTACACTAACAGTAATACACAGACATCAGTACACTAACAGTAATACAGAGATATCAGTACACTAACACTAATACAGAGACATCAGTACACTAACACTAATACAGAGACATCAGTACACTAACACTAATACAGAGACATCAGTACACTAACACTAATACAGAGACATGAGTACACTAACACTAATACAGAGACATGAGTACACTAACAGTAATACAGAGACATCAGTACACTAACAGTAATACAGAGACATCAGTACACTAACAGCAATACAGAGACATCAGTACACTAACAGTAATACAGAGACATCAGTACACTAACAGTAATACACAGACATCAGTACACTAACACTAATACAGAGACATCAGTACACTATGACTAATACAGAGAAATCAGTACATTAACACTAATACAGAGACATCAGTACATTAAGAGCAATACAGAGATATCAGTACACTAACAGTAATACAGAGACATCAGTACACTAACAGTAATACAGAGACATCAGTACACTAACACTAATACAGAGACATCAGTACACTAACACTAATACAGAGACATCAGTACACTAACACTAATACAGAGACATCAGTACACTAACACTAATACAGAGACATGAGTACACTAACACTAATACAGAGACATGAGTACACTAACAGTAATACAGAGACATCAGTACACTAACAGCAATACAGAGACATCAGTACACTAACAGTAATACAGAGACATCAGTACACTAACACTAATACAGAGACATCAGTACACTATGACTAATACAGAGAAATCAGTACATTAACACTAATACAGAGACATGAGTACACTAAAAGTAATACAGAGACATCAGTACACTAACAGCAATACAGAGACATCAGTACACTAACAGTAATACAGAGACATCAGTACACTAACACTAATACAGAGACATCAGTACACTAACAGTAATACAAAAAACATCAGTACACTAACAGTAATACAGAGACATCAGTACACTAACAGCAATGCAGAGACACCAGTACATCAACAGTAATACAGGGACATCAGTACATTAACACTAATACAGAGACATCAGTACACTAACACTAATACAGAGACATCAGTACACTAACAGCAATACAGACACATCAGTACACTAACAGCAATACAGAGACATCAGTACACTAACAGTAATACAGAGACATCAGTACACTAACACTAATACAGAGACATCAGTACATTAACACTAATACAGAGACATCAGTACACTAACAGCAATACAGAGACATCAGTACACTAACACTAATACAGAGACATCAGTACACTAACACTAATACAGAGACATCAGTACATTAACACTAATACAGAGACACCAGTACACTAACACTAATACAGAGACACCAGTACACTAACACTAATACAGAGACATCAGTACACTAACACTAATACAGAGACACCAGTACACTAACACTAATACAGAGACATCAGTACACTAACACTAATACAGAGACATCAGTACACTAACACTAATACAGAGACTTCAGTACACTAACAGTAATACAGAGACATCAGTACACTAACACTAATACAGAGACATCAGTACACTAACAGCAATACAGAGACATCAGTACACTAACAGCAATACAGAGACATCAGTACACTAACACTAATACAGAGACATCAGTACACTAACACTAATACAGAGACATCAGTACACTAACACTAATACAGAGACATGAGTACACTAACAGTAATACAGAGACATCAGTACACTAACAGCAATACAGAGACATCAGTACACTAACACTAATACAGAGACATCAGTACACTAACACTAATACAGAGACATCAGTACACTATGACTAATACAGAGAAATCAGTACATTAACACTAATACAGAGACATGAGTACACTAAAAGTAATACAGAGACATCAGTACACTAACAGCAATACAGAGACATCAGTACACTAACAGTAATACAGAGACATCAGTACACTAACACTAATACAGAGACATCAGTACACTAACAGTAATACAAAAAACATCAGTACACTAACAGTAATACAGAGACATCAGTACACTAACAGCAATGCAGAGACACCAGTACATCAACAGTAATACAGGAACATCAGTACATTAACACTAATACAGAGACATCAGTACACTAACACTAATACAGAGACATCAGTACACTAACAGCAATACAGACACATCAGTACACTAACAGCAATACAGAGACATCAGTACACTAACAGTAATACAGAGACATCAGTACACTAACACTAATACAGAGACATCAGTACATTAACACTAATACAGAGACATCAGTACACTAACAGCAATACAGAGACATCAGTACACTAACACTAATACAGAGACATCAGTACACTAACACTAATACAGAGACATCAGTACATTAACACTAATACAGAGACACCAGTACACTAACACTAATACAGAGACACCAGTACACTAACACTAATACAGAGACATCAGTACACTAACACTAATACAGAGACTTCAGTACACTAACAGTAATACAGAGACATCAGTACACTAACATTAATACCGAGACATCAGTACACTAACAGTAATACAGATACATCAGTACACTAACACTAATACAGAGATATCAGTACACTAACAGCAATACAGAGACACCAGTACACTAACAGCAATACAGAAACATCGGTACACTAACACTAATACAGAGACATCAGTACACTAACATTAATACTGAGACATCAGTACACTAACAGTAATACAGAGACATCAGTACACTAACAGTAATACCGAGACATCAGCACGCTAACAGTAATACAGAGACATCAGTACACTAACAGTAATACAGAAACATCAGTACACTAACACTAATACAGAGACATCAGTACACTAACACTAATACAGAGACATCAGTACACTAACACTAATACAGAAACATCAGTACACTAACAGTAATACAGAGACATCAGTACACTAACAGTAATATAGAGACATCAGTACACTAACACTAATACAGAGACATCAGTACACTAACAGTAATACAGAAACATCAGTACACTAACACTAATACAGAGACATCAGTACACTAACACTAATACAGAGACATCAGTACACTAACACTAATACAGAAACATCAGTACACTAACAGTAATACAGAGACACCAGTACACTAACACTAATACAGAGACACCAGTACACTAACACTAATACAGAGACATCAGTACACTAACACTAATACAGAGACATCAGTACACTAACAGTAATACAGACACATCAGTACACTAACACTAATACAGAGACATCAGTACACTAACAGCAATACAGAGACATCAGTACACTAACACTAATACAGAGACATCAGTACATTAACACTAATACAGAGACACCAGTACACTAACACTAATACAGAGATACCAGTACACTAACACTAATACAGAGACATCAGTACACTAACACTAATACAGAGACATCAGTACATTAACACTGATACAGAGACACCAGTACACTAACACTAATACAGAGACATCAGTACACTAACAGTAAAACAGAGACATCAGTACACTAACAGTAAAACAGAGACATCAGTACACTAACACTAATCTAGAGACATCAGTACACTAACAGCAATACAGAGACATCAGTACACTAACAGCAATACAGAAACATCGGTACACTAACACTAATACAGAGACATCAGTACACTAACATTAATACTGAGACATCAGTACACTAACAGTAATACAGAGACATCAGTACACTAACAGTAATACCGAGACATCAGCACGCTAACAGTAATACAGAGACATCAGTACACTAACAGTAATACAGAAACATCAGTACACTAACACTAATACAGAGACATCAGTACACTAACACTAATACAGAGACATCAGTACACTAACACTAATACAGAAACATCAGTACACTAACAGTAATACAGAGACATCAGTACACTAACAGTAATATAGAGACATCAGTACACTAACACTAATACAGAGACATCAGTACACTAACAGTAATACAGAAACATCAGTACACTAACACTAATACAGAGACATCAGTACACTAACACTAATACAGAGACATCAGTACACTAACACTAATACAGAAACATCAGTACACTAACAGTAATACAGAGACACCAGTACACTAACACTAATACAGAGACACCAGTACACTAACACTAATACAGAGACATCAGTACACTAACAGCAATACAGAGGCATCAGTACACTAACAGTAATACAGAGACATCAGTACACTAACACTAATACAGAGACATCAGTACACTAACACTAATACAGAGACATCAGTACACTAACAGCAATACAGAGACACCAGTACACTAACACTAATACAGAGACATCAGTACACTAACAGTAATACAGACACATCAGTACACTAACACTAATACAGAGACATCAGTACACTAACAGCAATACAGAGACATCAGTACACTAACACTAATACAGAGACATCAGTACATTAACACTAATACAGAGACACCAGTACACTAACACTAATACAGAGATACCAGTACACTAACACTAATACAGAGACATCAGTACACTAACACTAATACAGAGACATCAGTACATTAACACTGATACAGAGACACCAGTACACTAACACTAATACAGAGACATCAGTACACTAACAGTAAAACAGAGACATCAGTACACTAACAGTAAAACAGAGACATCAGTACACTAACACTAATCTAGAGACATCAGTACACTAACAGCAATACAGAGACATCAGTACACTAACAGTAATACAGAGACATCAGTACACTAACAGTAATACAGAGACATCTGTACACTAACACTAATACAGAGACATCAGTACACTAACACTAATACAGACACATCAGTACACTAACACTAATACAGAGACATCAGTACACTAACACTAATACAGAGACATCAGTACACTAACACTAATACAGAGACATCGGTACACTAACAGCAATATAGACACATCAGTACACTAACACTAATACAGAGACATCAGTGCACTAACAGTAATACAGAGACATCAGTACACTAACACTAATATAGAGACATGAGTACACTAACACTAATACACAGACATCAGTACATTAACAGTAATACAGAGACATCAGTACACTAACACTAATACAGAGACATCAGTACATTAACAGTAATAGAGAGACATCAGTACACTAACACTAATACAGAGACATCAGTACACTAACACTAATACAGAGACATCAGTACACTAACACTAATACAGAGACATCAGTACACTAACTGCAATACAGAGACATCAGTACACTAACACTAATACAGAGACATCAGTACACTAACAGTAATACAGAGACATCAGTACATTAACAGTAATAGAGAGACATCAGTACACTAACAGCAATACAGAGACACCAGTACACTAACAGTAATACAGAGAT
This sequence comes from Ostrea denselamellosa, assembly GCA_024699665.1. NCBI lineage: Eukaryota > Metazoa > Mollusca > Bivalvia > Ostreida > Ostreidae > Ostrea > Ostrea denselamellosa. The sequence goes on from JAMZEH010000038.1 coordinate 6,124,820, forward strand.
ATCAGTACACTAACACTAATACAGAGACATCAGTACACTAACAGCAATACAGACACATCAGTACACTAACACTAATACAGAGACATCAGTACACTAACAGGAATACAGAGACATCAGTACACTAACACTAATGCAGAGACATCAGTACACTAACACTAATACAGAGACATCAGTACACTAACACTAATACAGAGACATCAGTACACTAATAGTAAAACAGAGTCATCAGTACACTAACAGTAATACAGACACATCAGTACACTAACAGTAATACAGACACATCAGTACACTAACACTAATACAGACACATCAGTACACTAACACAAATACAGAGACATCAGTACACTAACAGTAATACAGAGACATCAGTACACTAACACTAATACAGAGCCATGCGTACACTAACACTAATACAGAGACATCAGTACACTAACACTAATACAGAGACATCAGTACACTAACAGCAATACAGACATTTCAGTACACTAACACTAATACAGAGATATCAGTACACTAACAGCAATACAGAGACATCAGTACACTAACACTAATACAGACACATCAGTACACTAACACTAATACAGAGACATCAGTACACTAACAATAATACAGAGACATCAGTACACTAACACTAATACAGAGACATCAGTACACTAACAGTAATACAGACACATCAGTACACTAACACTAATGCAGAGACATCAGTACACTAACAGCAATACAGAGACATCAGCACACTAACAGCAATACAGAGACGTCAGTACATTAACACTAATACAGAGACATCAGTACACTAACACTAATGCAGAGACATCAGTACACTAACACTAATACAGAGACATCAGTACACTAACAGCAATACAGAGACATCAGTACACTAACAGTAATACAGAGACATCAGTACACTAACAGTAATACAGAGACATCAGTACACTAACACTAATACAGAGACATCAGTACACTAACACTAATACAGAGACACCAGTACACTAACAGTAATACAGAGACATCAGTACACTAACAGCAATACAGAGACATCAGTACACTAACAGTAATACAGAGACATCAGTACACTAACACTAATACAGAGACATCAGTACACTAACACTAATACAGAGACATCAGTACACTAACAGCAATACAGAGACATCAGTACACTAACACTAATACAGAGACATCAGTACACTAACAGCAATACAGAGACATCAGTACATTAACAGTAATACAGAGACACCAGTACACTAACACTAATACAGAGACTTCAGTACACTAACAGCAATACAGAGACATCAGTACACTAACAGCAATACAGAGACATCAGTACACTAACACTAATACAGAGACATCGGTACACTAACACTAATACAGAGACATGAGTACACTAACACTAATACAGAGACATCAGTACACTAACAGCAATACAGAGACATCAGTACACTAACAGCAATACAGAGACATCAGTACACTAACAGTAATACAGAGACATCAGTACACTAGCACTAATGCAGAGACATCAGTACACTAACAGCAATACAGAGACATCAGCACTCTAACAGCAATACAGAGACATCAGTACACTAACAGTAATACAGAGACATCAGTACACTAACACTAATGCAGAGACATCAGTACACTAACACTAATACAGAGACATCAGTACACTAACAGCAATACAGAGACATCAGTACACTAACAGTAATACAGAGACATCAGTACACTAACACTAATACAGAGACATCAGTACACTAACACTAATACAGAGACTTCAGTACACTAACAGTAATACAGAGACATCAGTACACTAACAGCAATACAGAGACACCAGTACACTAACACTAATACAGAGACATCAGTACACTAACAGTAATACAGAGACATCAGTACACTAACACTAATACAGAGACATCAGTACACTAACAGCAATACAGAGATATCAGTACACTAACAGCAATACAGAGACATCAGTACATTAACACTAATACAGAGACATCAGTACACTAACACTAATACAGAGATATCAGTACACTAACAGTAATACAGAGACATCAGTACACTAACAGTAATACAGAGACATCAGTACACTAACACTAATACAGAGACATCAGTACATTAACACTAATACAGAGACATCAGTACACTAACACTAATAAAGAGACATCAGTACACTAACAGTAATACAGAGACAGCAGTACACTAACACTAATACAGAGACTTCAGTACACTAACAGTAATACAGAGACATCAGTACACTAACAGCAATACAGAGACATCAGTACATTAACAGCAATACAGAGACATCAGTACATTAACACTAATACAGAGACATCAGTACACTAACAGTAATACAGAGACATCAGTACACTAACACTAATACAGAGACTTCAGTACACTAACAGCAATACAGAGACATCAGTACACTAACACTAATACAGAGACATCAGTACACTAACACTAATACAGAGACATCAGTACACTAACACTAATACAGAGACATCAGTACACTAACACTAATACAGAGACATCAGTACACTAACAGTAATACAGAGACATCAGTACACTAACAGCAATACAGAGACATCAGTACACTAACAGTAATACAGAGACATCAGTACACTAACACTAATACAGAGACATCAGTACACTAACAGCAATACAGAGATATCAGTACACTAACAGCAATACAGAGACATCAGTACATTAACACTAATACAGAGACATCGGTACACTAACACTAATACAGAGACATCAGTACACTAACAGTAATACAGAGACATCAGTACACTAACAGTAATACAGAGACATCAGTACACTAAAACTAATACAGAGACATCAGTACATTAACACTAATACAGAGACATCAGTACACTAACACTAATACAGAGACATCAGTACACTAACAGCAATACAGAGACATCAGTACACTAACACTAATACAGAGACATCAGTACACTAACAGTAATACAGAGACATCAGTACACTAACACTAATACAGAGACTTCAGTACACTAACAGTAATACAGAGACATCAGTACACTAACAGGAATACAGAGACACCAGTACCCTAACACTAATACAGAGACATCAGTACACTAACAGTAATACAGAGACATCAGTACACTAACACTAATACAGAGACATCAGTACACTAACAGCAATACAGAGATATCAGTACACTAACAGCAATACAGAGACATCAGTACATTAACAGTAATACAGAGACATCAGTACACTAACACTAATACAGAGACATCAGTACACTAACAGTAATACAGAGACATCAGTACACTAACAGTAATACAGAGACATCAGTACACTAACACTAATACAGAGACATCAGTACATTAACACTAATACAGAGACATCAGTACACTAACACTAATAAAGAGACATCAGTACACTAACAGTAATACAGAGACAGCAGTACACTAACACTAATACAGAGACTTCAGTACACTAACAGTAATACAGAGACATCAGTACACTAACAGCAATACAGAGACATCAGTACATTAACAGCAATACAGAGACATCAGTACATTAACACTAATACAGAGACATCAGTACACTAACAGTAATACAGAGACATCAGTACACTAACACTAATACAGAGACTTCAGTACACTAACAGCAATACAGAGACATCAGTACACTAACACTAATACAGAGACATCAGTACACTAACACTAATACAGAGACATCAGTACACTAACACTAATACAGAGACATCAGTACACTAACACTAATTCAGAGACATCAGTACACTAACAGTAATACAGAGACATCAGTACACTAACAGCAATACAGAGACATCAGTACACTAACAGTAATACAGAGACATCAGTACACTAACACTAATACAGAGACATCAGTACACTAACACTAATACAGAGACATCAGTACACTAACAGTAATACAGAGACATCAGTACACTAACAGTAATACAGAGACATCAGTACACTAACACTAATACAGAGACATCAGTACATTAACACTAATACAGAGACATCAGTACACTAACACTAATACAGAGACATCAGTACACTAACAGCAATACAGAGACATCAGTACACTAACACTAATACAGAGACATCAGTACACTAACAGTAATACAGAGACAGCAGTACACTAACACTAATACAGAGACTTCAGTACACTAACAGTAATACAGAGACATCAGTACACTAACAGCAATACAGAGACATCAGTACACTAACAGTAATACAGAGACATCAGTACACTAACACTAATACAGAGACATCAGTACACTAACACTAATACAGAGACATCAGTACACTAACAGCAATACAGAGACATCAGTACACTAACACTAATACAGAGACATCAGTACATTAACACTAATACAGAGACATCAGTACACTAACACTAATACAGAGACATCAGTACACTAACACTAATACAGAGACATCAGTACACTAACAGTAATACAGAGACATCAGTACACTAACAGCAATACAGAGACATCAGTACACTAACAGTAATACAGAGACATCAGTACACTAACACTAATACAGAGACATCAGTACACTATGACTAATACAGAGAAATCAGTACATTAACACTAATACAGAGACATCAGTACACTAACACTAATACAGAGAAATCAGTACATTAACACTAATACAGAGACATCAGTACACTAACACTAATACAGAGACATCAGTACACTAACAGTAATACAGAGACATCAGTACACTAACAGCAATACAGAGACATCAGTACACTAACAGCAATACAGAGACATCAGTACACTAACAGTAATACAGAGACATGAGTACACTAACACTAATACAGAGACATCAGTACACTAACACTAATACAGAGACATCAGTACACTAACAGTAATACAGAGACATCAGTACACTAACAGTAATACAGAGACATCAGTACACTAACAGTAATACAGAGACATCAGTACACTAACACTAATACAGAGACATCAGTACACTAACACTAATACAGAGACATCAGTACACTAACACTAATACAGAGACATCAGTACACTAACAGCAATACAGAGATATCAGTACACTAACAGTAATACAGAGACATCAGTACACTAACACTAATACAGAGACATCAGTACACTAACAGTAATACAGAGACATCAGTACACTAACAGTAATACAGAGACATCAGTACACTAACAGCAATGCAGAGACACCAGTACATCAACAGTAATACAGGGACATCAGTACATTAACACTAATACAGAGACATCAGTACACTAACAGCAATACAGACACATCAGTACACTAACACTAATACAGAGACATCAGTACATTAACACTAATACAGAGACATCAGTACACTAACAGCAATACAGAGACATCAGTACACTAACAGTAATACAGATACATCAGTACACTAACAGTAATACAGAGACATCAGTACACTAACAGTAATACAGAGACACCAGTACATTAACACTAATACAGAGACATCAGTACTCTAACACTAATACAGAGACATCAGTACACTAACAGCAATATAGAGACATCAGTACACTAACAGTAATACAGAGACATCAGTACACTAACACTAATACAGAGACATCAGTACACTAACACTAATACAGAGACACCAGTACACTAACAGTAATACAGAGACATCAATACACTAACAGCAATACAGAGACATCAGTACACTAACAGTAATACAGAGACATCAGTACACTAACACTAATACAGAGACATCAGTACACTAACACTAATACAGAGACATCAGTACACTACCAGCAATACAGAGACATCAGTACACTAACACTAATACAGAGACATCAGTACACTAACAGCAATACAGAGACATCAGTACATTAACAGTAATACAGAGACACCAGTACACTAACACTAATACAGAGACTTCAGTACACTAACAGCAATACAGAGACATCAGTACACTAACAGCAATACAGAGACATCAGTACACTAACACTAATACAGAGACATCGGTACACTAACACTAATACAGAGACATGAGTACACTAACACTAATACAGAGACATCAGTACACTAACAGCAATACAGAGACATCAGTACACTAACAGCAATACAGAGACATCAGTACACTAACAGTAATACAGAGACATCAGTACACTAGCACTAATGCAGAGACATCAGTACACTAACAGCAATGCAGAGACACCAGTACATCAACAGTAATACAGGGACATCAGTACATTAACACTAATACAGAGACATCAGTACACTAACAGCAATACAGACACATCAGTACACTAACACTAATACAGAGACATCAGTACATTAACACTAATACAGAGACATCAGTACACTAACAGCAATACAGAGACATCAGTACACTAACAGTAATACAGATACATCAGTACACTAACAGTAATACAGAGACATCAGTACACTAACAGTAATACAGAGACACCAGTACATTAACACTAATACAGAGACATCAGTACTCTAACACTAATACAGAGACATCAGTACACTAACAGCAATATAGAGACATCAGTACACTAACAGTAATACAGAGACATCAGTACACTAACACTAATACAGAGACATCAGTACACTAACACTAATACAGAGAGATCAGTACACTAACACTAATACAGAGACATCAGTACACTAACACTAATACAGAGACATCAGTACACTAACAGTAATACAGAGACATCAGTACACTAACAGTAATACAGAGACATCAGTACACTAACAGCAATACACAGACATCAGTACACTAACAGCAATACAGAGACATCAGTACACTAACAGTAATACAGAGACATCAGTACAGTAACACTAATACAGAGAAATCAGTACACTAACAGCAATACAGAGAAATCAGTACATTAAGAGCAATACAGAGATATCAGTACACTAACAGTAATACAGAGACATCAGTACACTAACACTAATACAGAGACATCAGTACATTAACAGCAATACAGAGACATCAGTACACTAACAGCAATACAGAGATATCAGTACATTAACAGCAATATAGAGACATCAGTACACTAACACTAATACAGAGACATCAGTACATTAACACTAATACAGAGACATCAGTACACTAACAGTAATACAGAGACATCAGTACACTAACAGTAATACAGAGACATCAGTACACTAACAGTAATACAGAGACATCAGTACACTAACACTAATACAGAGACATCAGTACACTAACACTAATACAGAGACACCAGTACACTAACAGTAATACAGAGACATCAATACACTAACAGCAATACAGAGACATCAGTACACTAACAGTAATACAGAGACATCAGTACACTAACACTAATACAGAGACATCAGTACACTAACACTAATACAGAGACATCAGTACACTAACAGCAATACAGAGACATCAGTACACTAACACTAATACAGAGACATCAGTACACTAACAGCAATACAGAGACATCAGTACATTAACAGTAATACAGAGACACCAGTACACTAACACTAATACAGAGACTTCAGTACACTAACAGCAATACAGAGACATCAGTACACTAACAGCAATACAGAGACATCAGTACACTAACACTAATACAGAGACATCGGTACACTAACACTAATACAGAGACATGAGTACACTAACACTAATACAGAGACATCAGTACACTAACAGCAATACAGAGACATCAGTACACTAACAGCAATACAGAGACATCAGTACACTAACAGTAATACAGAGACATCAGTACACTAGCACTAATGCAGAGACATCAGTACACTAACAGCAATAGAGAGACATCAGCACACTAACAGCAATACAGAGACATCAGTACACTAACAGTAATACAGAGACATCAGTACACTAACACTAATGCAGAGACATCAGTACACTAACACTAATACAGAGACATCAGTACACTAACAGCAATACAGAGACATCAGTACACTAACAGTAATACAGAGACATCAGTACACTAACACTAATACAGAGACATCAGTACACTAACACTAATACAGAGACTTCAGTACACTAACAGTAATACAGAGACATCAGTACACTAACAGCAATACAGAGACACCAGTACACTAACACTAATACAGAGACATCAGTACACTAACACTAATACAGAGACATCAGTACACTAACACTAATACAGAGACATCAGTACACTAACAGCAATACAGAGATATCAGTACACTAACAGCAATACAGAGACATCAGTACATTAACACTAATACAGAGACATCAGTACACTAACACTAATACAGAGACATCAGTACACTAACAGTAATACAGAGACATCAGTACACTAACAGTAATACAGAGACATCAGTACACTAACACTAATACAGAGACATCAGTACATTAACACTAATACAGAGACATCAGTACACTAACAGTAATACAGAGACATCAGTACACTAACACTAATACAGAGACATCGGTACACTAACACTAATACAGAGACATGAGTACACTAACACTAATACAGAGACATCAGTACACTAACAGCAATACAGAGACATCAGTACACTAACAGCAATACAGAGACATCAGTACACTAACAGTAATACAGAGACATCAGTACACTAGCACTAATGCAGAGACATCAGTACACTAACAGCAATACAGAGACATCAGCACTCTAACAGCAATACAGAGACATCAGTACACTAACAGTAATACAGAGACATCAGTACACTAACACTAATGCAGAGACATCAGTACACTAACACTAATACAGAGACATCAGTACACTAACAGCAATACAGAGACATCAGTACACTAACAGTAATACAGAGACATCAGTACACTAACACTAATACAGAGACATCAGTACACTAACACTAATACAGAGACTTCAGTACACTAACAGTAATACAGAGACATCAGTACACTAACAGCAATACAGAGACACCAGTACACTAACACTAATACAGAGACATCAGTACACTAACAGTAATACAGAGACATCAGTACACTAACACTAATACAGAGACATCAGTACACTAACAGCAATACAGAGATATCAGTACACTAACAGCAATACAGAGACATCAGTACATTAACACTAATACAGAGACATCAGTACACTAACACTAATACAGAGATATCAGTACACTAACAGTAATACAGAGACATCAGTACACTAACAGTAATACAGAGACATCAGTACACTAACACTAATACAGAGACATCAGTACATTAACACTAATACAGAGACATCAGTACACTAACACTAATAAAGAGACATCAGTACACTAACAGTAATACAGAGACAGCAGTACACTAACACTAATACAGAGACTTCAGTACACTAACAGTAATACAGAGACATCAGTACACTAACAGCAATACAGAGACATCAGTACATTAACAGCAATACAGAGACATCAGTACATTAACACTAATACAGAGACATCAGTACACTAACAGTAATACAGAGACATCAGTACACTAACACTAATACAGAGACTTCAGTACACTAACAGCAATACAGAGACATCAGTACACTAACACTAATACAGAGACATCAGTACACTAACACTAATACAGAGACATCAGTACACTAACACTAATACAGAGACATCAGTACACTAACACTAATACAGAGACATCAGTACACTAACAGTAATACAGAGACATCAGTACACTAACAGCAATACAGAGACATCAGTACACTAACAGTAATACAGAGACATCAGTACACTAACACTAATACAGAGACATCAGTACACTAACAGCAATACAGAGATATCAGTACACTAACAGCAATACAGAGACATCAGTACATTAACACTAATACAGAGACATCGGTACACTAACACTAATACAGAGACATCAGTACACTAACAGTAATACAGAGACATCAGTACACTAACAGTAATACAGAGACATCAGTACACTAAAACTAATACAGAGACATCAGTACATTAACACTAATACAGAGACATCAGTACACTAACACTAATACAGAGACATCAGTACACTAACAGCAATACAGAGACATCAGTACACTAACACTAATACAGAGACATCAGTACACTAACAGTAATACAGAGACATCAGTACACTAACACTAATACAGAGACTTCAGTACACTAACAGTAATACAGAGACATCAGTACACTAACAGGAATACAGAGACACCAGTACCCTAACACTAATACAGAGACATCAGTACACTAACAGTAATACAGAGACATCAGTACACTAACACTAATACAGAGACATCAGTACACTAACAGCAATACAGAGATATCAGTACACTAACAGCAATACAGAGACATCAGTACATTAACAGTAATACAGAGACATCAGTACACTAACACTAATACAGAGACATCAGTACACTAACAGTAATACAGAGACATCAGTACACTAACAGTAATACAGAGACATCAGTACACTAACACTAATACAGAGACATCAGTACATTAACACTAATACAGAGACATCAGTACACTAACACTAATAAAGAGACATCAGTACACTAACAGTAATACAGAGACAGCAGTACACTAACACTAATACAGAGACTTCAGTACACTAACAGTAATACAGAGACATCAGTACACTAACAGCAATACAGAGACATCAGTACATTAACAGCAATACAGAGACATCAGTACATTAACACTAATACAGAGACATCAGTACACTAACAGTAATACAGAGACATCAGTACACTAACACTAATACAGAGACTTCAGTACACTAACAGCAATACAGAGACATCAGTACACTAACACTAATACAGAGACATCAGTACACTAACACTAATACAGAGACATCAGTACACTAACACTAATACAGAGACATCAGTACACTAACACTAATTCAGAGACATCAGTACACTAACAGTAATACAGAGACATCAGTACACTAACAGCAATACAGAGACATCAGTACACTAACAGTAATACAGAGACATCAGTACACTAACACTAATACAGAGACATCAGTACACTAACACTAATACAGAGACATCAGTACACTAACAGTAATACAGAGACATCAGTACACTAACAGTAATACAGAGACATCAGTACACTAACACTAATACAGAGACATCAGTACATTAACACTAATACAGAGACATCAGTACACTAACACTAATACAGAGACATCAGTACACTAACAGCAATACAGAGACATCAGTACACTAACACTAATACAGAGACATCAGTACACTAACAGTAATACAGAGACAGCAGTACACTAACACTAATACAGAGACTTCAGTACACTAACAGTAATACAGAGACATCAGTACACTAACAGCAATACAGAGACATCAGTACACTAACAGTAATACAGAGACATCAGTACACTAACACTAATACAGAGACATCAGTACACTAACACTAATACAGAGACATCAGTACACTAACAGCAATACAGAGACATCAGTACACTAACACTAATACAGAGACATCAGTACATTAACACTAATACAGAGACATCAGTACACTAACACTAATACAGAGACATCAGTACACTAACACTAATACAGAGACATCAGTACACTAACAGTAATACAGAGACATCAGTACACTAACAGCAATACAGAGACATCAGTACACTAACAGTAATACAGAGACATCAGTACACTAACACTAATACAGAGACATCAGTACACTATGACTAATACAGAGAAATCAGTACATTAACACTAATACAGAGACATCAGTACACTAACACTAATACAGAGAAATCAGTACATTAACACTAATACAGAGACATCAGTACACTAACACTAATACAGAGACATCAGTACACTAACAGTAATACAGAGACATCAGTACACTAACAGCAATACAGAGACATCAGTACACTAACAGCAATACAGAGACATCAGTACACTAACAGTAATACAGAGACATGAGTACACTAACACTAATACAGAGACATCAGTACACTAACACTAATACAGAGACATCAGTACACTAACAGTAATACAGAGACATCAGTACACTAACAGTAATACAGAGACATCAGTACACTAACAGTAATACAGAGACATCAGTACACTAACACTAATACAGAGACATCAGTACACTAACACTAATACAGAGACATCAGTACACTAACACTAATACAGAGACATCAGTACACTAACAGCAATACAGAGATATCAGTACACTAACAGTAATACAGAGACATCAGTACACTAACACTAATACAGAGACATCAGTACACTAACAGTAATACAGAGACATCAGTACACTAACAGTAATACAGAGACATCAGTACACTAACAGCAATGCAGAGACACCAGTACATCAACAGTAATACAGGGACATCAGTACATTAACACTAATACAGAGACATCAGTACACTAACAGCAATACAGACACATCAGTACACTAACACTAATACAGAGACATCAGTACATTAACACTAATACAGAGACATCAGTACACTAACAGCAATACAGAGACATCAGTACACTAACAGTAATACAGATACATCAGTACACTAACAGTAATACAGAGACATCAGTACACTAACAGTAATACAGAGACACCAGTACATTAACACTAATACAGAGACATCAGTACTCTAACACTAATACAGAGACATCAGTACACTAACAGCAATATAGAGACATCAGTACACTAACAGTAATACAGAGACATCAGTACACTAACACTAATACAGAGACATCAGTACACTAACACTAATACAGAGACACCAGTACACTAACAGTAATACAGAGACATCAATACACTAACAGCAATACAGAGACATCAGTACACTAACAGTAATACAGAGACATCAGTACACTAACACTAATACAGAGACATCAGTACACTAACACTAATACAGAGACATCAGTACACTACCAGCAATACAGAGACATCAGTACACTAACACTAATACAGAGACATCAGTACACTAACAGCAATACAGAGACATCAGTACATTAACAGTAATACAGAGACACCAGTACACTAACACTAATACAGAGACTTCAGTACACTAACAGCAATACAGAGACATCAGTACACTAACAGCAATACAGAGACATCAGTACACTAACACTAATACAGAGACATCGGTACACTAACACTAATACAGAGACATGAGTACACTAACACTAATACAGAGACATCAGTACACTAACAGCAATACAGAGACATCAGTACACTAACAGCAATACAGAGACATCAGTACACTAACAGTAATACAGAGACATCAGTACACTAGCACTAATGCAGAGACATCAGTACACTAACAGCAATGCAGAGACACCAGTACATCAACAGTAATACAGGGACATCAGTACATTAACACTAATACAGAGACATCAGTACACTAACAGCAATACAGACACATCAGTACACTAACACTAATACAGAGACATCAGTACATTAACACTAATACAGAGACATCAGTACACTAACAGCAATACAGAGACATCAGTACACTAACAGTAATACAGATACATCAGTACACTAACAGTAATACAGAGACATCAGTACACTAACAGTAATACAGAGACACCAGTACATTAACACTAATACAGAGACATCAGTACTCTAACACTAATACAGAGACATCAGTACACTAACAGCAATATAGAGACATCAGTACACTAACAGTAATACAGAGACATCAGTACACTAACACTAATACAGAGACATCAGTACACTAACACTAATACAGAGAGATCAGTACACTAACACTAATACAGAGACATCAGTACACTAACACTAATACAGAGACATCAGTACACTAACAGTAATACAGAGACATCAGTACACTAACAGTAATACAGAGACATCAGTACACTAACAGCAATACACAGACATCAGTACACTAACAGCAATACAGAGACATCAGTACACTAACAGTAATACAGAGACATCAGTACAGTAACACTAATACAGAGAAATCAGTACACTAACAGCAATACAGAGAAATCAGTACATTAAGAGCAATACAGAGATATCAGTACACTAACAGTAATACAGAGACATCAGTACACTAACACTAATACAGAGACATCAGTACATTAACAGCAATACAGAGACATCAGTACACTAACAGCAATACAGAGATATCAGTACATTAACAGCAATATAGAGACATCAGTACACTAACACTAATACAGAGACATCAGTACATTAACACTAATACAGAGACATCAGTACACTAACAGTAATACAGAGACATCAGTACACTAACAGTAATACAGAGACATCAGTACACTAACAGTAATACAGAGACATCAGTACACTAACACTAATACAGAGACATCAGTACACTAACACTAATACAGAGACACCAGTACACTAACAGTAATACAGAGACATCAATACACTAACAGCAATACAGAGACATCAGTACACTAACAGTAATACAGAGACATCAGTACACTAACACTAATACAGAGACATCAGTACACTAACACTAATACAGAGACATCAGTACACTAACAGCAATACAGAGACATCAGTACACTAACACTAATACAGAGACATCAGTACACTAACAGCAATACAGAGACATCAGTACATTAACAGTAATACAGAGACACCAGTACACTAACACTAATACAGAGACTTCAGTACACTAACAGCAATACAGAGACATCAGTACACTAACAGCAATACAGAGACATCAGTACACTAACACTAATACAGAGACATCGGTACACTAACACTAATACAGAGACATGAGTACACTAACACTAATACAGAGACATCAGTACACTAACAGCAATACAGAGACATCAGTACACTAACAGCAATACAGAGACATCAGTACACTAACAGTAATACAGAGACATCAGTACACTAGCACTAATGCAGAGACATCAGTACACTAACAGCAATAGAGAGACATCAGCACACTAACAGCAATACAGAGACATCAGTACACTAACAGTAATACAGAGACATCAGTACACTAACACTAATGCAGAGACATCAGTACACTAACACTAATACAGAGACATCAGTACACTAACAGCAATACAGAGACATCAGTACACTAACAGTAATACAGAGACATCAGTACACTAACACTAATACAGAGACATCAGTACACTAACACTAATACAGAGACTTCAGTACACTAACAGTAATACAGAGACATCAGTACACTAACAGCAATACAGAGACACCAGTACACTAACACTAATACAGAGACATCAGTACACTAACACTAATACAGAGACATCAGTACACTAACACTAATACAGAGACATCAGTACACTAACAGCAATACAGAGATATCAGTACACTAACAGCAATACAGAGACATCAGTACATTAACACTAATACAGAGACATCAGTACACTAACACTAATACAGAGACATCAGTACACTAACAGTAATACAGAGACATCAGTACACTAACAGTAATACAGAGACATCAGTACACTAACACTAATACAGAGACATCAGTACATTAACACTAATACAGAGACATCAGTACACTAACACTAATAAAGAGACATCAGTACACTAACAGTAATACAGAGACAGCAGTACACTAACACTAATACAGAGACTTCAGTACACTAACAGTAATACAGAGACATCAGTACACTAACAGCAATACAGAGACATCAGTACATTAACAGCAATACAGAGACATCAGTACATTAACACTAATACAGAGACATCAGTACACTAACACTAATACAGAGACTTCAGTACACTAACAGCAATACAGAGACATCAGTACACTAACACTAATACAGAGACATCAGTACACTAACACTAATACAGAGACATCAGTACACTAGCACTAATACAGAGACATCAGTACACTAACACTAATACAGAGACATCAGTACACTAACAGCAATACAGAGACATCAGTACACTAACAGTAATACAGAGACATCAGTACACTAACACTAATACAGAGACATCAGTACACTAACACTAATACAGAGACATCAGTACACTAACAGTAATACAGAGACATCAGTACACTAACAGTAATACAGAGACATCAGTACACTAACACTAATACAGAGACATCAGTACATTAACACTAATACAGAGACATCAGTACACTAACACTAATACAGAGACATCAGTACACTAACAGCAATACAGAGACATCAGTACACTAACACTAATACAGAGACATCAGTACACTAACAGTAATACAGAGACAGCAGTACACTAACACTAATACAGAGACTTCAGTACACTAACAGTAATACAGAGACATCAGTACACTAACAGCAATACAGAGACATCAGTACACTAACAGTAATACAGAGACATCAGTACACTAACACTAATACAGAGACATCAGTACACTAACACTAATACAGAGACATCAGTACACTAACAGCAATACAGAGACATCAGTACACTAACACTAATACAGAGACATCAGTACATTAACACTAATACAGAGACATCAGTACACTAACACTAATACAGAGACATCAGTACACTAACACTAATACAGAGACATCAGTACACTAACAGTAATACAGAGACATCAGTACACTAACAGCAATACAGAGACATCAGTACACTAACAGTAATACAGAGACATCAGTACACTAACACTAATACAGAGACATCAGTACACTATGACTAATACAGAGAAATCAGTACATTAACACTAATACAGAGACATCAGTACACTAACACTAATACAGAGAAATCAGTACATTAACACTAATACAGAGACATCAGTACACTAACACTAATACAGAGACATCAGTACACTAACAGTAATACAGAGACATCAGTACACTAACAGCAATACAGAGACATCAGTACACTAACAGCAATACAGAGACATCAGTACACTAACAGTAATACAGAGACATGAGTACACTAACACTAATACAGAGACATCAGTACACTAACACTAATACAGAGACATCAGTACACTGACAGTAATACAGAGACATCAGTACACTAACAGTAATACAGAGACATCAGTACACTAACAGTAATACAGAGACATCAGTACACTAACACTAATACAGAGACATCAGTACACTAACACTAATACAGAGACATCAGTACACTAACACTAATACAGAGACATCAGTACATTAACAGCAATACAGAGATATCAGTACACTAACAGTAATACAGAGACATCAGTACACTAACACTAATACAGAGACATCAGTACACTAACAGTAATACAGAGACATCAGTACACTAACAGTAATACAGAGACATCAGTACACTAACAGCAATGCAGAGACACCAGTACATCAACAGTAATACAGGAACATCAGTACATTAACACTAATACAGAGACATCAGTACACTAACAGCAATACAGACACATCAGTACACTAACACTAATACAGAGACATCAGTACATTAACACTAATACAGAGACATCAGTACACTAACAGCAATACAGAGACATCAGTACACTAACAGTAATACAGAGACATCAGTACACTAACAGCAATACAGAGACATCAGTACACTAACACTAATACAGAGACATCAGTACATTAACACTAATACAGAGACATCAGTACACTAACACTAATACAGAGACATCAGTACACTAACACTAATACAGAGACATCAGTACACTAACAGTAATACAGAGACATCAGTACACTAACAGCAATACAGAGACATCAGTACACTAACAGTAATACAGAGACATCAGTACACTAACACTAATACAGAGACATCAGTACACTATGACTAATACAGAGAAATCAGTACATTAACACTAATACAGAGACATCAGTACACTAACACTAATACAGAGAAATCAGTACATTAACACTAATACAGAGACATCAGTACACTAACACTAATACAGAGACATCAGTACACTAACAGTAATACAGAGACATCAGTACACTAACAGCAATACAGAGACATCAGTACACTAACAGCAATACAGAGACATCAGTACACTAACAGTAATACAGAGACATGAGTACACTAACACTAATACAGAGACATCAGTACACTAACACTAATACAGAGACATCAGTACATTAACACTAATACAGAGACATCAGTACACTAACAGTAATACAGAGACATCAGTACACTAACAGTAATACAGAGACATCAGTACACTAACAGTAATACAGAGACATCAGTACACTAACACTAATACAGAGACATCAGTACACTAACACTAATACAGAGACACCAGTACACTAACAGTAATACAGAGACATCAGTACACTAACAGCAATACAGAGACATCAGTACACTAACAGTAATACAGAGACATCAGTACACTAACACTAATACAGAGACATCAGTACACTAACACTAATACAGAGACATCAGTACACTAACAGCAATACAGAGACATCAGTACACTAACACTAATACAGAGACATCAGTACACTAACAGCAATACAGAGACATCAGTACATTAACAGTAATACAGAGACACCAGTACACTAACACTAATACAGAGACTTCAGTACACTAACAGCAATACAGAGACATCAGTACACTAACAGCAATACAGAGACATCAGTACACTAACACTAATACAGAGACATCGGTACACTAACACTAATACAGAGACACTGAGTACACTAACACTAATACAGAGACATCAGTACACTAACAGCAATACAGAGACATCAGTACACTAACAGCAATACAGAGACATCAGTACACTAACAGTAATACAGAGACATCAGTACACTAGCACTAATGCAGAGACATCAGTACACTAACAGCAATACAGAGACATCAGCACACTAACAGCAATACAGAGACATCAGTACACTAACAGTAATACAGAGACATCAGTACACTAACACTAATGCAGAGACATCAGTACACTAACACTAATACAGAGACATCAGTACACTAACAGCAATACAGAGACATCAGTACACTAACAGTAATACAGAGACATCAGTACACTAACACTAATACAGAGACATCAGTACACTAACACTAATACAGAGACTTCAGTACACTAACAGTAATACAGAGACATCAGTACACTAACAGCAATACAGAGACACCAGTACACTAACACTAATACAGAGACATCAGTACACTAACAGTAATACAGAGACATCAGTACACTAACACTAATACAGAGACATCAGTACACTAACAGCAATACAGAGATATCAGTACACTAACAGCAATACAGAGACATCAGTACATTAACACTAATACAGAGACATCAGTACACTAACACTAATACAGAGACATCAGTACACTAACAGTAATACAGAGACATCAGTACACTAACAGTAATACAGAGACATCAGTACACTAACACTAATACAGAGACATCAGTACATTAACACTAATACAGAGACATCAGTACACTAACACTAATAAAGAGACATCAGTACACTAACAGTAATACAGAGACAGCAGTACACTAACACTAATACAGAGACTTCAGTACACTAACAGTAATACAGAGACATCAGTACACTAACAGCAATACAGAGACATCAGTACATTAACAGCAATACAGAGACATCAGTACATTAACACTAATACAGAGACATCAGTACACTAACACTAATACAGAGACATCAGTACACTAACACTAATACAGAGACTTTAGTACACTAACAGCAATACAGAGACATCAGTACACTAACACTAATACAGAGACATCAGTACACTAACACTAATACAGAGACATCAGTACACTAACACTAATACAGAGACATCAGTACACTAACACTAATACAGAGACATCAGTACACTAACAGTAATACAGAGACATCAGTACACTAACAGCAATACAGAGACATCAGTACACTAACAGTAATACAGAGACATCAGTACACTAACACTAATACAGAGACATCAGTACACTAACAGCAATACAGAGATATCAGTACACTAACAGCAATACAGAGACATCAGTACATTAACACTAATACAGAGACATCGGTACACTAACACTAATACAGAGACATCAGTACACTAACAGTAATACAGAGACATCAGTACACTAACAGTAATACAGAGACATCAGTACACTAAAACTAATACAGAGACATCAGTACATTAACACTAATACAGAGACATCATTACACTAACACTAATACAGAGACATCAGTACACTAACAGCAATACAGAGACATCAGTACACTAACACTAATACAGAGACATCAGTACACTAACAGTAATACAGAGACATCAGTACACTAACACTAATACAGAGACTTCAGTACACTAACAGTAATACAGAGACATCAGTACACTAACAGCAATACAGAGACACCAGTACACTAACACTAATACAGAGACATCAGTACACTAACAGTAATACAGAGACATCAGTACACTAACACTAATACAGAGACATCAGTACACTAACAGCAATACAGAGATATCAGTACACTAACAGCAATACAGAGACATCAGTACATTAACACTAATACAGAGACATCAGTACACTAACAGTAATACAGAGACATCAGTACACTAACACTAATACAGAGACATCAGTACACTAACACTAATACAGAGACATCAGTACACTAACACTAATAAAGAGACATCAGTACACTAACAGTAATACAGAGACAGCAGTACACTAACACTAATACAGAGACTTCAGTACACTAACAGTAATACAGAGACATCAGTACACTAACAGCAATACAGAGACATCAGTACATTAACAGCAATACAGAGACATCAGTACATTAACACTAATACAGAGACATCAGTACACTAACAGTAATACAGAGACATCAGTACACTAACACTAATACAGAGACTTCAGTACACTAACAGCAATACAGAGACATCAGTACACTAACACTAATACAGAGACATCAGTACACTAACACTAATACAGAGACATCAGTACACTAACACTAATACAGAGACATCAGTACACTAACACTAATACAGAGACATCAGTACACTAACACTAATACAGAGACATCAGTACACTAACAGTAATACAGAGACATCAGTACACTAACAGCAATACAGAGACATCAGTACACTAACAGTAATACAGAGACATCAGTACACTAACACTAATACAGAGACATCAGTACACTAACACTAATACAGAGACATCAGTACACTAAGAGTAATACAGAGACATCAGTACACTAACAGTAATACAGAGACATCAGTACACTAACACTAATACAGAGACATCAGTACATTAACACTAATACAGAGACATCAGTACACTAACACTAATACAGAGACATCAGTACACTAACAGCAATACAGAGACATCAGTACACTAACACTAATACAGAGACATCAGTACACTAACAGTAATACAGAGACAGCAGTACACTAACACTAATACAGAGACTTCAGTACACTAACAGTAATACAGAGACATCAGTACACTAACAGCAATACAGAGACATCAGTACACTAACAGTAATACAGAGACATCAGTACACTAACACTAATACAGAGACATCAGTACACTAACACTAATACAGAGACATCAGTACACTAACAGCAATACAGAGACATCAGTACACTAACACTAATACAGAGACATCAGTACATTAACACTAATACAGAGACATCAGTACACTAACACTAATACAGAGACATCAGTACACTAACACTAATACAGAGACATCAGTACACTAACAGTAATACAGAGACATCAGTACACTAACAGCAATACAGAGACATCAGTACACTAACAGTAATACAGAGACATCAGTACACTAACACTAATACAGAGACATCAGTACACTATGACTAATACAGAGAAATCAGTACATTAACACTAATACAGAGACATCAGTACACTAACACTAATACAGAGAAATCAGTACATTAACACTAATACAGAGACATCAGTACACTAACACTAATACAGAGACATCAGTACACTAACAGTAATACAGAGACATCAGTACACTAACAGCAATACAGAGACATCAGTACACTAACAGCAATACAGAGACATCAGTACACTAACAGTAATACAGAGACATGAGTACACTAACACTAATACAGAGACATCAGTACACTAACACTAATACAGAGACATCAGTACACTAACAGTAATACAGAGACATCAGTACACTAACAGCAATACAGAGACATCAGTACACTAACAGTAATACAGAGACATCAGTACACTAACACTAATACAGAGACATCAGTACACTAACACTAATACAGAGACATCAGTACACTAACACTAATACAGAGACTTCAGTACACTAACAGCAATACAGAGATATCAGTACACTAACAGTAATACAGAGACATCAGTACACTAACACTAATACAGAGACATCAGTACACTAACAGTAATACAGAGACATCAGTACACTAACAGTAATACAGAGACATCAGTACACTAACAGCAATGCAGAGACACCAGTACA
Source organism: Ostrea denselamellosa (assembly GCA_024699665.1). Lineage (NCBI taxonomy): Eukaryota > Metazoa > Mollusca > Bivalvia > Ostreida > Ostreidae > Ostrea > Ostrea denselamellosa. The sequence continues at coordinate 6,147,090 of JAMZEH010000038.1, forward strand.
TCAACAGTAATACAGGGACATCAGTACATTAACACTAATACAGAGACATCAGTACACTAACAGCAATACAGACACATCAGTACACTAACACTAATACAGAGACATCAGTACATTAACACTAATACAGAGACATCAGTACACTAACAGCAATACAGAGACATCAGTACACTAACAGTAATACAGAGACATCAGTACAGTAACACTAATACAGAGAAATCAGTACACTAACAGCAATACAGAGAAATCAGTACATTAAGAGCAATACAGAGATATCAGTACACTAACAGTAATACAGAGACATCAGTACACTAACACTAATACAGAGACATCAGTACATTAACAGCAATACAGAGACATCAGTACACTAACAGCAATACAGAGATATCAGTACATTAACAGCAATATAGAGACATCAGTACACTAACACTAATACAGAGACATCAGTACATTAACACTAATACAGAGACATCAGTACACTAACAGCAATACAGAGACATCAGTACACTAACAGTAATACAGAGACATCAGTACACTAACACTAATACAGAGACATCAGTACACTAACAGCAATACAGAGATATCAGTACATTAACACTAATACAGAGACATCAGTACATTAACAGTAATACAGAGACATCAGTACACTAACAGCAATACAGAGATATCAGTACATTAACAGCAATATAGAGACATCAGTACACTAACACTAATACAGAGACATCAGTACATTAACACTAATACAGAGACATCAGTACACTAACAGTAATACAGAGACATCAGTACACTAACAGTAATACAGAGACATCAGTACACTAACACTAATACAGAGACATCAGTACACTAACAGTAATACAGAGACACCAGTACATTAACACTAATACAGAGACATCAGTACACTAACACTAATACAGAGACATCAGTACACTAACAGTAATACAGAGACATCAGTACACTAACAGCAATACAGAGACATCAGTACACTAACAGTAATACAGAGACATCAGTACACTAACACTAATACAGAGACATCAGTGCACTAACAGTAATACAGAGACATCAGTACACTAACACTAATACAGAGACATCAGTGCACTAACACTAATACAGAGACATCAGTACACTAACACTAATACAGAGACATGAGTACACTAACACTAATACACAGACATCAGTACATTAACAGTAATACAGAGACATCAGTACACTAACAGCAATACAGAGACATCAGTACACTAACAGTAATACAGAAACATCAGTACACTAACACTAATACAGAGACATCAGTACACTAACAGTAATACAGACACATCAGTACACTAACACTAATACAGAAACATCAGTACACTAACAGTAATACAGAGACATCAGTACACTAACACTAATACAGAGACATCAGTACACTAACACTAATACAGAGATATCAGTACACTAACAGTAATAAAGAGACATCAGTACACTAACACTAATACAGAGACATCAGTACACTAACACTAATACAGAGACATCAGTACACTAACACTAATACAGAGACATCAGTACACTAACAGTAATACAGAGATATCAGTACACTAACAGTAATACAGAGACATCAGTACACTAACACTAATACAGAGACATCAGTACACTAACACTAAAACAGAGACATCAGTACACTAACACTAATACAGAGACATCAGTACACTAACAGCAATACAGAGACATCAGTACACTAACACTAATACAGAGACATCAGTACACTAACAGTAATAAAGAGACATCAGTACATTAACAGTAATAGAGAGACATCAGTACACTAACAGCAATACAGAGACATCAGTACACTAACACTAATGCAGAGACATCAGTACACTAACACTAATACAGAGACATCAGTACACTAACACTAATACAGAGACATCAGTACACTAATAGTAAAACAGAGACATCAGTACACTAACAGTAATACAGACTCATCAGTACACTAACAGTAATACAGACACATCAGTACACTAACACTAATACAAACACATCAGTACACTAACACTAATACAGAGACATCAGTACACTAACACTAAGACAGAGACATCAGTACACTAACACTAATACAGAGCCATGAGTACACTAACACTAATACAGAGACATCAGTACACTAACACTAATACAGAGACATCAGTACACTAACAGCAATACAGACACTTCAGTACACTAACACTAATACAGAGATATCAGTACACTAACAGCAATACAGAGACATCAGTACACTAACACTAATACAGACACATCAGTACACTAACACTAATACAGAGACATCAGTACACTAACAATAATACAGAGACATCAGTACACTAACACTAATACAGAGACATCAGTACACTAACAGTAATACAGACACATCAGTACACTAACACTAATGCAGAGACATCAGTACACTAACAGCAATACAGAGACATCAGCACACTAACAGCAATACAGAGACATCAGTACACTAACAGTAATACAGAGACATCAGTACACTAACACTAATGCAGAGACATCAGTACACTAACACTAATACAGAGACATCAGTACATTAACAGTAATACTGAGACATCAGTACACTAACACTGATACAGAGACATCAGTACACTAACAGCAATACAGATACATCAGTACACTAACAGTAATACAGAGACATCAGTACACTAACAGTAATACAGAGACACCAGTACATTAACACTAATACAGAGACATCAGTACTCTAACACTAATACAGAGACATCAGTACACTAACAGCAATATAGAGACATCAGTACACTAACAGTAATACAGAGACATCAGTACACTAACACTAATACAGAGACATCAGTACACTAACACTAATACAGAGAGATCAGTACACTAACACTAATACAGAGACACCAGTACACTAACACTAATACAGAGACATCAGCACACTAACAGTAATACAGAGACATCAGTACACTAACAGTAATACAGAGACATCAGTACACTAACAGCAATACACAGACATCAGTACACTAACAGCAATACAGAGACATCAGTACACTAACAGTAATACAGAGACATCAGTACAGTAACACTAATACAGAGAAATCAGTACACTAACAGCAATACAGAGAAATCAGTACATTAAGAGCAATACAGAGATATCAGTACACTAACAGTAATACAGAGACATCAGTACACTAACACTAATACAGAGACATCAGTACATTAACAGCAATACAGAGACATCAGTACACTAACAGCAATACAGAGATATCAGTACACTAACAGTAATACAGAGATATCAGTACACTAACAGTAATACAGAGACATCAGTACACTAACACTAATACAGAGACATCAGTGCACTAACAGTAATACAGAGACATCAGTACACTAACACTAATACAGAGACATCAGTGCACTAACACTAATACAGAGACATCAGTACACTAACACTAATACAGAGACATGAGTACACTAACACTAATACACAGACATCAGTACATTAACAGTAATACAGAGACATCAGTACACTAACAGCAATACAGAGACATCAGCACACTAACAGTAATACAGAAACATCAGTACACTAACAGCAATACAGAGACATCAGTACACTAACACTAATACAGAGACATCAGTACATTAACACTAATACAGAGAAATCAGTACACTAACAGCAATACAGAGAAATCAGTACATTAAGAGCAATACAGAGATATCAGTACACTAACAGTAATACAGAGACATCAGTACACTAACACTAATACAGAGACATCAGTACATTAACAGTAATACAGAGACATCAGTACACTAACAGCCATACAGAGATATCAGTACATTAACAGCAATATAGAGACATCAGTACACTAACACTAATACAGAGACATCAGTACATTAACACTAATACAGAGACATCAGTACACTAACAGCAATACAGAGACATCAGTACACTAACAGTAATACAGAGACATCAGTACACTAACACTAATACAGAGACATCAGTACACTAACAGCAATACAGAGATATCAGTACACTAACAGCAATACAGAGACATCAGTACATTAACACTAATACAGAGACATCAGTACACTAACACTAATACAGAGACATCAGTACACTAACAGTAATACAGAGACATCAGTACACTAACAGTAATACAGAGACATCAGTACACTAACACTAATACAGAGACATCAGTACATTAACACTAATACAGAGACATCAGTACACTAACACTAATAAAGAGACATCAGTACACTAACAGTAATACAGAGACAGCAGTACACTAACACTAATACAGAGACTTCAGTACACTAACAGTAATACAGAGACATCAGTACACTAACAGCAATACAGAGACATCAGTACATTAACAGCAATACAGAGACATCAGTACATTAACACTAATACAGAGACATCAGTACACTAACACTAATACAGAGACATCAGTACACTAACACTAATACAGAGACTTTAGTACACTAACAGCAATACAGAGACATCAGTACACTAACACTAATACAGAGACATCAGTACACTAACACTAATACAGAGACATCAGTACACTAACACTAATACAGAGACATCAGTACACTAACACTAATACAGAGACATCAGTACACTAACAGTAATACAGAGACATCAGTACACTAACAGCAATACAGAGACATCAGTACACTAACAGTAATACAGAGACATCAGTACACTAACACTAATACAGAGACATCAGTACACTAACAGCAATACAGAGATATCAGTACACTAACAGCAATACAGAGACATCAGTACATTAACACTAATACAGAGACATCGGTACACTAACACTAATACAGAGACATCAGTACACTAACAGTAATACAGAGACATCAGTACACTAACAGTAATACAGAGACATCAGTACACTAAAACTAATACAGAGACATCAGTACATTAACACTAATACAGAGACATCAGTACACTAACACTAATACAGAGACATCAGTACACTAACAGCAATACAGAGACATCAGTACACTAACACTAATACAGAGACATCAGTACACTAACAGTAATACAGAGACATCAGTACACTAACACTAATACAGAGACTTCAGTACACTAACAGTAATACAGAGACATCAGTACACTAACAGCAATACAGAGACACCAGTACACTAACACCAATACAGAGACATCAGTACACTAACAGTAATACAGAGACATCAGTACACTAACACTAATACAGAGACATCAGTACACTAACACTAATACAGAGACATCAGTACACTAACAGTAATACAGAGACATCAGTACACTAACAGTAATACAGAGACATCAGTACACTAACACTAATACAGAGACATCAGTACACTAACACTAATACAGAGACATCAGTACACTAACACTAATAAAGAGACATCAGTACACTAACAGTAATACAGAGACAGCAGTACACTAACACTAATACAGAGACTTCAGTACACTAACAGTAATACAGAGACATCAGTACACTAACAGCAATACAGAGACATCAGTACATTAACAGCAATACAGAGACATCAGTACATTAACACTAATACAGAGACATCAGTACACTAACAGTAATACAGAGACATCAGTACACTAACACTAATACAGAGACTTCAGTACACTAACAGCAATACAGAGACATCAGTACACTAACACTAATACAGAGACATCAGTACACTAACACTAATACAGAGACATCAGTACACTAACACTAATACAGAGACATCAGTACACTAACACTAATACAGAGACATCAGTACACTAACACTAATACAGAGACATCAGTACACTAACAGTAATACAGAGACATCAGTACACTAACAGCAATACAGAGACATCAGTACACTAACAGTAATACAGAGACATCAGTACACTAACACTAATACAGAGACATCAGTACACTAACACTAATACAGAGAAAGCAGTACACTAAGAGTAATACAGAGACATCAGTACACTAACAGTAATACAGAGACATCAGTACACTAACACTAATACAGAGACATCAGTACATTAACACTAATACAGAGACATCAGTACACTAACACTAATACAGAGACATCAGTACACTAACAGCAATACAGAGACATCAGTACACTAACACTAATACAGAGACATCAGTACACTAACAGTAATACAGAGACAGCAGTACACTAACACTAATACAGAGACTTCAGTACACTAACAGTAATACAGAGACATCAGTACACTAACAGCAATACAGAGACATCAGTACACTAACAGTAATACAGAGACATCAGTACACTAACACTAATACAGAGACATCAGTACACTAACACTAATACAGAGACATCAGTACACTAACAGCAATACAGAGACATCAGTACACTAACACTAATACAGAGACATCAGTACATTAACACTAATACAGAGACATCAGTACACTAACACTAATACAGAGACATCAGTACACTAACACTAATACAGAGACATCAGTACACTAACAGTAATACAGAGACATCAGTACACTAACAGCAATACAGAGACATCAGTACACTAACAGTAATACAGAGACATCAGTACACTAACACTAATACAGAGACATCAGTACACTATGACTAATACAGAGAAATCAGTACATTAACACTAATACAGAGACATCAGTACACTAACACTAATACAGAGAAATCAGTACATTAACACTAATACAGAGACATCAGTACACTAACACTAATACAGAGACATCAGTACACTAACAGTAATACAGAGACATCAGTACACTAACAGCAATACAGAGACATCAGTACACTAACAGCAATACAGAGACATCAGTACACTAACAGTAATACAGAGACATGAGTACACTAACACTAATACAGAGACATCAGTACACTAACACTAATACAGAGACATCAGTACACTAACAGTAATACAGAGACATCAGTACACTAACAGCAATACAGAGACATCAGTACACTAACAGTAATACAGAGACATCAGTACACTAACACTAATACAGAGACATCAGTACACTAACACTAATACAGAGACATCAGTACACTAACACTAATACAGAGACTTCAGTACACTAACAGCAATACAGAGATATCAGTACACTAACAGTAATACAGAGACATCAGTACACTAACACTAATACAGAGACATCAGTACACTAACAGTAATACAGAGACATCAGTACACTAACAGTAATACAGAGACATCAGTACACTAACAGCAATGCAGAGACACCAGTACATCAACAGTAATACAGGGACATCAGTACATTAACACTAATACAGAGACATCAGTACACTAACAGCAATACAGACACATCAGTACACTAACACTAATACAGAGACATCAGTACATTAACACTAATACAGAGACATCAGTACACTAACAGCAATACAGAGACATCAGTACACTAACAGTAATACAGAGACATCAGTACAGTAACACTAATACAGAGAAATCAGTACACTAACAGCAATACAGAGAAATCAGTACATTAAGAGCAATACAGAGATATCAGTACACTAACAGTAATACAGAGACATCAGTACACTAACACTAATACAGAGACATCAGTACATTAACAGCAATACAGAGACATCAGTACACTAACAGCAATACAGAGATATCAGTACATTAACAGCAATATAGAGACATCAGTACACTAACACTAATACAGAGACATCAGTACATTAACACTAATACAGAGACATCAGTACACTAACAGCAATACAGAGACATCAGTACACTAACAGTAATACAGAGACATCAGTACACTAACACTAATACAGAGACATCAGTACACTAACAGCAATACAGAGATATCAGTACATTAACACTAATACAGAGACATCAGTACATTAACAGTAATACAGAGACATCAGTACACTAACAGCAATACAGAGATATCAGTACATTAACAGCAATATAGAGACATCAGTACACTAACACTAATACAGAGACATCAGTACATTAACACTAATACAGAGACATCAGTACACTAACAGTAATACAGAGACATCAGTACACTAACAGTAATACAGAGACATCAGTACACTAACACTAATACAGAGACATCAGTACACTAACAGTAATACAGAGACACCAGTACATTAACACTAATACAGAGACATCAGTACACTAACACTAATACAGAGACATCAGTACACTAACAGTAATACAGAGACATCAGTACACTAACAGCAATACAGAGACATCAGTACACTAACAGTAATACAGAGACATCAGTACACTAACACTAATACAGAGACATCAGTGCACTAACAGTAATACAGAGACATCAGTACACTAACACTAATACAGAGACATCAGTGCACTAACACTAATACAGAGACATCAGTACACTAACACTAATACAGAGACATGAGTACACTAACACTAATACACAGACATCAGTACATTAACAGTAATACAGAGACATCAGTACACTAACAGCAATACAGAGACATCAGTACACTAACAGTAATACAGAAACATCAGTACACTAACACTAATACAGAGACATCAGTACACTAACAGTAATACAGACACATCAGTACACTAACACTAATACAGAAACATCAGTACACTAACAGTAATACAGAGACATCAGTACACTAACACTAATACAGAGACATCAGTACACTAACACTAATACAGAGATATCAGTACACTAACAGTAATAAAGAGACATCAGTACACTAACACTAATACAGAGACATCAGTACACTAACACTAATACAGAGACATCAGTACACTAACACTAATACAGAGACATCAGTACACTAACAGTAATACAGAGATATCAGTACACTAACAGTAATACAGAGACATCAGTACACTAACACTAATACAGAGACATCAGTACACTAACACTAAAACAGAGACATCAGTACACTAACACTAATACAGAGACATCAGTACACTAACAGCAATACAGAGACATCAGTACACTAACACTAATACAGAGACATCAGTACACTAACAGTAATAAAGAGACATCAGTACATTAACAGTAATAGAGAGACATCAGTACACTAACAGCAATACAGAGACATCAGTACACTAACACTAATGCAGAGACATCAGTACACTAACACTAATACAGAGACATCAGTACACTAACACTAATACAGAGACATCAGTACACTAATAGTAAAACAGAGACATCAGTACACTAACAGTAATACAGACTCATCAGTACACTAACAGTAATACAGACACATCAGTACACTAACACTAATACAAACACATCAGTACACTAACACTAATACAGAGACATCAGTACACTAACACTAAGACAGAGACATCAGTACACTAACACTAATACAGAGCCATGAGTACACTAACACTAATACAGAGACATCAGTACACTAACACTAATACAGAGACATCAGTACACTAACAGCAATACAGACACTTCAGTACACTAACACTAATACAGAGATATCAGTACACTAACAGCAATACAGAGACATCAGTACACTAACACTAATACAGACACATCAGTACACTAACACTAATACAGAGACATCAGTACACTAACAATAAAACAGAGACATCAGTACACTAACACTAATACAGAGACATCAGTACACTAACAGTAATACAGACACATCAGTACACTAACACTAATGCAGAGACATCAGTACACTAACAGCAATACAGAGACATCAGCACACTAACAGCAATACAGAGACATCAGTACACTAACAGTAATACAGAGACATCAGTACACTAACACTAATGCAGAGACATCAGTACACTAACACTAATACAGAGACATCAGTACATTAACAGTAATACTGAGACATCAGTACACTAACACTGATACAGAGACATCAGTACACTAACAGCAATACAGATACATCAGTACACTAACAGTAATACAGAGACATCAGTACACTAACAGTAATACAGAGACACCAGTACATTAACACTAATACAGAGACATCAGTACTCTAACACTAATACAGAGACATCAGTACACTAACAGCAATATAGAGACATCAGTACACTAACAGTAATACAGAGACATCAGTACACTAACACTAATACAGAGACATCAGTACACTAACACTAATACAGAGAGATCAGTACACTAACACTAATACAGAGACACCAGTACACTAACACTAATACAGAGACATCAGTACACTAACAGTAATACAGAGACATCAGTACACTAACACTAATACAGAGACATCAGTACACTAACAGCAATACACAGACATCAGTACACTAACAGTAATACAGAGACATCAGTACACTAACACTAATACAGACACATCAGTACACTAACACTAATACAGAGACATCAGTACACTAACAATAATACAGAGACATCAGTACACTAACACTAATACAGAGACATCAGTACACTAACAGTAATACAGACACATCAGTACACTAACACTAATGCAGAGACATCAGTACACTAACAGCAATACAGAGACATCAGCACACTAACAGCAATACAGAGACATCAGTACACTAACAGTAATACAGAGACATCAGTACACTAACACTAATGCAGAGACATCAGTACACTAACACTAATACAGAGACATCAGTACATTAACAGTAATACTGAGACATCAGTACACTAACACTGATACAGAGACATCAGTACACTAACAGCAATACAGATACATCAGTACACTAACAGTAATACAGAGACATCAGTACACTAACAGTAATACAGAGACACCAGTACATTAACACTAATACAGAGACATCAGTACTCTAACACTAATACAGAGACATCAGTACACTAACAGCAATATAGAGACATCAGTACACTAACAGTAATACAGAGACATCAGTACACTAACACTAATACAGAGACATCAGTACACTAACACTAATACAGAGAGATCAGTACACTAACACTAATACAGAGACACCAGTACACTAACACTAATACAGAGACATCAGTACACTAACAGTAATACAGAGACATCAGTACACTAACACTAATACAGAGACATCAGTACACTAACAGCAATACACAGACATCAGTACACTAACAGCAATACAGAGACATCAGTACACTAACAGTAATACAGAGACATCAGTACAGTAACACTAATACAGAGAAATCAGTACACTAACAGCAATACAGAGAAATCAGTACATTAAGAGCAATACAGAGATATCAGTACACTAACAGTAATACAGAGACATCAGTACACTAACACTAATACAGAGACATCAGTACATTAACAGCAATACAGAGACATCAGTACACTAACAGCAATACAGAGATATCAGTACACTAACAGTAATACAGAGATATCAGTACACTAACAGTAATACAGAGACATCAGTACACTAACACTAATACAGAGACATCAGTGCACTAACAGTAATACAGAGACATCAGTACACTAACACTAATACAGAGACATCAGTGCACTAACACTAATACAGAGACATCAGTACACTAACACTAATACAGAGACATGAGTACACTAACACTAATACACAGACATCAGTACATTAACAGTAATACAGAGACATCAGTACACTAACAGCAATACAGAGACATCAGCACACTAACAGTAATACAGAAACATCAGTACACTAACAGCAATACAGAGACATCAGTACACTAACACTAATACAGAGACATCAGTACATTAACACTAATACAGAGAAATCAGTACACTAACAGCAATACAGAGAAATCAGTACATTAAGAGCAATACAGAGATATCAGTACACTAACAGTAATACAGAGACATCAGTACACTAACACTAATACAGAGACATCAGTACATTAACAGCAATACAGAGACATCAGTACACTAACAGCCATACAGAGATATCAGTACATTAACAGCAATATAGAGACATCAGTACACTAACACTAATACAGAGACATCAGTACATTAACACTAATACAGAGACATCAGTACACTAACAGCAATACAGAGACATCAGTACACTAACAGTAATACAGAGACATCAGTACACTAACACTAATACAGAGACATCAGTACACTAACAGCAATACAGAGATATCAGTACATTAACACTAATACAGAGACATCAGTACATTAACAGTAATACAGAGACATCAGTACACTAACAGCAATACAGAGATATCAGTACATTAACAGCAATATAGAGACATCAGTACACTAACACTAATACAGAGACATCAGTACATTAACACTAATACAGAGACATCAGTACACTAACAGCAATACAGAGACATCAGTACACTAACAGTAATACAGAGACATCAGTACACTAACACTAATACAGAGACATCAGTACACTAACAGTAATACAGAGACACCAGTACATTAACACTAATACAGAGACATCAGTACACTAACACTAATACAGAGACATCAGTACACTAACAGTAATACAGAGACATCAGTACACTAACAGCAATACAGAGACATCAGTACACTAACAGTAATACAGAGACATCAGTACACTAACACTAATACAGAGACATCAGTGCACTAACAGTAATACAGAGACATCAGTACACTAACACTAATACAGAGACATCAGTGCACTAACACTAATACAGAGACATCAGTACACTAACACTAATACAGAGACATGAATACACTAACACTAATACACAGACATCAGTACATTAACAGTAATACAGAGACATCAGTACACTAACAGCAATACAGAGACATCAGTACACTAACAGTAATACAGAAACATCAGTACACTAACACTAATACAGAGACATCAGTACACTAACAGTAATACAGACACATCAGTACACTAACACTAATACAGAAACATCAGTACACTAACAGTAATACAGAGACATCAGTACACTAACACTAATACAGAGACATCAGTACACTAACACTAATACAGAGATATCAGTACACTAACAGTAATAAAGAGACATCAGTACACTAACACTAATACAGAGACATCAGTACACTAACACTAATACAGAGACATCAGTACACTAACAGCAATACAGAGACATCAGTACACTAACACTAATACAGAGATATCAGTACACTAACAGTAATACAGAGACATCAGTACACTAACACTAATACAGAGACATCAGTACACTAACACTAATACAGAGACATCAGTACACTAACACTAATACAGAGACATCAGTACACTAACAGCAATACAGAGACATCAGTACACTAACACTAATACAGAGACATCAGTACACTAACAGTAATAAAGAGACATCAGTACATTAACAGTAATAGAGAGACATCAGTACACTAACAGCAATACAGAGACATCAGTACACTAACACTAATGCAGAGACATCAGTACACTAACACTAATACAGAGACATCAGTACACTAACACTAATACAGAGACATCAGTACACTAATAGTAAAACAGAGACATCAGTACACTAACAGTAATACAGACTCATCAGTACACTAACAGTAATACAGACACATCAGTACACTAACACTAATACAAACACATCAGTACACTAACACTAATACAGAGACATCAGTACACTAACACTAAGACAGAGACATCAGTACACTAACACTAATACAGAGCCATGAGTACACTAACACTAATACAGAGACATCAGTACACTAACACTAATACAGAGACATCAGTACACTAACAGCAATACAGACACTTCAGTACACTAACACTAATACAGAGATATCAGTACACTAACAGCAATACAGAGACATCAGTACACTAACACTAATACAGACACATCAGTACACTAACACTAATACAGAGACATCAGTACACTAACAATAATACAGAGACATCAGTACACTAACACTAATACAGAGACATCAGTACACTAACAGTAATACAGACACATCAGTACACTAACACTAATGCAGAGACATCAGTACACTAACAGCAATACAGAGACATCAGCACACTAACAGCAATACAGAGACATCAGTACACTAACAGTAATACAGAGACATCAGTACACTAACACTAATGCAGAGACATCAGTACACTAACACTAATACAGAGACATGAGTACACTAACAGCAATACAGAGACATCAGTACACTAACAGCAATAGAGAGACATCAGTACACTAACAGCAATAGATAGATTGAGTAATTGTTGTTTTCCATGACACTCAATAATTTTTCAGTTATCTGGTTCGTCCAGTTTTGTTTGAGAAGGTGAGAACTCTGATACAAAATACCCGGGAAGACACCACCATCTTTCCGAATGTAAACTGGCATATATATCGGAGCGAGCGAGATTCCAATGGGCCGACTAGAGGTGAGAGGCCTTGTGATTTTCAGCGCAACGCTCTAAGAATTCGGACACGGAGGCCCCAACAGAGAGAAATTAGTACACTAACAGTAATACAAAGACATCAGTACACTAACAGCAATGCAGAGACATCAGTACACTAACAGTAATACAGAGACATCAGTACACTAACACTAATACAGAGTCATCAGTACACTAACACTAATACAGAGACATCAGTACACTAACACTAATACAGAGACATCAGTACACTAACAGCAATACAGAGACACCAGTACACTAACACTAATACAGAGATATCAGTACACTAACACTAATACAGAGACATCAGTACACTAACAGCAATACAGAGACATCAGTATACTAACAGTAATACAGAGACATCAGTACACTAACACTAATACAGAGACATCAGTACACTAACACTAATAAAGAGACATCAGTACACTAACAGTAATAAAGACACATCAGTACACTAACACTAATACAGAGACATCAGTACACTAACACTAATACAGAGACATCAGTACACTAACACTAATACAGAGACATCAGTACACTAACACTAATACAGACACATCAGTACACTAACAGCAATACAGAGATATCAGTACACTAACAGCAATACAGAGACATCAGTACATTAACACTAATACAGAGACATCAGTACACTAACACTAATACAGAGACATCAGTACACTAACAGTAATACAGAGACATCAGTACACTAACAGTAATACAGAGACATCAGTACACTAACACTAATACAGAGACATCAGTACATTAACACTAATACAGAGACATCAGTACACTAACACTAATACAGAGACATCAGTACACTAACAGCAATACAGAGACATCAGTACACTAACACTAATAAAGAGACATCAGTACACTAACAGTAATACAGAGACAGCAGTACACTAACACTAATACAGAGACTTCAGTACACTAACACTAATACAGAGACATCAGTACACTAACACTAATACAGAGACATCAGTACACTAACACTAATACAGAGACATCAGTACACTAACAGCAATACAGAGATATCAGTACACTAACAGCAATACAGAGACATCAGTACATTAACACTAATACAGAGACATCAGTACACTAACACTAATACAGAGACATCAGTACACTAACAGCAATACAGAGACATCAGTACACTAACAGTAATACAGAGACATCAGTACACTAACACTAATACAGAGACATCAGTACACTATGACTAATACAGAGAAATCAGTACATTAACACTAATACAGAGACATCAGTACACTAACACTAATACAGAGAAATCAGTACATTAACACTAATACAGAGACATGAGTACACTAAAAGTAATACAGAGACATCAGTACACTAACAGCAATACAGAGACATCAGTACACTAACAGTAATACAGAGACATCAGTACACTAACACTAATACAGAGACATCAGTACACTAACAGTAATACAGAGACATCAGTACACTAACAGTAATACAGAGACATCAGTACACTAACAGCAATGCAGAGACACCAGTACATCAACAGTAATACAGGAACATCAGTACATTAACACTAATACAGAGACATCAGTACACTAACACTAATACAGAGACATCAGTACACTAACAGCAATACAGACACATCAGTACACTAACAGCAATACAGAGACATCAGTACACTAACAGTAATACAGAGACATCAGTACACTAACACTAATACAGAGACATCAGTACATTGACACTAATAAAGAGACATCAGTACACTAACACTAATACAGAGACATCAGTACACTAACAACAATACAGAGACATCAGTACACTAACAGTAATACAGAAACATCATTACACTAACACTAATACAGAGACATCAGTACACTAACAGTAATACAGAGACACCAGTACATTAACACTAATACAGAGACATCAGTACACTAACACTAATACAGAGACATCAGTACACTAACAGCAATATAGAGACATCAGTACACTAACAGCAATACAGAGACACCAGTACACTAACAGCAATACAGAGATATCAGTACATTAACAGCAATATAGAGACATCAGTACACTAACACTAATACAGAGACATCAGTACATTAACAGCAATACAGAGACATCAGTACACTAACACTAATACAGAGACATCAGTACATTAACAGTAATACAGAGACATCAGTACACTAACACTAATACAGAGATATCAGTACATTAACAGCAATATAGAGACATCAGTACACTAACACTAATACAGAGACATCAGTACATTAACACTAATACAGAGACATCAGTACACTAACAGCAATACAGAGACATCAGTACACTAACAGTAATACAGAGACATCAGTACACTAACAGCAATACAGAGACATCAGTACACTAACAGTAATACAGAGACATCAGTACACTAACACTAATACAGAGACATCAGTACATTAACACTAATACAGAGACACCAGTACACTAACACTAATTTTTGTTTTGTTTTGTTTGTTTGTTTGTTTGTTTATAGCCGCCTGAGCAATTTTTCAGCTATCCGGCGGCTGTCACCATTACCGGTGACAGGGCTGCAAATTTAGGCCTATGCTCGGCACTCAGGGCCTTTGAGCAGGGAGGGATCTTTGTCGTGCCACACCTACTGCGACACGGGACCTCGGTTTATACGGTCTCATCCGAAAGACCGGCACCCACGCACTAACACTAATACAGAGACACCAGTACACTAACACTAATACAGAGACATCAGTACACTAACACTAATACAGAGACTTCAGTACACTAACAGTAATACAGAGACATCAGTACACTAACATTAATACCGAGACATCAGTACACTAACAGTAATACAGATACATCAGTACACTAACACTAATACAGAGACATCAGTACACTAACACTAATACAGAGACATCAGTACACTAACACTAATACAGAGACATCAGTACACTAACAGTAATACAGAGACATCAGTACACTAACAGCAATACAGAGACATCAGTACACTAACAGTAATACAGAGACATCAGTACACTAACACTAATACAGAGACATCAGTACACTATGACTAATACAGAGAAATCAGTACATTAACACTAATACAGAGACATCAGTACACTAACACTAATACAGAGACATCAGTACACTAACAGCAATACAGACACATCAGTACACTAACAGCAATACAGAGACATCAGTACACTAACAGTAATACAGAGACATCAGTACACTAACACTAATACAGAGACATCAGTACATTGACACTAATAAAGAGACATCAGTACACTAACACTAATACAGAGACATCAGTACACTAACAACAATACAGAGACATCAGTACACTAACAGTAATACAGAAACATCAGTACACTAACACTAATACAGAGACATCAGTACACTAACAGTAATACAGAGACACCAGTACATTAACACTAATACAGAGACATCAGTACACTAACACTAATACAGAGACATCAGTACACTAACAGCAATATAGAGACATCAGTACACTAACAGCAATACAGAGACATCAGTACACTAACAGCAATACAGAGATATCAGTACATTAACAGCAATATAGAGACATCAGTACACTAACACTAATACAGAGACATCAGTACATTAACAGCAATACAGAGACTTCAGTACACTAACACTAATACAGAGACATCAGTACATTAACACTAATACAGAGACATCAGTACACTAACAGCAATACAGAGACATCAGTACACTAACAGTAATACAGAGACATCAGTACACTAACAGCAATACAGAGACATCAGTACACTAACAGTAATACAGAGACATCAGTACACTAACACTAATACAGAGACATCAGTACATTAACACTAATACAGAGACACCAGTACACTAACACTAATTTTTGTTTTGTTTTGTTTGTTTGTTTGTTTGTTTATAGCCGCCTGAGCAATTTTTCAGCTATCCGGCGGCTGTCACCATTACCGGTGACAGGGCTGCAAATTTAGGCCTATGCTCGGCACTCAGGGCCTTTGAGCAGGGAGGGATCTTTATCGTGCCACACCTACTGCGACACGGGACCTCGGTTTATACGGTCTCATCCGAAAGACCGGCACCCACGCACTAACACTAATACAGAGACACCAGTACACTAACACTAATACAGAGACATCAGTACACTAACACTAATACAGAGACTTCAGTACACTAACAGTAATACAGAGACATCAGTACACTAACATTAATACCGAGACATCAGTACACTAACAGTAATACAGATACATCAGTACACTAACACTAATACAGAGATATCAGTACACTAACAGCAATACAGAGACACCAGTACACTAACAGCAATACAGAAACATCGGTACACTAACACTAATACAGAGACATCAGTACACTAACATTAATACTGAGACATCAGTACACTAACAGTAATACAGAGACATCAGTACACTAACAGTAATACCGAGACATCAGCACGCTAACAGTAATACAGAGACATCAGTACACTAACAGTAATACAGAAACATCAGCACACTAACACTAATACAGAGACATCAGTACACTAACACTAATACAGAGACATCAGTACACTAACACTAATACAGAGACATCAGTACACTAACAGTAATACAGAGACATCAGTACACTAACAGTAATATAGAGACATCAGTACACAAACACTAATACAGAGACATCAGTACACTAAGAGTAATACAGAAACATCAGTACACTAACACTAATACAGAGACATCAGTACACTAACACTAATACAGAGACATCAGTACACTAACACTAATACAGAAACATCAGTACACTAACAGTAATACAGAGACACCAGTACACTAACACTAATACAGAGACATCAGTACACTAACAGTAATACAGAGACATCAGTACACTAACACTAATACAGAGACATCAGTACACTAACACTAATACAGAGACATCAGTACACTAACAGCAATACAGAGACACCAGTACACTAACACTAATACAGAGACATCAGTACACTAACGGTTATACAGAGACATCAGTACACTAACACTAATACAGAGACATCAGTACACTAACAGCAATACAGAGACATCAGTACACTAATACTAATACAGAGACATCAGTACATTAACACTAATACAGAGACACCAGTACACTAACACTAATACAGAGACACCAGTACACTAACACTAATACAGAGACATCAGTACACTAACACTAATACAGAGACATCAGTACATTAACACTGATACAGAGACACCAGTACACTAACACTAATACAGAGACATCAGTACACTAACAGTAAAACAGAGACATCAGTACACTAACAGTAAAACAGAGACATCAGTACACTAACACTAATCTAGAGACATCAGTACACTAACAGCAATACAGAGACATCAGTACACTAACAGTAATACAGAGACATCAGTACACTAACAGTAATACAGAGACATCTGTACACTAACACTAATACAGAGACATCAGTACACTAACACTAATACAGACACATCAGTACACTAACACTAATACAGAGACATCAGTACACTAACAGTAATACAGAGACATCAGTACACTAACACTAATACAGAGACATCAGTACACTAACAGCAATATAGACACATCAGTACACTAACACTAATACAGAGACATCAGTGCACTAACAGTAATACAGAGACATCAGTACACTAACACTAATACAGAGACATCAGTACACTAACACTAATACACAGACATCAGTACATTAACAGTAATACAGAGACATCAGTACACTAACAGCAATACAGAGACATCACTACACTAACACTAATACAGAGACATCAGTACACTAACAGCAATACAGAGACATTAGTACACTAACACTAATACAGAGACATCAGTACACTAACACTAATACAGAGACATCAGTACATTAACAGTAATAGAGAGACATCAGTACATTAACAGCAATACAGAGACACCAATACACTAACAGTAATACAGAGATATCAGTACACTAACACTAATACAGAGACATCAGTACACTAACACTAATACAGAGACTTCAGTACACTAACAGTAATACAGAGATATCAGTACACTAACACTAATACAGAGACATCAGTACACTAACAGCAATACAGACACATCAGTACACTAACACTAATACAGAGACATCAGTACACTAACAGGAATACAGAGACATCAGTACACTAACACTAATACAGAGACATCAGTACACTAACAGCAATACAGAGACACCAGTACACTAACAGCAATACAGAGATATCAGTACATTAACAGCAATATAGAGACATCAGTACACTAACACTAATACAGAGACATCAGTACATTAACAGCAATACAGAGACATCAGTACACTAACACTAATACAGAGACATCAGTACATTAACAGTAATACAGAGACATCAGTACACTAACACTAATACAGAGATATCAGTACATTAACAGCAATATAGAGACATCAGTACACTAACACTAATACAGAGACATCAGTACATTAACACTAATACAGAGACATCAGTACACTAACAGCAATACAGAGACATCAGTACACTAACAGTAATACAGAGACATCAGTACACTAACAGCAATACAGAGACATCAGTACACTAACAGTAATACAGAGACATCAGTACACTAACACTAATACAGAGACATCAGTACATTAACACTAATACAGAGACACCAGTACACTAACACTACTACAGAGACACCAGTACACTAACACTAATACAGAGACATCAGTACACTAACAGTAATACAGAGACATCAGTACACTAACAGCAATACAGAGACATCAGTACACTAACAGTAATACAGAGACATCAGTACACTAACACTAATACAGAGACATCAGTACATTAACACTAATACAGAGACACCAGTACACTAACACTACTACAGAGACACCAGTACACTAACACTAATACAGAGACATCAGTACACTAACACTAATACAGAGACTTCAGTACACTAACAGTAATACAGAGACATCAGTACACTAACATTAATACCGAGACATCAGTACACTAACAGTAATACAGATACATCAGTACACTAACACTAATACAGAGATATCAGTACACTAACAGCAATACAGAGAAACCAGTACACTAACAGCAATACAGAAACATCGGTACACTAACACTAATACAGAGACATCAGTACACTAACATTAATACTGAGACATCAGTACACTAACAGTAATACAGAGACATCAGTACACTAACAGTAATACCGAGACATCAGCACGCTAACAGTAATACAGAGACATCAGTACACTAACAGTAATACAGAAACATCAGTACACTAACACTAATACAGAGACATCAGTACACTAACACTAATACAGAGACATCAGTACACTAACACTAATACGGAAACATCAGTACATTAACAGTAATACAGAGACATCAGTACACTAACAGTAATATAGAGACATCAGTACACTAACACTAATACAGAGACATCAGTACACTAACAGTAATACAGAAACATCAGTACACTAACACTAATACAGAGACATCAGTACACTAACACTAATACAGAGACATCAGTACACTAACACTAATACAGAAACATCAGTACACTAACAGTAATACAGAGACACCAGTACACTAACACTAATACAGAGACACCAGTACACTAACAGTAATACAGAGATATCAGTACACTAACACTAATACAGAGACATCAGTACACTAACACTAATACAGAGACATCAGTACACTAACAGCAATACAGAGACACCAGTACACTAACACTAATACAGAGACATCAGTACACTAACGGTAATACAGAGACATCAGTACACTAACACTAATACAGAGACATCAGTACACTAACAGCAATACAGAGACATCAGTACACTAACACTAATACAGAGACATCAGTACATTAACACTAATACAGAGACACCAGTGCACTAACACTAATACAGAGACACCAGAACACTAACACTAATACAGAGACATCAGTACACTAACACTAATACAGAGACATCAGTACATTAACACTGATACAGAGACACCAGTACACTAACACTAATACAGAGACATCAGTACACTAACAGTAAAACACAGACATCAGTACACTAACAGTAAAACAGAGACATCAGTACACTAACACTAATCTAGAGACATCAGTACACTAACAGCAATACAGAGACATCAGTACACTAACAGTAATACAGAGACATCAGTACACTAACAGTAATACAGAGACATCTGTACACTAACACTAATACAGAGACATCAGTACACTAACACTAATACAGACACATCAGTACACTAACACTAATACAGAGACATCAGTACACTAACACTAATACAGAGACATCAGTACACTAACACTAATACAGAGACATCAGTACACTAACAGCAATATAGACACATCAGTACATTAACACTAATACAGAGACATCAGTGCACTAACAGTAATACAGAGACATCAGTACACTAACACTAATACAGAGACATCAGTACACTAACACTAATACACAGACATCAGTACATTAACAGTAATACAGAGACATCAGTACACTAACAGCAATACAGAGACATCAGTACACTAACACTAATACAGAGACATCAGTACACTAACAGCAATACAGAGACATTAGTACACTAACACTAATACAGAGACATCAGTACACTAACAGTAATACAGAGACATCAGTACATTAACAGTAATACAGAGACATCAGTACACTAACAGCAATACAGAGACACCAGTACACTAACAGTAATACAGAGATATCGGTACACTAACACTAATACAGAGACATCAGTACACTAACACTAATACAGAGACTTCAGTACACTAACAGTAATACAGAGATATCAGTACACTAACACTAATACAGAGACATCAGTACACTAACAGCAATACAGACACATCAGTACACTAACACTAATACAGAGACATCAGTACACTAACAGGAATACAGAGACATCAGTACACTAACACTAATGCAGAGACATCAGTACACTAACACTAATACAGAGACATCAGTACACTAACACTAATACAGAGACATCAGTACACTAATAGTAAAACAGAGACATCAGTACACTAACAGTAATACAGAGACATCAGTACACTAACAGTAATACAGACACATCAGTACACTAACACTAATACAGACACATCAGTACACTAACACTAATACAGAGACATCAGTACACTAACACTAATACAGAGACATCAGTACACTAACACTAATACAGAGCCATGAGTACACTAACACTAATACAGAGACATCAGTACACTAACACTAATACAGAGACATCAGTACACTAACACTAATACAGAGCCATGAGTACACTAACACTAATACAGAGACATCAGTACACTAACACTAATACAGAGACATCAGTACACTAACACTAATACAGAGACATCAGTACACTAACACTAATACAGAGACTTCAGTACACTAACAGTAATACAGAGATATCAGTACACTAACACTAATACAGAGACATCAGTACACTAACACTAATACAGAGACTTCAGTACACTAACAGTAATACAGAGATATCAGTACACTAACACTAAAACAGAGACATCAGTACACTAACAGCAATACAGACACATCAGTACACTAACACTAATACAGAGACATCAGTACACTAACAGGAATACAGAGACATCAGTACACTAACACTAATACAGAGACATCAGTACACTAACAGCAATACAGAGACACCAGTACACTAACAGCAATACAGAGATATCAGTACATTAACAGCAATATATAGACATCAGTACACTAACACTAATACAGAGACATCAGTACATTAACAGCAATACAGAGACATCAGTACACTAACACTAATACAGAGACATCAGTACATTAACAGTAATACAGAGACATCAGTACACTAACACTAATACAGAGATATCAGTACATTAACAGCAATATAGAGACATCAGTACACTAACACTAATACAGAGACATCAGTACACTAACAGCAATACAGAGACATCAGTACACTAACAGTAATACAGAGACATCAGTACACTAACACTAATACAGAGACATCAGTACATTAACACTAATACAGAGACACCAGTACACTAACACTAATACAGAGACACCAGTACACTAACACTAATACAGAGACATCAGTACACTAACACTAATACAGAGACTTCAGTACACTAACAGTAATACAGAGACATCAGTACACTAACATTAATACCGAGACATCAGTACACTAACAGTAATACAGATACATCAGTACACTAACAGTAATACAGAGATATCAGTACACTAACAGCAATACAGAGACACCAGTACACTAACAGCAATACAGAAACATCGGTACACTAACACTAATACAGAGACATCAGTACACTAACAGCAATACAGAGATATCAGTACACTAACAGCAATACAGAGACATCAGTACATTAACACTAATACAGAGACATCAGTACACTAACACTAATACAGAGACATCAGTACACTAACAGCAATACAGAGACATCAGTACACTAACAGTAATACAGAGACATCAGTACACTAACACTAATACAGAGACATCAGTACACTATGACTAATACAGAGAAATCAGTACATTAACACTAATACAGAGACATCAGTACACTAACACTAATACAGAGAAATCAGTACATTAACACTAATACAGAGACATGAGTACACTAAAAGTAATACAGAGACATCAGTACACTAACAGCAATACAGAGACATCAGTACACTAACAGTAATACAGAGACATCAGTACACTAACACTAATACAGAGACATCAGTACACTAACAGTAATACAGAGACATCAGTACACTAACAGTAATACAGAGACATCAGTACACTAACAGCAATGCAGAGACACCAGTACATCAACAGTAATACAGGAACATCAGTACATTAACACTAATACAGAGACATCAGTACACTAACACTAATACAGAGACATCAGTACACTAACAGCAATACAGACACATCAGTACACTAACAGCAATACAGAGACATCAGTACACTAACAGTAATACAGAGACATCAGTACACTAACACTAATACAGAGACATCAGTACATTGACACTAATAAAGAGACATCAGTACACTAACACTAATACAGAGACATCAGTACACTAACAACAATACAGAGACATCAGTACACTAACAGTAATACAGAAACATCATTACACTAACACTAATACAGAGACATCAGTACACTAACAGTAATACAGAGACACCAGTACATTAACACTAATACAGAGACATCAGTACACTAACACTAATACAGAGACATCAGTACACTAACAGCAATATAGAGACATCAGTACACTAACAGCAATACAGAGACACCAGTACACTAACAGCAATACAGAGATATCAGTACATTAACAGCAATATAGAGACATCAGTACACTAACACTAATACAGAGACATCAGTACATTAACAGCAATACAGAGACATCAGTACACTAACACTAATACAGAGACATCAGTACATTAACAGTAATACAGAGACATCAGTACACTAACACTAATACAGAGATATCAGTACATTAACAGCAATATAGAGACATCAGTACACTAACACTAATACAGAGACATCAGTACATTAACACTAATACAGAGACATCAGTACACTAACAGCAATACAGAGACATCAGTACACTAACAGTAATACAGAGACATCAGTACACTAACAGCAATACAGAGACATCAGTACACTAACAGTAATACAGAGACATCAGTACACTAACACTAATACAGAGACATCAGTACATTAACACTAATACAGAGACACCAGTACACTAACACTAATTTTTGTTTTGTTTTGTTTGTTTGTTTGTTTGTTTATAGCCGCCTGAGCAATTTTTCAGCTATCCGGCGGCTGTCACCATTACCGGTGACAGGGCTGCAAATTTAGGCCTATGCTCGGCACTCAGGGCCTTTGAGCAGGGAGGGATCTTTGTCGTGCCACACCTACTGCGACACGGGACCTCGGTTTATACGGTCTCATCCGAAAGACCGGCACCCACGCACTAACACTAATACAGAGACACCAGTACACTAACACTAATACAGAGACATCAGTACACTAACACTAATACAGAGACTTCAGTACACTAACAGTAATACAGAGACATCAGTACACTAACATTAATACCGAGACATCAGTACACTAACAGTAATACAGATACATCAGTACACTAACACTAATACAGAGACATCAGTACACTAACACTAATACAGAGACATCAGTACACTAACACTAATACAGAGACATCAGTACACTAACAGTAATACAGAGACATCAGTACACTAACAGCAATACAGAGACATCAGTACACTAACAGTAATACAGAGACATCAGTACACTAACACTAATACAGAGACATCAGTACACTATGACTAATACAGAGAAATCAGTACATTAACACTAATACAGAGACATCAGTACACTAACACTAATACAGAGACATCAGTACACTAACAGCAATACAGACACATCAGTACACTAACAGCAATACAGAGACATCAGTACACTAACAGTAATACAGAGACATCAGTACACTAACACTAATACAGAGACATCAGTACATTGACACTAATAAAGAGACATCAGTACACTAACACTAATACAGAGACATCAGTACACTAACAACAATACAGAGACATCAGTACACTAACAGTAATACAGAAACATCATTACACTAACACTAATACAGAGACATCAGTACACTAACAGTAATACAGAGACACCAGTACATTAACACTAATACAGAGACATCAGTACACTAACACTAATACAGAGACATCAGTACACTAACAGCAATATAGAGACATCAGTACACTAACAGCAATACAGAGACACCAGTACACTAACAGCAATACAGAGATATCAGTACATTAACAGCAATATAGAGACATCAGTACACTAACACTAATACAGAGACATCAGTACATTAACAGCAATACAGAGACTTCAGTACACTAACACTAATACAGAGACATCAGTACATTAACACTAATACAGAGACATCAGTACACTAACAGCAATACAGAGACATCAGTACACTAACAGTAATACAGAGACATCAGTACACTAACAGCAATACAGAGACATCAGTACACTAACAGTAATACAGAGACATCAGTACACTAACACTAATACAGAGACATCAGTACATTAACACTAATACAGAGACACCAGTACACTAACACTAATTTTTGTTTTGTTTTGTTTGTTTGTTTGTTTGTTTATAGCCGCCTGAGCAATTTTTCAGCTATCCGGCGGCTGTCACCATTACCGGTGACAGGGCTGCAAATTTAGGCCTATGCTCGGCACTCAGGGCCTTTGAGCAGGGAGGGATCTTTATCGTGCCACACCTACTGCGACACGGGACCTCGGTTTATACGGTCTCATCCGAAAGACCGGCACCCACGCACTAACACTAATACAGAGACACCAGTACACTAACACTAATACAGAGACATCAGTACACTAACACTAATACAGAGACTTCAGTACACTAACAGTAATACAGAGACATCAGTACACTAACATTAATACCGAGACATCAGTACACTAACAGTAATACAGAGACATCAGTACACTAACAGTAATATAGAGACATCAGTACACAAACACTAATACAGAGACATCAGTACACTAAGAGTAATACAGAAACATCAGTACACTAACACTAATACAGAGACATCAGTACACTAACACTAATACAGAGACATCAGTACACTAACACTAATACAGAAACATCAGTACACTAACAGTAATACAGAGACACCAGTACACTAACACTAATACAGAGACACCAGTACACTAACAGTAATACAGAGACATCAGTACACTAACACTAATACAGAGACATCAGTACACTAACACTAATACAGAGACATCAGTACACTAACAGCAATACAGAGACACCAGTACACTAACACTAATACAGAGACATCAGTACACTAACGGTTATACAGAGACATCAGTACACTAACACTAATACAGAGACATCAGTACACTAACAGCAATACAGAGACATCAGTACACTAATACTAATACAGAGACATCAGTACATTAACACTAATACAGAGACACCAGTACACTAACACTAATACAGAGACACCAGTACACTAACACTAATACAGAGACATCAGTACACTAACACTAATACAGAGACATCAGTACATTAACACTGATACAGAGACACCAGTACACTAACACTAATACAGAGACATCAGTACACTAACAGTAAAACAGAGACATCAGTACACTAACAGTAAAACAGAGACATCAGTACACTAACACTACTCTAGAGACATCAGTACACTAACAGCAATACAGAGACATCAGTACACTAACAGTAATACAGAGACATCAGTACACTAACAGTAATACAGAGACATCTGTACACTAACACTAATACAGAGACATCAGTACACTAACACTAATACAGACACATCAGTACACTAACACTAATACAGAGACATCAGTACACTAACAGTAATACAGAGACATCAGTACACTAACACTAATACAGAGACATCAGTACACTAACAGCAATATAGACACATCAGTACACAAACACTAATACAGAGACATCAGTGCACTAACAGTAATACAGAGACATCAGTACACTAACACTAATACAGAGACATCAGTACACTAACACTAATACACAGACATCAGTACATTAACAGTAATACAGAGACATCAGTACACTAACAGCAATACAGAGACATCACTACACTAACACTAATACAGACACATCAGTACACTAACAGCAATACAGAGACATTAGTACACTAACACTAATACAGAGACATCAGTACACTAACACTAATACAGAGACATCAGTACATTAACAGTAATAGAGAGACATCAGTACACTAACAGCAATACAGAGACACCAGTACACTAACAGTAATACAGAGATATCAGTACACTAACACTAATACAGAGACATCAGTACACTAACACTAATACAGAGACTTCAGTACACTAACAGTAATACAGAGATATCAGTACACTAACACTAATACAGAGACATCAGTACACTAACAGCAATACAGACACATCAGTACACTAACACTAATACAGAGACATCAGTACACTAACAGGAATACAGAGACATCAGTACACTAACACTAATACAGAGACATCAGCACATTAACAGCAATACAGAGACATCAGTACACTAACACTAATACAGAGACATCAGTACATTAACAGTAATACAGAGACATCAGTACACTAACACTAATACAGAGATATCAGTACATTAACAGCAATATAGAGACATCAGTACACTAACACTAATACAGAGACATCAGTACATTAACACTAATACAGAGACATCAGTACACTAACAGCAATACAGAGACATCAGTACACTAACAGTAATACAGAGACATCAGTACACTAACAGCAATACAGAGACATCAGTACACTAACAGTAATACAGAGACATCAGTACACTAACACTAATACAGAGACATCAGTACATTAACACTAATACAGAGACACCAGTACACTAACACTACTACAGAGACACCAGTACACTAACACTAATACAGAGACATCAGTACACTAACACTAATACAGAGACATCAGTACACTAACACTAATACAGAGACATCAGTACACTAACATTAATACCGAGACATCAGTACACTAACAGTAATACAGATACATCAGTACACTAACACTAATACAGAGATATCAGTACACTAACAGCAATACAGAGAAACCAGTACACTAACAGCAATACAGAAACATCGGTACACTAACACTAATACAGAGACATCAGTACACTAACATTAATACTGAGACATCAGTACACTAACAGTAATACAGAGACATCAGTACACTAACAGTAATACCGAGACATCAGCACGCTAACAGTAATACAGAGACATCAGTACACTAACAGTAATACAGAAACATCAGTACACTAACACTAATACAGAGACATCAGTACACTAACACTAATACAGAGACATCAGTACACTAACACTAATACGGAAACATCAGTACACTAACAGTAATACAGAGACATCAGTACACTAACAGTAATATAGAGACATCAGTACACTAACACTAATACAGAGACATCAGTACACTAACAGTAATACAGAAACATCAGTACACTAACACTAATACAGAGACATCAGTACACTAACACTAATACAGAGACATCAGTACACTAACACTAATACAGAAACATCAGTACACTAACAGTAATACAGAGACACCAGTACACTAACACTAATACAGAGACACCAGTACACTAACAGTAATACAGAGATATCAGTACACTAACACTAATACAGAGACATCAGTACACTAACACTAATACAGAGACATCAGTACACTAACAGCAATACAGAGACACCAGTACACTAACACTAATACAGAGACATCAGTACACTAACGGTAATACAGAGACATCAGTACACTAACACTAATACAGAGACATCAGTACACTAACAGCAATACAGAGACATCAGTACACTAACACTAATACAGAGACATCAGTACATTAACACTAATACAGAGACACCAGTGCACTAACACTAATACAGAGACACCAGTACACTAACACTAATACAGAGACATCAGTACACTAACAGTAAAACAGAGACATCAGTACACTAACAGTAAAACAGAGACATCAGTACACTAACACTAATCTAGAGACATCAGTACACTAACAGCAATACAGAGACATCAGTACACTAACAGTAATACAGAGACATCAGTACACTAACAGTAATACAGAGACATCTGTACACTAACACTAATACAGAGACATCAGTACACTAACACTAATACAGACACATCAGTACACTAACACTAATACAGAGACATCAGTACACTAACACTAATACAGAGACATCAGTACACTAACACTAATACAGAGACATCAGTACACTAACAGCAATATAGACACATCAGTACATTAACACTAATACAGAGACATCAGTGCACTAACAGTAATACAGAGACATCAGTACACTAACACTAATACAGAGACATCAGTACACTAACACTAATACACAGACATCAGTACATTAACAGTAATAAAGAGACATCAGTACACTAACAGCAATACAGAGACATCAGTACACTAACACTAATACAGAGACATCAGTACACTAACAGCAATACAGAGACATTAGTACACTAACACTAATACAGAGACATCAGTACACTAACAGTAATACAGAGACATCAGTACATTAACAGTAATACAGAGACATCAGTACACTAACAGCAATACAGAGACACCAGTACACTAACAGTAATACAGAGATATCGGTACACTAACACTAATACAGAGACATCAGTACACTAACACTAATACAGAGACTTCAGTACACTAACAGTAATACAGAGATATCAGTACACTAACACTAATACAGAGACATCAGTACACTAACAGCAATACAGACACATCAGTACACTAACACTAATACAGAGACATCAGTACACTAACAGGAATACAGAGACATCAGTACACTAACACTAATGCAGAGACATCAGTACACTAACACTAATACAGAGACATCAGTACACTAACACTAATACAGAGACATCAGTACACTAATAGTAAAACAGAGACATCAGTACACTAACAGTAATACAGAGACATCAGTACACTAACAGTAATACAGACACATCAGTACACTAACACTAATACAGACACATCAGTACACTAACACTAATACAGAGACATCAGTACACTAACACTAATACAGAGACATCAGTACACTAACACTAATACAGAGCCATGAGTACACTAACACTAATACAGAGACATCAGTACACTAACACTAATACAGAGACATCAGTACACTAACACTAATACAGAGCCATGAGTACACTAACACTAATACAGAGACATCAGTACACTAACACTAATACAGAGACATCAGTACACTAACACTAATACAGAGACATCAGTACACTAACACTAATACAGAGACTTCAGTACACTAACAGTAATACAGAGATATCAGTACACTAACACTAATACAGAGACATCAGTACACTAACACTAATACAGAGACTTCAGTACACTAACAGTAATACAGAGATATCAGTACACTAACACTAAAACAGAGACATCAGTACACTAACAGCAATACAGACACATCAGTACACTAACACTAATACAGAGACATCAGTACACTAACAGGAATACAGAGACATCAGTACACTAACACTAATACAGAGACATCAGTACACTAACAGCAATACAGAGACACCAGTACACTAACAGCAATACAGAGATATCAGTACATTAACAGCAATATATAGACATCAGTACACTAACACTAATACAGAGACATCAGTACATTAACAGCAATACAGAGACATCAGTACACTAACACTAATACAGAGACATCAGTACATTAACAGTAATACAGAGACATCAGTACACTAACACTAATACAGAGATATCAGTACATTAACAGCAATATAGAGACATCAGTACACTAACACTAATACAGAGACATCAGTACACTAACAGCAATACAGAGACATCAGTACACTAACAGTAATACAGAGACATCAGTACACTAACACTAATACAGAGACATCAGTACATTAACACTAATACAGAGACACCAGTACACTAACACTAATACAGAGACACCAGTACACTAACACTAATACAGAGACATCAGTACACTAACACTAATACAGAGACTTCAGTACACTAACAGTAATACAGAGACATCAGTACACTAACATTAATACCGAGACATCAGTACACTAACAGTAATACAGATACATCAGTACACTAACAGTAATACAGAGATATCAGTACACTAACAGCAATACAGAGACACCAGTACACTAACAGCAATACAGAAACATCGGTACACTAACACTAATACAGAGACATCAGTACACTAACATTAATACTGAGACATCAGTACACTAACAGTAATACAGAGACATCAGTACACTAACAGTAATACGGAGACATCAGCACGCTAACAGTAATACAGAGACATCAGTACACTAACAGTAATACAGAAACATCAGTACACTAACACTAATACAGAGACATCAGTACACTAACACTAATACAGAGACATCAGTACACTAACACTAATACAGAAACATCAATACACTAACAGTAATACAGAGACATCAGTACACTAACAGTAATATAGAGACATCAGTACACTAACACTAATACAGAGACATCAGTACACTAACAGTAATACAGAAACATCAGTACACTAACACTAATACAGAGACATCAGTACACTAACACTAATACAGAGACATCAGTACACTAACACTAATACAGAAACATCAGTACACTAACAGTAATACAGAGACACCAGTACACTAACACTAATACAGAGACACCAGTACACTAACAGTAATACAGAGACATGAGTACACTAACACTAATACAGAGACATCAGTACACTAACACTAATACAGAGACATCAGTACACTAACAGCAATACAGAGACACCAGTACACTAACACTAATACAGAGACATCAGTACACTAACACTAATACAGAGACATCAGTACACTAACAGCAATACAGAGACACCAGTACACTAACACTAATACAGAGACATCAGTACACTAACGGTAATACAGAGACATCAGTACACTAACACTAATACAGAGACATCAGTACACTAACAGCAATACAGAGACATCAGTACACTAACACTAATACAGAGACATCAGTACATTAACACTAATACAGAGACACCAGTGCACTAACACTAATACAGAGACACCAGTACACTAACACTAATACAGAGACATCAGTACACTAACACTAATACAGAGACATCAGTACATTAACACTGATACAGAGACACCAGTACACTAACACTAATACAGAGACATCAGTACACTAACAGTAAAACAGAGACATCAGTACACTAACAGTAAAACAGAGACATCAGTACACTAACACTAATCTAGAGACATCAGTACACTAACAGCAATACAGAGACATCAGTACACTAACAGTAATACAGAGACATCAGTACACTAACAGTAATACAGAGACATCTGTACACTAACACTGATACAGAGACATCAGTACACTAACAGCAATATAGACACATCAGTACACTAACACTAATACAGAGACATCAGTGCACTAACAGTAATACAGAGACATCAGTACACTAACACTAATACAGAGACATCAGTACACTAACACTAATACACAGACATCAGTACATTAACAGTAATACAGAGACATCAGTACACTAACAGCAATACAGAGACATCAGTACACTAACACTAATACAGAGACATCAGTATATTAACAGTAATACAGAGACATCAGTACACTAACAGCAATACAGAGACATCAGTACACTAACACTAATACAGAGACATCAGTACACTAACACTAATACAGAGACATCGGTACACTAACAGCAATACAGAGACATCAGTACACTAACACTAATACAGAGACATCAGTACACTAACACTAATACAGAGACATCAGTACACTAACAGGAATACAGAGACATCAGTACACTAACACTAACGCAGAGACATCAGTACACTAACACTAATACAGAGACATCAGTACACTAACACTAATACAGAGACATCAGTACACTAATAGTAAAACAGAGACATCAGTACACTAACAGTAATACAGACACATCAGTACACTAACAGTAATACAGACACATCAGTACACTAACACTAATACAGACACATCAGTACACTAACACTAATACAGAGACATCAGTACACTAACACTAATACAGAGACATCAGTACACTAACACTAATACAGAGCCATGAGTACACTAACACTAATACAGAGACATCAGTACACTAACACTACTACAGAGATATCAGTACACTAACAGCAATACAGACACTTCAGTACACTAACACTAATACAGACACATCAGTACACTAACACTAATACAGAGACATCAGTACACTAACAATAATACAGAGACATCAGTACACTAACACTAATACAGAGACATCAGTACACTAACAGTAATACAGACACATCAGTACACTAACACTAATGCGGAGACATGAGTACACTAACAGCAATACAGAGACATCAGTACACTAACAGCAATAGAGAGACATGAGTACACTAACAGCAATACAGAGACATCAGTACACTAACAGTAATACAGAGACATCAGTACACTAACAGTAATGTAGAGACATCAGTACACTAAAAGCAATACAGATACATCAGTACACTAACAGCAATACAGAGACATCAGTACACTAACACTAATACAGAGACATCAGTACACTAACAGGAATACAGAGACATCAGTACACTAACACTAACGCAGAGACATCAGTACACTAACATTAATACAGAGACATCAGTACACTAACACTAATACAGAGACATCAGTACACTAATAGTAAAACAGAGACATCAGTACACTAACAGTAATACAGACACATCAGTACACTAACAGTAATACAGACACATCAGTACACTAACACTAATACAGACACATCAGTACACTAACACTAATACAGAGACATCAGTACACTAACACTAATACAGAGACATCAGTACACTAACACTAATACAGAGCCATGAGTACACTAACACTAATACAGAGACATCAGTACACTAACACTACTACAGAGATATCAGTACACTAACAGCAATACAGACACTTCAGTACACTAACACTAATACAGACACATCAGTACACTAACACTAATACAGAGACATCAGTACACTAACAATAATACAGAGACATCAGTACACTAACACTAATACAGAGACATCAGTACACTAACAGTAATACAGACACATCAGTACACTAACACTAATGCGGAGACATGAGTACACTAACAGCAATACAGAGACATCAGTACACTAACAGCAATAGAGAGACATGAGTACACTAACAGCAATACAGAGACATCAGTACACTAACAGTAATACAGAGACATCAGTACACTAACAGTAATGTAGAGACATCAGTACACTAAAAGCAATACAGATACATCAGTACACTAACAGCAATACAGAGACATCAGTACACTAACACTAATACAGAGACATCAGTACATTAACAGTAATACAGAGACACCAGTACACTAACACTAATACAGAGACATCAGTACACTAACACTAATACAGAGACATCAGTACACTAACACTAATACAGAGACATGAGTACACTAACACTAATACAGAGACATCAGTACACTAACAGCAATACAGAGACATCAGTACACTAACAGTAATACAGAGACATCAGTACACTAACACTAATACAGAGACAACAGTACACTAACAGCAATACAGAGACACCAGTACACTAACAGTAATACAGAGACATCAGTACACTAACACTAATGCAGAGACATCAGTACACTAACAGCAATACAGAGACATCAGTACACTAACAGCAATACAGAGACACCAGTACACTAACACTAATACAGAGACATCAGTACACTAACAATAATACAGAGACATCAGTACACTAACAGTAATACAGACACATCAGTACACTAACACTAATGCAGAGACATCAGTACACTAACAGCAATACAGAGACATCAGTACATTAACACTAATACAGAGACACCAGTACACTAACACTAATACAGAGACACCAGTACACTAACACTAATACAGAGACATCAGTACACTAACACTAATACAGAGACATCAGTACATTAACACTGATACAGAGACACCAGTACACTAACACTAATACAGAGACATCAGTACACTAACAGTAAAACAGAGACATCAGTACAATAACAGTAAAACA
Organism: Ostrea denselamellosa; assembly: GCA_024699665.1. Classification (NCBI taxonomy): domain Eukaryota; kingdom Metazoa; phylum Mollusca; class Bivalvia; order Ostreida; family Ostreidae; genus Ostrea; species Ostrea denselamellosa. Next base: position 6,184,055 of record JAMZEH010000038.1, read on the forward strand.
GAGACATCAGTACACTAACACTAATCTAGAGACATCAGTACACTAACAGCAATACAGAGACATCAGTACACTAACAGTAATACAGAGACATCAGTACACTAACAGTAATACAGAGACATCTGTACACTAACACTAATACAGAGACATCAGTACACTAACACTAATACAGACACATCAGTACACTAACACTAATACAGAGACATCAGTACACTAACACTAATACAGAGACATCAGTACACTAACACTAATACAGAGACATCAGTACACTAACAGCAATATAGACACATCAGTACACTAACACTAATACAGAGACATCAGTGCACTAACAGTAATACAGAGACATCAGTACACTAATACAGAGACATCAGTACACTAACACTAATACACAGACATCAGTATATTAACAGTAATACAGAGACATCAGTACACTAACAGCAATACAGACACATCAGTACACTAACACTAATACAGAGACATCAGTACACTAACACTAATACAGAGACATCAGTACACTAACACTAATACAGAGACATCAGTACACTAACACTAATACAGAGATATCAGTACACTAACAGCAATACAGAGACATCAGTACACTAACACTAATACAGACACATCAGTACACTAACACTAATACAGAGACATCAGTACACTAACAATAATACAGAGACATCAGTACACTAACAGTAATACAGACACATCAGTACACTAACACTAATGCAGAGACATCAGTACACTAACAGCAATACAGAGACATCAGTACACTAACAGCAATACAGAGACACCAGTACACTAACACTAATACAGAGACATCAGTACACTAACAATAATACAGAGACATCAGTACACTAACAGTAATACAGACACATCAGTACACTAACACTAATGCAGAGACATCAGTACACTAACAGCAATACAGAGACATCAGTACATTAACACTAATACAGAGACACCAGTACACTAACACTAATACAGAGACACCAGTACACTAACACTAATACAGAGACATCAGTACAATAACACTAATACAGAGACATCAGTACATTAACACTGATACAGAGACACCAGTACACTAACACTAATACAGAGACATCAGTACACTAACAGTAAAACAGAGACATCAGTAGAATAACAGTAAAACAGAAACATCAGTACACTAACACTAATCTAGAGACATCAGTACACTAACAGCAATACAGAGACATCAGTACACTAACAGTAATACAGAGACATCAGTACACTAACAGTAATACAGAGACATCTGTACACTAACACTAATACAGAGACATCAGTACACTAACACTAATACAGACACATCAGTACACTAACACTAATACAGAGACATCAGTACACTAACACTAATACAGAGACATCAGTACACTAACACTAATACAGAGACATCAGTACACTAACAGCAATATAGACACATCAGTACACTAACACTAATACAGAGACATCAGTGCACTAACAGTAATACAGAGACATCAGTACACTAACACTAATACAGAGACATCAGTACACTAACACTAATACACAGACATCAGTATATTAACAGTAATACAGAGACATCAGTACACTAACAGCAATACAGAGACATCAGTACACTAACACTAATACAGAGACATCAGTACACTAACACTAATACAGAGACATCAGTACACTAATAGTAAAACAGAGACATCAGTACACTAACAGTAATACAGACACATCAGTACACTAACAGTAATACAGACACATCAGTACACTAACACTAATACAGACACATCAGTACACTAACACTAATACAGAGACATCAGTACACTAACACTAATACAGAGACATCAGTACACTAACACTAATACAGAGCCATGAGTACACTAACACTAATACAGAGACATCAGTACACTAACACTAATACAGAGACATCAGTACACTAACAGCAATACAGACACTTCAGTACACTAACACTAATACAGAGATATCAGTACACTAACAGCAATACAGAGACATCAGTACACTAACACTAATACAGACACATCAGTACACTAACACTAATACAGAGACATCAGTACACTAACAATAATACAGAGACATCAGTACACTAACACTAATACAGAGACATCAGTACACTAACAGTAATACAGACACATCAGTACACTAACACTAATGCAGAGACATCAGTACACTAACACTAATACAGAGACATCAGTACATTAACAGTAATACTGAGACATCAGTACACTAACACTAATACAGAGACATGAGTACACTAACAGCAATACAGAGACATCAGTACACTAACAGCAATAGAGAGACATGAGTACACTAACAGCAATACAGAGACATCAGTACACTAACAGTAATACAGAGACATCAGTACACTAACAGTAATGTAGAGACATCAGTACACTAAAAGCAATACAGATACATCAGTACACTAACAGTAATACAGAGACATCAGTACACTAACACTAATACAGAGACATCAGTACATTAACAGTAATACAGAGACACCAGTACACTAACACTAATACAGAGACATCAGTACACTAACAGTAATACAGAGACATCAGTACACTAACACTAATACAGAGACATGAGTACACTAACACTAATACAGAGACATCAGTACACTAACAGCAATACAGAGACATCAGTACACTAACAGTAATACAGAGACATCAGTACACTAACACTAATACAGAGACAACAGTACACTAACAGCAATACAGAGACACCAGTACACTAACAGTAATACAGAGACATCAGTACACTAACACTAATGCAGAGACATCAGTACACTAACAGCAATACAGAGACATCAGTACACTAACAGCAATACAGAGACACCAGTACACTAACACTAATACAGAGACATCAGTACACTAACAATAATACAGAGACATCAGTACACTAACAGTAATACAGAGACATCAGTACACTAACACTAATACAGAGACATCAGTACATTAACACTAATACAGAGACACCAGTACACTAACACTACTACAGAGACACCAGTACACTAACACTAATACAGAGACATCAGTACACTAACACTAATACAGAGACTTCAGTACACTAACAGTAATACAGAGACATCAGTACACTAACATTAATACCGAGACATCAGTACACTAACAGTAATACAGATACATCAGTACACTAACACTAATACAGAGATATCAGTACACTAACAGCAATACAGAGACACCAGTACACTAACAGCAATACAGAAACATCGGTACACTAACACTAATACAGAGACATCAGTACACTAACATTAATACTGAGACATCAGTACACTAACAGTAATACAGAGACATCAGTACACTAACAGTAATACGGAGACATCAGTACACTAACAGTAATACAGAGACATCTGTACACTAACACTGATACAGAGACATCAGTACACTAACACTAATACAGACACATCAGTACACTAACACTAATACAGAGACATCAGTACACTAACACTAATACAGAAACATCAATACACTAACAGTAATACAGAGACATCAGTACACTAACAGTAATATAGAGACATCAGTACACTAACACTAATACAGAGACATCAGTACACTAACAGTAATACAGAAACATCAGTACACTAACACTAATACAGAGACATCAGTACACTAACACTAATACAGAGACATCAGTACACTAACACTAATACAGAAACATCAGTACACTAACAGTAATACAGAGACACCAGTACACTAACACTAATACAGAGACACCAGTACACTAACAGTAATACAGAGACATCAGTACACTAACACTAATACAGAGACATCAGTACACTAACACTAATACAGAGACATCAGTACACTAACAGCAATACAGAGACACCAGTACACTAACACTAATACAGAGACATCAGTACACTAACACTAATACAGAGACATCAGTACACTAACAGCAATACAGAGACACCAGTACACTAACACTAATACAGAGACATCAGTACACTAACGGTAATACAGAGACATCAGTACACTAACACTAATACAGAGACATCAGTACACTAACAGCAATACAGAGACATCAGTACACTAACACTAATACAGAGACATCAGTACATTAACACTAATACAGAGACACCAGTGCACTAACACTAATACAGAGACACCAGTACACTAACACTAATACAGAGACATCAGTACACTAACACTAATACAGAGACATCAGTACATTAACACTGATACAGAGACACCAGTACACTAACACTAATACAGAGACATCAGTACACTAACAGTAAAACAGAGACATCAGTACACTAACAGTAAAACAGAGACATCAGTACACTAACACTAATCTAGAGACATCAGTACACTAAGAGCAATACAGAGACATCAGTACAATAACAGTAATACAGAGACATCAGTACACTAACAGTAATACAGAGACATCTGTACACTAACACTGATACAGAGACATCAGTACACTAACACTAATACAGACACATCAGTACACTAACACTAATACAGAGACATCAGTACACTAACACTAATACAGAGACATCAGTACACTAACACTAGTACAGAGACATCAGTACACTAACAGCAATATAGACACATCAGTACACTAACACTAATACAGAGACATCAGTGCACTAACAGTAATACAGAGACATCAGTACACTAACACTAATACAGAGACATCAGTACACTAACACTAATACACAGACATCAGTACATTGACAGTAATACAGAGACATCAGTACACTAACAGCAATACAGAGACATCAGTACACTAACACTAATACAGAGACATCAGTATATTAACAGTAATACAGAGACATCAGTACACTAACAGCAATACAGAGACATCAGTACACTAACACTAATACAGAGACATCAGTACACTAACACTAATACAGAGACATCGGTACACTAACAGCAATACAGAGACATCAGTACACTAACACTAATACAGAGACATCAGTACACTAACACTAATACAGAGACATCAGTACACTAACAGGAATACAGAGACATCAGTACACTAACACTAATGCAGAGACATCAGTACACTAACACTAATACAGAGACATCAGTACACTAACACTAATACAGAGACATCAGTACACTAATAGTAAAACAGAGACATCAGTACACTAACAGTAATACAGACACATCAGTACACTAACAGTAATACAGACACATCAGTACACTAACACTAATACAGAGACATCAGTACACTAACGGTAATACAGAGACATCAGTACACTAACACTAATACAGAGACATCAGTACACTAACAGCAATACAGAGACATCAGTACACTAACACTAATACAGAGACATCAGTACATTAACACTAATACAGAGACACCAGTGCACTAACACTAATACAGAGACACCAGTACACTAACACTAATACAGAGACATCAGTACACTAACACTAATACAGAGACATCAGTACATTAACACTGATACAGAGACACCAGTACACTAACACTAATACAGAGACATCAGTACACTAACAGTAAAACAGAGACATCAGTACACTAACAGTAAAACAGAGACATCAGTACACTAACACTAATCTAGAGACATCAGTACACTAACAGCAATACAGAGACATCAGTACACTAACAGTAATACAGAGACATCAGTACACTAACAGTGATACAGAGACATCTGTACACTAACACTGATACAGAGACATCAGTACACTAACACTAATACAGACACATCAGTACACTAACACTAATACAGAGACATCAGTACACTAACACTAATACAGAGACATCAGTACACTAACACTAGTACAGAGACATCAGTACACTAACAGCAATATAGACACATCAGTACACTAACACTAATACAGAGACATCAGTGCACTAACAGTAATACAGAGACATCAGTGCACTAACACTAATACAGAGACATCAGTACACTAACACTAATACACAGACATCAGTACATTAACAGTAATACAGAGACATCAGTACACTAACAGCAATACAGAGACATCAGTACACTAACACTAATACAGAGACATCAGTATATTAACAGTAATACAGAGACATCAGTACACTAACAGCAATACAGAGACATCAGTACACTAACACTAATACAGAGACATCAGTACACTAACACTAATACAGAGACATCGGTACACTAACAGCAATACAGAGACATCAGTACACTAACACTAATACAGAGACATCAGTACACTAACACTAATACAGAGACATCAGTACACTAACAGGAATACAGAGACATCAGTACACTAACACTAATGCAGAGACATCAGTACACTAACACTAATACAGAGACATCAGTACACTAACACTAATACAGAGACATCAGTACACTAATAGTAAAACAGAGACATCAGTACACTAACAGTAATACAGACACATCAGTACACTAACAGTAATACAGACACATCAGTACACTAACACTAATACAGACACATCAGTACACTAACACTAATACAGAGACATCAGTACACTAACACTAATACAGAGACATCAGTACACTAACACTAATACAGAGCCATGAGTACACTAACACTAATACAGAGACATCAGTACACTAACACTAATACAGAGACATCAGTACACTAACAGCAATACAGACACTTCAGTACACTAACACTAATACAGACACATCAGTACACTAACACTAATACAGAGACATCAGTACACTAACAGTAATACAGAGACATCAGTACACTAACACTAATACAGAGACATCAGTACACTAACAGTAATACAGAGACATCAGTACACTAACACTAATGCGGAGACATCAGTACACTAACAGCAATACAGAGACATCAGCACACTAACAGCAATACAGAGACATCAGTACACTAACAGTAATACAGAGACATGAGTACACTAACACTAATGCAGAGACATCAGTACACTAACACTAATACAGAGACATCAGTACATTAACAGTAATACTGAGACATCAGTACACTAACACTAATACAGAGACATGAGTACACTAACAGCAATACAGAGACATCAGTACACTAACAGCAATAGAGAGACATGAGTACACTAACAGCAATACAGAGACATCAGTACACTAACAGTAATACAGAGACATCAGTACACTAACAGTAATGTAGAGACATCAGTACACTAAAAGCAATACAGATACATCAGTACACTAACAGTAATACAGAGACATCAGTACACTAACACTAATACAGAGACATCAGTACATTAACAGTAATACAGAGACACCAGTACACTAACACTAATACAGAGACATCAGTACACTAACACTAATACAGAGACATCAGTACACTAACACTAATACAGAGACATGAGTACACTAACACTAATACAGAGACATCAGTACACTAACAGCAATACAGAGACATCAGTACACTAACAGTAATACAGAGACATCAGTACACTAACACTAATACAGAGACAACAGTACACTAACAGCAATACAGAGACACCAGTACACTAACAGTAATACAGAGACATCAGTACACTAACACTAATGCAGAGACATCAGTACACTAACAGCAATACAGAGACATCAGTACACTAACAGCAATACAGAGACACCAGTACACTAACACTAATACAGAGACATCAGTACACTAACAATAATACAGAGACATCAGTACACTAACAGTAATACAGACACATCAGTACACTAACACTAATGCAGAGACATCAGTACACTAACAGCAATACAGAGACATCAGTACATTAACACTAATACAGAGACACCAGTACACTAACACTAATACAGAGACATCAGTACACTAACACTAATACAGAGACATCAGTACATTAACACTGATACAGAGACACCAGTACACTAACACTAATACAGAGACATCAGTACACTAACAGTAAAACAGAGACATCAGTACAATAACAGTAAAACAGAGACATCAGTACACTAACACTAATCTAGAGACATCAGTACACTAACAGCAATACAGAGACATCAGTACACTAACAGTAATACAGAGACATCAGTACACTAACAGTAATACAGAGACATCTGTACACTAACACTAATACAGAGACATCAGTACACTAACACTAATACAGACACATCAGTACACTAACACTAATACAGAGACATCAGTACACTAACACTAATACAGAGACATCAGTACACTAACACTAATACAGAGACATCAGTACACTAACAGCAATATAGACACATCAGTACACTAACACTAATACAGAGACATCAGTGCACTAACAGTAATACAGAGACATCAGTACACTAACACTAATACAGAGACATCAGTACACTAACACTAATACACAGACATCAGTATATTAACAGTAATACAGAGACATCAGTACACTAACAGCAATACAGAGACATCAGTACACTAACACTAATACAGAGACATCAGTACACTAACACTAATACAGAGACATCAGTACACTAACACTAATACAGAGATATCAGTACACTAACAGCAATACAGAGACATCAGTACACTAACACTAATACAGACACATCAGTACACTAACACTAATACAGAGACATCAGTACACTAACAATAATACAGAGACATCAGTACACTAACAGTAATACAGACACATCAGTACACTAACACTAATGCAGAGACATCAGTACACTAACAGCAATACAGAGACATCAGTACACTAACAGCAATACAGAGACACCAGTACACTAACACTAATACAGAGACATCAGTACACTAACAATAATACAGAGACATCAGTACACTAACAGTAATACAGACACATCAGTACACTAACACTAATGCAGAGACATCAGTACACTAACAGCAATACAGAGACATCAGTACATTAACACTAATACAGAGACACCAGTACACTAACACTAATACAGAGACACCAGTACACTAACACTAATACAGAGACATCAGTACACTAACACTAATACAGAGACATCAGTACATTAACACTGATACAGAGACACCAGTACACTAACACTAATACAGAGACATCAGTACACTAACAGCAATATAGACACATCAGTACACTAACACTAATACACAGACATCAGTATATTAACAGTAATACAGAGACATCAGTACACTAACAGCAATACAGAGACATCAGTACACTAACACTAATACAGAGACATCAGTACACTAACACTAATACAGAGACATCGGTACACTAACAGCAATACAGAGACATCAGTACACTAACACTAATACAGAGACATCAGTACACTAACAGGAATACAGAGACATCAGTACACTAACAGGAATACAGAGACATCAGTACACTAACACTAATGCAGAGACATCAGTACACTAACACTAATACAGAGACATCAGTACACTAACACTAATACAGAGACATCAGTACACTAATAGTAAAACAGAGACATCAGTACACTAACAGTAATACAGACACATCAGTACACTAACAGTAATACAGACACATCAGTACACTAACACTAATACAGACACATCAGTACACTAACACTAATACAGAGACATCAGTACACTAACACTAATACAGAGACATCAGTACACTAACACTAATACAGAGCCATGAGTACACTAACACTAATACAGAGACATCAGTACACTAACACTAATACAGAGACATCAGTACACTAACAGCAATACAGACACTTCAGTACACTAACACTAATACAGAGATATCAGTACACTAACAGCAATACAGAGACATCAGTACACTAACACTAATACAGACACATCAGTACACTAACACTAATACAGAGACATCAGTACACTAACAATAATACAGAGACATCAGTACACTAACACTAATACAGAGACATCAGTACACTAACAGTAATACAGACACATCAGTACACTAACACTAATGCAGAGACATCAGTACACTAACAGCAATACAGAGACATCAGCACACTAACAGCAATACAGAGACATCAGTACACTAACAGTAATACAGAGACATCAGTACACTAACACTAATGCAGAGACATCAGTACACTAACACTAATACAGAGACATCAGTACATTAACAGTAATACTGAGACATCAGTACACTAACACTAATACAGAGACATGAGTACACTAACAGCAATACAGAGACATCAGTACACTAACAGCAATAGAGAGACATGAGTACACTAACAGCAATACAGAGACATCAGTACACTAACAGTAATACAGAGACATCAGTACACTAACAGTAATGTAGAGACATCAGTACACTAAAAGCAATACAGATACATCAGTACACTAACAGTAATACAGAGACATCAGTACACTAACACTAATACAGAGACATCAGTACATTAACAGTAATACAGAGACACCAGTACACTAACACTAATACAGAGACATCAGTACACTAACACTAATACAGAGACATCAGTACACTAACACTAATACAGAGACATGAGTACACTAACACTAATACAGAGACATCAGTACACTAACAGCAATACAGAGACATCAGTACACTAACAGTAATACAGAGACATCAGTACACTAACACTAATACAGAGACAACAGTACACTAACAGCAATACAGAGACACCAGTACACTAACAGTAATACAGAGACATCAGTACACTAACACTAATGCAGAGACATCAGTACACTAACAGCAATACAGAGACATCAGTACACTAACAGCAATACAGAGACACCAGTACACTAACACTAATACAGAGACATCAGTACACTAACAATAATACAGAGACATCAGTACACTAACAGTAATACAGAGACATCAGTACACTAACACTAATGCAGAGACATCAGTACACTAACAGCAATACAGAGACATCAGTACATTAACACTAATACAGAGACACCAGTACACTAACACTAATACAGAGACACCAGTACACTAACACTAATACAGAGACATCAGTACACTAACACTAATACAGAGACATCAGTACATTAACACTGATACAGAGACACCAGTACACTAACACTAATACAGAGACATCAGTACACTAACAGTAAAACAGAGACATCAGTACAATAACAGTAAAACAGACACATCAGTACACTAACACTAATCTAGAGACATCAGTACACTAACAGCAATACAGAGACATCAGTACACTAACAGTAATACAGAGACATCAGTACACTAACAGTAATACAGAGACATCTGTACACTAACACTAATACAGAGACATCAGTACACTAACACTAATACAGACACATCAGTACACTAACACTAATACAGAGACATGAGTACACTAACACTAATACAGAGACATCAGTACACTAACACTAATACAGAGACATCAGTACACTAACAGCAATATAGACACATCAGTACACTAACACTAATACAGAGACATCAGTGCACTAACAGTAATACAGAGACATTAGTACACTAACACTAATACAGAGACATCAGTACACTAACACTAATACACAGACATCAGTATATTAACAGTAATACAGAGACATCAGTACACTAACAGCAATACAGAGACATCAGTACACTAACACTAATACAGAGACATCAGTACACTAACACTAATACAGAGACATCAGTACACTAACAGCAATACAGAGACATCAGTACACTAACACTAATACAGAGACATCAGTACACTAACACTAATACAGAGACATCAGTACACTAACAGGAATACAGAGACATCAGTACACTAACACTAATGCAGAGACATCAGTACACTAACACTAATACAGAGACATCAGTACACTAACACTAATACAGAGACATCAGTACACTAATAGTAAAACAGAGACATCAGTACACTAACAATAATACAGACACATCAGTACACTAACAGTAATACAGACACATCAGTACACTAACACTAATACAGACACATCAGTACACTAACACTAATACAGAGACATCAGTACACTAACACTAATACAGAGACATCAGTACACTAACACTAATACAGAGCTATGAGTACACTAACACTAATACAGAGACATCAGTACACTAACACTAATACAGAGACATCAGTACACTAACAGCAATACAGACACTTCAGTACACTAACACTAATACAGAGATATCAGTACACTAACAGCAATACAGAGACATCAGTACACTAACACTAATACAGACATATCAGTACACTAACACTAATACAGAGACATCAGTACACTAACAATAATACAGAGACATCAGTACACTAACACTAATACAGAGACATCAGTACACTAACAGTAATACAGACACATCAGTACACTAACACTAATGCAGAGACATCAGTACACTAACAGCAATACAGAGACATCAGCACACTAACAGCAATACAGAGACATCAGTACACTAACAGTAATACAGAGACATCAGTACACTAACACTAATGCAGAGACATCAGTACACTAACACTAATACAGAGACATCAGTACATTAACAGTAATACTGAGACATCAGTACACTAACACTAATACAGAGACATAAGTACACTAACAGCAATACAGAGACATCAGTACACTAACAGCAATAGAGAGACATGAGTACACTAACAGCAATACAGAGACATCAGTACACTAACAGTAATACAGAGACATCAGTACACTAACAGTAATGTAGAGACATCAGTACACTAAAAGCAATACAGATACATCAGTACACTAACAGTAATACAGAGACATCAGTACACTAACACTAATACAGAGACATCAGTACATTAACAGTAATACAGAGACACCAGTACACTAACACTAATACAGAGACATCAGTACACTAACACTAATACAGAGACATCAGTACACTAACACTAATACAGAGACATGAGTACACTAACACTAATACAGAGACATCAGTACACTAACAGCAATACAGAGACATCAGTACACTAACAGTAATACAGAGACATCAGTACACTAACACTAATACAGAGACAACAGTACACTAACAGCAATACAGAGACACCAGTACACTAACAGTAATACAGAGACATCAGTACACTAACACTAATACAGAGACATCAGTACACTAACAGCAATAGAGAGACATCAGTACACTAATACTAATACAGAGACATCAGTACACTAACAGTAATACAGAGACATCAGTACACTAACAGTAATACAGAGACATCAGTACACTAACACTAATACAGAGACAACAGTACACTAACAGCAATACAGAGACACCAGTACACTAACAGTAATACAGAGACATCAGTACACTAACACTAATACAGAGACATCAGTACACTAACAGCAATAGAGAGACATCAGTACACTAATACTAATACAGAGACATCAGTACACTAACAGTAATACAGAGACATCAGTACACTAACACTAATACATAGAAATCAGTACACTAACAGTAATACACAGACATCAGTACACTAACAGTAATACAGAGACATCAGTACACTAACAGTAATACAGAGACATCAGTACACTAACAGCAATACAGAGACATCAGTACACTAACAGTAATACAGAGACATCAGTACACTAACAGTAATACAGATACATCAGTACACTAACACTAATACAGAGACATCAGTACATTAACACTAATACAGAGATATCAGTACACTAACAGCAATACAGAGACATCAGTACACTAACACTAATACAGAGACATCAGTACACTAACAGCAATACAGATACATCAGTACACTAACACTAATACAGAGACATCAGTACATTAACACTAATACAGAGATATCAGTACACTAACAGTAATACAGAGACATCAGTACACTAACAGTAATACAGAGACATCAGTACACTAGCACTAATACACAGACATCAGTACACTAACAGTAATACACAGACATCAGTACACTAACACTAATACAGAGACATCAGTACACTAACAGTAATACAGAGACATCAGTACACTAACACAAATACAGAGACATCAGTACATTAACACTAATACAGAGACATCGGTACACTAACACTAATACAGAGACATCGGTACACTAACACTAATACAGAGACATCAGTACATTAACAGCAATACAGATACATCAGTACAAGAACAGTCAATGGATTGTCTGTATACTGTTGTCTGTGTATTGTCTGTATACTGTTGTCCGTGTATTGTCTGTATACTAGTGGCTGTATATTGTCTGTATACTTTTGTCTGTGTATTGTCTGTATACTGTTGTCTGTGTATTGCCTGTATACTGTTGTCTGTGTATTGTCTGAATACTGTTGTCTGTGTATAATCTGTAGACTGTTGTCTGTGTATTGACTGTATACTGTTGTCTGTGTATTGTCTGTATACTGTTGTCTATGTATTGTCTGTATACTGTTGTCTGTGTATTGTCTCTATACTGTTGTCTGTGTTTTGTCTGTAAAATGATGTCTGTGTATTGTCTGTATACTGTTGTCTGTGTATTGTCTCTATATAGTGTTGTCTGTGTATTGTCTGTATACTGTTGTCTGTGTATTGTCTGTATACTTTTGTCTGTGTATTGCCTGTATACTGTTGTTTGTGTATTGCCTGTATACTGTTGTCTGTGTATTGTCTATATACTGTTGTCTGTGTATTGTCTATATACTGTTGTCTGTGATTGTCTTTATACTGTTGTCTGTGTATAGTCTGTATACTGTTGTCTGTGTATTGATTGTATACTGTTGTCTGTGTATTGACTGTATACTACTGTCTGTATAGTGTTTGTATGCTGTTGTCTCTGTATTGTCTGTATACTGTTGTCTGTGTATTGTCTGTATACTATTGTCTGTGTATTGTCTGTATACTGTTTTCTGTGTATTGTCTGTATACTGTTGTCTGTGTATTGTCTGTATACTGTTGTCCATGTGTTGTCTGTATACTGTTGTCTGTGTATTGTCTCTATACTGTTGTCTGTGTTTTGTCTGTAAAATGATGTCTGTGTATTGTCTGTATACTGTTGTCTGTGTATTGTCTGTATAGTATTGTCTGTATATTGTCTGTATACTGTTGTCTGTGTATTGTCTGTATCCTGTTGTCTGTGTATTGTCTGTATACTTTTGTCTGTGTATTGTCTGTATATTGTTGTCTGTGTATTGTCTGTATAGTGTTGTCAATGGATTGTCTGTATACTGTTCTCTGTGTATTGTCTCTATACTGTTGTCTGTGGATTGTGCGTATACTGTTGTCTGTGTATTGTTTGTATACTAGTGTCTGTATATTGTCTGTATACTGTTGTTTGTGTATTTTCTGTATGCTGTTCTCTGTATATTGTCTGTATACTGTTGTCTGTGTATTGTCTCTATACTGGTGTCTGTATATTGTCTGTATAGTGTTGTCAATGAATTGTTTGTATACTGTTGTCTGTGTATTCTCTGTATACTGTTGTCTGTGTATTGTCTGTATACTGTTGTGTGTGCATTGTCTCTATACCGTTGTCTGTGTATTGTCTGTATAGTGTTGTCTGTGTATGATCTGTATGCTATTGTCTGTGTATTGTCTGTATACTGTTGTCTGTGTATTGTCTGAATACTGTTGTCTGTGCATTTTCTGTATACAAGTATTTGTATATTGTCTGTATACTGTTGTCTGTGTATTTTCTGTATACTGTTGTCTGTGTATTGTCTGTATACTGTTGTCTGTGTATTGACTGAATACTGTTGTCTGTGTATTGTCTATATACTGTTGTCTGTGTATTGTCTGTATACTGTTGTCTGTGCATTTTCTGTATACTGTTGTCTGTGTATTGTCTGTATAGTGATTTCAATAGATTGTCTGTATACTGTTGTCTGTGTATTGTTTGTACACTGTTGTCTGTGTATTTTCTGTATGCTGTTGTCTGTGTATTGTTTGTACACTGTTGTCTGTGTATTTTCTGTATGCTGTTGTCTGTGTATTGTCTGTATACTGTTGTCTATGTATTGACTGTATACTAGTGTCTGTATATATTCTGTATATTGTTGTCCGTGTATTGTCTGTATAGTGTTCTCAATTTATTGTCTGTATACTGTTCTCTGGGTATTGTCTGTATACTGTTGTCTGTGCATTGTCTGTATACTGTTGTCTGTGCATTGTCTGTATAGTGTTCTCTGTGTATGATCTCTATACTGTTCTCTGTATATTGTCTGTATACTGTTGTCTGTATTTTGTCTGTATACTATTGGCTGTGTATTTTCTGTATACTGTTGTCTGTGTAATGTCTGTATACTGTTGTGTGTGTATTGTCTGTATACTAGTGTCTGTATATTGTCTGTATACTACTGTCTGTGTATTGTCTGTATACTGTTGTCTGTGTATTGTCTGTATACTGTTGTCTGTGTATTATCTGTATAGTGTTGTCAATGAATTGTCTGTATACCGTTGTCTGTGTATTGACTGTATACTGTTGTGTGTGTATTGTCTGTGTATTGTCTGTATACTGTTGTCTGTGTATTGTCTGTATACTGTTCTCTGTGTATAGTCTTTATACTTTTGTATGTGTATTGTCTGTATACTGTTGTCTATGTATTGTCTGTATACTGTTGTCTGTGTATTGTCTGTATACTTTTGTCTGTGTATTGTCTGTATACCGTTGTCTGTGTATTGTCACTATATTATCTGTATACTGTTGTCTGAGTATTGTTTGTATAGTATATACTAGTGTCTGTGTATTGTCTGTATACTAGTGTCTGTATATTGTCTGTATACTAGTGTCTGTATATTTTGTGTATACTAGTGTCTGTATATTGTCTGAATACTAGTGTCTGTATATTGTCTGTATACCAGTGTCTGTGTATTGTCTGTATACTGTTGTCTGTGTAATGTCTGTATACTGTTGTCTGTGTATTTTCTGTATACTGTTGTCTGTGTATTGTCTGTATACTGTTGTCTATGTATTGTGTGTATACTGTTGTCTGTATATTGTTTGTATAATGTTTTCTGTGTATTGTCTGTATACTGTTGTCTGTGTATTGTCTGTATACTGTTGTCTGTGTATTGTCTGTATACTGTTGTCTGTGTATTGTCTGTATACTGTTGTCTGTGCATTGTCTGTATACTAGTGTTTGTATATTGTCTGTATACTGTTGTCTGTGTATTATCTGTATACTGTTTTCTGTGCATTGTCTGTATACTGTTGTCTGAGTATTGTCTGTTTACTGTGGTCTGTGTATTGTCTGTATACTGTTGTCTGTGTATTGTCTGTATAGTGTTGTCAATGAATTGTCTGTATACTGTTGTCTGTTTATTTTCTGTATACTGTTGTCTGTGTATTGTCTGTATACTGTTGTCTGTGTATTGTCTGTATACTGTTGTGTGTGCATTATCTGTATACCGTTGTCTGTGTATTGTCTGTGTAGTGTTGTCTTTGTATGATCTGTATGCTATTGTCTGTATATTGTCTGTATACTGTTGTCTGTGTATTTTCTGTATACTGTTGTCTGTGCATTGTTTGTATACTAGTGTTTGTATATTGTCTGTATACTGTCGTCTGTGTATTGTCTGTATAGTGTTTTTAATGAATTGTCCGTATACTGTTGTCTGTGTATTATCTGTATACTGTTTTCTGTGCATTGTCTGTATACTGTTGTCTGAGTATTGTCTGTATAGTGTATAACAGTGTCTGTATATTGTCTGTATTCTAGTGTCTGTATATTGTCTGTATACTAGTGTCTGTATATTGTCTGTATACTAGTGTCTGTATATTGTCTGTATACTAGTGTCTGTATATTGTCTGTATACTAGTGTCTGTATATTGTCTGTATACTAGTGTCTGTATATTGTCTGTATACTAGTGTTTGTATATTGTCTGCATACTGTTGTCTGTGTATTGTCTGTATAGTGTATAACAGTGTCTGTATATTGTCTGTATTCTAGTGTCTGTATATTGTCTGTATACTAGTGTCTGTATATTGTCTGTATACTAGTGTCTGTATATTGTCTGTATACTAGTGTCTGTATATTGTCTGTATACTAGTGTCTGTATATTGTCTGTATACTAGTGTCTCTGTATTGTCTGTATACTGTTGTCTGTGTATTGTCTGTATACTATTGTCTGTATACTGTTGTCTGTGTATTGTCTGTATACTGTTCTCTGTGTATTGTCTGTATACTGTTGTCTGTGTATTGTCTATATAGTGTTCTCAAAGAATTCTCTGTATACTGTTGTCTGTGTATTGTCTGTATACTATTGTCTGTATACTGTTGTCTGTGTATTGTCTGTATACTGTTCTCTGTGTATTGTCTGTATACTGTTGTCTGTGTATTGTCTGTATAGTGTTGTCAAAGAATTCTCTGTATACTGTTAGCTGTGTATTGTCTGTATACTGTTGTCTGTTTATTGTCTTTATACTAGTGTCTATATCTTGTCTCTATACTAGTGTCTGTATATTGTCTGTATACTGTTGTCTGTGTATTGTCTGTATACTAGTATCTATATATTGTCTCTATACTAGTGTCTGTATATTGTCTGTATACTACTGTCTGTATAATGTCTGTATACTGTTGTGTGTGTATTGTCTGTATGCTGTTGTCTGTGCATTGTCTGTATACTAGTGTCTGTGTATTGACTGTATACGAATGTCTGTATATTGTTTGTATACTGTTGTCTATATATTGTCTGTATACTGTTGTCTATTTATTGTCTCTATACTGTTGTCTGTGTATTGTCTGTATACTGTTGTCTATGTATTGACTGTATACTGTTGTCTGTGTATTGTCTGTATACTGTTGTTTGTGTATTTTCTCTATGCTGTTGTCTATGTATTGTCTGTATATTGTTGTCTGTATATTGTCTGTATACTGTTGTCTATGTATTGTCTGTATACTGTTGTCTGTGTATTGTCTGTATACTGTTTTCTGTGTATTGTCTGTAGAGTGTTCTCAATTTATTGTATGTGTAGTGTTGTCTGTGTATTCTCTGTATACTGTTGTCTGTACATTGTCTGTATACTGTTGTCTGCGCATTGTCTGTATAGTGTATATTTTGTGTATACTAGTATCTGTATATTGTCTGTATACTAGTGTCTGTATAATGTCTGTTTATTAGTGTCTGTATATTGTCTGTATACTAGTGTCTGTATATTGTCTGTATATTAATGTCTGTATATTGCCTGTATACTAGTGTCTGTATACTGTCTGTATACTAGTGTCTGTATATTGTCTGTATGCTAGTGTCTGTATATTGTCTGTATACTGCTGTCTGTCTATTGTCTGTATACTGTTCTCTGTGTATTGTCTGTATACTGTTGTCTGTGTACTGTCTGTATACACTTGTCTGTATATTGTCTGTATACTGTTGTCTGTGTATTGTCTGTATACTGTTGTCTGTGTATTGTCTGTATACTGTTGTCTGTGTATTGTCTGTATACTGTTGTCTGTGCATTGTCTGTATACTAGTGTTTGTATATTGTCTGTATACTGTTGTATGTGTATTGTCTGTATAGTGTTCTTAATGGATTGTCCGTATACTGTTGTGTGTGCATTATCTGTATACCGTTGTCTGTGTATTGTCTGTGTAGTGTTGTCTTTGTATGATCTGTATGCTATTGTCTGTATATTGTCTGTATACTGTTGTCTGTGTATTTTCTGTATACTGTTGTCTGTGCATTGTTTGTATACTAGTGTTTGTATATTGTCTGTATACTGTCGTCTGTGTATTGTCTGTATAGTGTTTTTAATGAATTGTCCGTATACTGTTGTCTGTGTATTATCTGTATACTGTTTTCTGTGCATTGTCTGTATACTGTTGTCTGAGTATTGTCTGTATAGTGTATACTAGTGTTTGTATATTGTCTGCATACTGTTGTCTGTGTATTGTCTGTATAGTGTATAACAGTGTCTGTATATTGTCTGTATTCTAGTGTCTGTATATTGTCTGTATACTAGTGTCTGTATATTGTCTGTATACTAGTGTCTGTATATTGTCTGTATACTAGTGTCTGTATATTGTCTGTATACTAGTGTCTGTATATTGTCTGTATACTGTTGTCTGTATACTGTTGTCTGTGTATTGTCTGTATACTAGTGTCTGTATATTGTCTGTATACTAGTGTCTGTATATTGTCTGTATACTAGTGTCTCTGTATTGTCTGTATACTGTTGTCTGTGTATTGTCTGTATACTATTGTCTGTATACTGTTGTCTGTGTATTGTCTGTATACTGTTCTCTGTGTATTGTCTGTATACTGTTGTCTGTGTATTGTCTGTATAGTGTTGTCAAAGAATTCTCTGTATACTGTTAGCTGTGTATTGTCTGTATACTGTTGTCTGTTTATTGTCTTTATACTAGTGTCTATATATTGTCTCTATACTAGTGTCTGTATATTGTCTGTATACTTTTGTCTGTGTATTGTCTGTATACTAGTATCTATATATTGTCTCTATACTAGTGTCTGTATATTGTCTGTATACTACTGTCTGTATATTGTCTGTATACTGTTGTGTGTGTATTGTCTGTATGCTGTTGTCTGTGCATTGTCTCTATACTAGTGTCTGTGTATTGACTGTATACGAATGTCTGTATATTGTTTGTATACTGTTGTCTATATATTGTCTGTATACTGTTGTCTATTTATTGTCTCTATACTGTTATCTGTGTATTGTCTGTATACTGTTGTCTATGTATTCTCTGTATACTGTTGTCTATGTATTGACTGTATACTAGTGTCTGTGTATTGTCTGTATACTGTTTTCTGTGTATTGTCTGTAAAGTGTTCTCAATTTATTGTATGTGTAGTGTTGTCTGTGTATTCTCTGTATACTGTTGTCTGTACATTGTCTGTATACTGTTGTCTGCGTATTGTCTGTATAGTGTATATTTTGTGTATACTAGTATCTGTATATTGTCTGTATATTAGTGTCTGTATATTGCCTGTATACTAGTGTCTGTATACTGTCTGTATACTAGTGTCTGTATATTGTCTGTATGCTAGTGTCTGTATATTGTCTGTATACTGCTGTCTGTGTATTGTCTATACTGTTCTCTGTGTATTGTCTGTATACTGTTGTCTGTGTATTGTCTGTATACACTTGTCTCTGTATTGTCTGTATACTAGTGTCTGTATATTGTCTGTATACTAGTGTCTGTGTATTGTCTGTATACTAGTGTCTGTATATTGTCTGTATACTGCTGTCTGTGTATTGTCTGTATACTGTTGTCTGTGTATTGTCTGTATACTGTTGTATGTGTATTGATTGTATACTGTTGTCTGTATATTGTCTGTATACTGTTGTCTGTGTATTGTCTGTATACTGTTGTCTGTGTATTGTCTGTATAGTGTTGTCAATGAATTGTCTGTATACTGTTGTCTGTGTATTGTCTGTATACTGTTGTCTATTTATTGTCTGTATACTGTTGTCTGTGTATTGTCTGTATACTGTTGTCTGTGTATTGTCTGTATACTGTTGTCTGTGTATTGACTGTATACTAGTGTCTGTGTATTGTCTGTATACTGTTGTCTGTGTATTGTCTGTAGAGTGTTCTCAATTTATTGTATGTGTAGTGTTGTGTGTGTATTCTCTGTATACTGTTGTCTGTACATTGTCTGTATACTGTTGTCTGCGTATTGTCTGTATAGTGTATATTTTGTGTATACTAGTATCTGTATATTGTCTGTATACTAGTGTCTGTATATTGTCTGTATATTAGTGTCTGTATGTTTTCTGTATACTAGTTTCTGTATACTGTCTGTATACTAGTGTCTGTATATTGTCTGTATACTAGTGTCTGTATATTGTCTGTATACTAGTGTCTGTATATTGTCTGTATACTAGTGTCTATATATTGTCTCTATACTAGTGTCTGTATATTGTCTGTATACTACTGTCTGTATATTGTCTGTATACTGTTGTGTGTGTATTGTCTGTATACTAGTGTCTGTGTATTGACTGTATACTGTTGTCTGTGTATTGTCTGTAGAGTGTTCTTAATTTATTGTATGTGTAGTGTTGTCTGTGTATTCTCTGTATACTGTTGTCTGTACATTGTCTGTATACTGTTGTCTGCGTATTGTCTGTATAGTGTATATTTTGTGTATACTAGTATCTGTATATTGTCTGTATACTAGTGTCTGTATATTGTCTGTTTATTAGTGTCTGTATATTGTCTGTATACTAGTGTCTGTATATTGTCTGTATATTAGTGTCTGTATATTGTCTGTATACTGTCTTTATACTAGTGTCTGTATATTGTCTGTATACTAGTGTCTGTATATTGTCTGTATACTGCTGTCTGTGTATTGTCTGTATACTGTTCTCTGTGTATTGTCTGTATACTGTTGTCTGTGTATTGTCTGTATACACTTGTCTCTGTATTGTCTGTATACTAGTGTCTGTATATTGTCTGTATACTAGTGTCTGTATATTGTCTGTATACTAGTGTCTGTGTATTGTCTGTATACTGGTGTCTGTATATTGTCTGTATACTGCTGTCTGTGTATTGTCTGTATACTGTTGTCTGTGTATTGTCTGTATACTGTTGTATGTGTATTGATTGTATACTAGTGTCTGTATATTGTCTGTATACTGTTGTCTGTGTATTGTCTGTATACTGTTGTCTGTGTATTGTCTGTATACTGTTGTCTGTGTATTGTCGGTATACTGTTGTCTGTGTATTCTCTGTATACTGTTGTCTGTGTATTGTCTGTATACTGTTGTCTGTATATTGTCTGTATACTAGTGTCTGTGTATTGTCTGTATACTGTTGTTAATGGATTGTCTGTATACTGTTGTATGTGTATTGACTGTGTACTAGTGTCTGTATATTGTCTGTATACTGTTGTCTGTGTATTGACTGTATACTATTGTCTGTATACTGTTGTCTGTGTATTGTCTGTATACTGTTGTATGTGTATTGATTGTATACTAGTGTCTGTGTAATGTCTGTATAGTGTTGTCAATGAATTGTCTGTATACTGTTAGCTGTGTATTGTCTGTATACTGTTGTCTGTTTATTGTCTTTATACTAGTGTCTATATATTGTCTCTATACTAGTGTCTGTATATTGTCTGTATACTGTTGTCTGTGTATTGTCTGTATACTAGTATCTATATATTTTCTCTATACTAGTGTCTGTATATTGTCTGTATACTGTTGTCTGTATATTGTCTGTATACTGTTGTGTGTGTATTGTCTGTATGCTGTTGTCTGTGCATTGTCTGTCAAACTAATATCTGTGTATTGTCTGTATACTGTTGTCTGTATATTGTCTGTATTCTGTTGTCTATGTATTGTCTGTATACTGTTGTCTGTGTATTGTCTGTATACTGTTGTCTGTATATTGTCTGTATGCTGTTGTCTGTGTATTGTCTGTATAGTGTTGTCTGTGTATTCTCTGTATACTGTTCTCTGTGTATTGTCTGTATACTGTTGTCTGTGTATTGTCTGTATACTGTTGTCTGTGTATTGTCTGTATAGTGTATACTAGTGTCTGTATATTTTCTGTATACTAGTGTCTGTGTATTGTCTGTATAGTGTTGTTAATGGATTGTCTGTATACTGTTGTATGTGTATTGACTGTATACTAGTGTCTGTATATTGTCTGTATACTGTTGTCTGTGTATTATCTGTATACTATTGTCTGTATACTGTTGTCTTTGTATTGTCTGTATATTGTTGTCCGTGTATTGTCTGTATACTAGTGGCTGTATATTGTCTGTATACTGTTGTCTGTGTATTGACTGTATACTGTTGTCTGTGTATTGTCTGTATACTGTTGTCTATGTATTGTCTGTATACTGTTGTCTGTGTATTGTCTCTATACTGTTGTCTGTGTTTTGTCTGTAAAATGATGTCTGTGTATTGTCTGTATACTGTTGTCTGTGTATTGTCTCTATATAGTGTTGTCTGTATATTGTCTGTATACTGTTGTCTGTGTATTGTCTGTATACTTTTGTCTGTGTATTGCCTGTATACTGTTGTTTGTGTATTGCCTGTATACTGTTGTCTGTGTATTGTCTATATACTGTTGTCTGTGTATTGTCTATATACTGTTGTCTGTGATTGTCTTTATACTGTTGTCTGTGTATAGTCTGTATACTGTTGTCTGTGTATTGATTGTATACTGTTGTCTGTGTATTGACTGTATACTACTGTCTGTACAGTGTTTGTATGCTGTTGTCTCTGTATTGTCTGTATACTGTTGTCTGTGTATTGTCTGTATACTATTGTCTGTGTATTGTCTGTATACTGTTTTCTGTGTATTGTCTGTATACTGTTGTCTGTGTATTGTCTGTATACTGTTGTCCATGTGTTGTCTGTATACTGTTGTCTGTGTATTGTCTCTATACTGTTGTCTGTGTTTTGTCTGTAAAATGATGTCTGTGTATTGTCTGTATACTGTTGTCTGTGTATTGTCTGTATAGTATTGTCTGTATATTGTCTGTATACTGTTGTCTGTGTATTGTCTGTATCCTGTTGTCTGTGTATTGTCTGTATACTTTTGTCTGTGTATTGTCTGTATATTGTTGTCTGTGTATTGTCTGTATAGTGTTGTCAATGGATTGTCTGTATACTGTTCTCTGTGTATTGTCTCTATACTGTTGTCTGTGGATTGTGCGTATACTGTTGTCTGTGTATTGTTTGTATACTAGTGTCTGTATATTGTCTGTATACTGTTGTTTGTGTATTTTCTGTATGCTGTTCTCTGTATATTGTCTGTATACTGTTGTCTGTGTATTGTCTCTATACTGGTGTCTGTATATTGTCTGAATAGTGTTGTCAATGAATTGTTTGTATACTGTTGTCTGTGTATTCTCTGTATACTGTTGTCTGTGTATTGTCTGTATACTGTTGTGTGTGCATTGTCTCTATACCGTTGTCTGTGTATTGTCTGTATAGTGTTGTCTGTGTATGATCTGTATGCTATTGTCTGTTCATTGTCTGTATACTGTTGTCTGTGTATTGTCTGAATACTGTTGTCTGTGCATTTTCTGTATACAAGTGTTTGTATATTGTCTGTATACTGTTGTCTGTGTATTTTCTGTATACTGTTGTCTGTGTATTGTCTGTATACTGTTGTCTGTGTATTGACTGAATACTGTTGTCTGTGTATTGTCTATATACTGTTGTCTGTGTATTGTCTGTATACTGTTGTCTGTGCATTTTCTGTATACTGTTGTCTGTGTATTGTCTGTATAGTGATTTCAATAGATTGTCTGTATACTGTTGTCTGTGTATTGTTTGTACACTGTTGTCTGTGTATTTTCTGTATGCTGTTGTCTGTGTATTGTCTGTATACTGTTGTCTATGTATTGACTGTATACTAGTGTCTGTATATATTCTGTATATTGTTGTCCGTGTATTGTCTGTATAGTGTTCTCAATTTATTGTCTGTATACTGTTCTCTGGGTATTGTCTGTATACTGTTGTCTGTGCATTGTCTGTATACTGTTGTCTGTGCATTGTCTGTATAGTGTTCTCTGTGTATGATCTCTATACTGTTCTCTGTATATTGTCTGTATACTGTTGTCTGTATTTTGTCTGTATACTATTGGCTGTGTATTTTCTGTATACTGTTGTCTGTGTAATGTCTGTATACTGTTGTGTGTGTATTGTCTGTATACTAGTGTCTGTATATTGTCTGTATACTACTGTCTGTGTATTGTCTGTATACTGTTGTCTGTGTATTGTCTGTATACTGTTGTCTGTGTATTATCTGTATAGTGTTGTCAATGAATTGTCTGTATACCGTTGTCTGTGTATTGACTGTATACTGTTGTGTGTGTATTGTCTGTGTATTGTCTGTATACTGTTGTCTGTGTATTGTCTGTATACTGTTCTCTGTGTATAGTCTTTATACTTTTGTATGTGTATTGTCTGTATACTGTTGTCTATGTATTGTCTGTATACTGTTGTCTGTGTATTGTCTGTATACTTTTGTCTGTGTATTGTCTGTATACCGTTGTCTGTGTATTGTCACTATATTATCTGTATACTGTTGTCTGAGTATTGTTTGTATAGTATATACTAGTGTCTGTGTATTGTCTGTATACTAGTGTCTGTATATTGTCTGTATACTAGTGTCTGTATATTTTGTGTATACTAGTGTCTGTATATTGTCTGAATACTAGTGTCTGTATATTGTCTGTATACCAGTGTCTGTGTATTGTCTGTATACTGTTGTCTGTGTAATGTCTGTATACTGTTGTCTGTGTATTTTCTGTATACTGTTGTCTGTGTATTGTCTGTATACTGTTGTCTATGTATTGTGTGTATACTGTTGTCTGTATATTGTTTGTATAATGTTTTCTGTGTATTGTCTGTATACTGTTGTCTGTGTATTGTCTGTATACTGTTGTCTGTGTATTGTCTGTATACTGTTGTCTGTGTATTGTCTGTATACTGTTGTCTGTGCATTGTCTGTATACTAGTGTTTGTATATTGTCTGTATACTGTTGTATGTGTATTGTCTGTATAGTGTTCTTAATGGATTGTCCGTATACTGTTGTCTGTGTATTATCTGTATACTGTTTTCTGTGCATTGTCTGTATACTGTTGTCTGAGTATTGTCTGTTTACTGTGGTCTGTGTATTGTCTGTATACTGTTGTCTGTGTATTGTCTGTATAGTGTTGTCAATGAATTGTCTGTATACTGTTGTCTGTTTATTTTCTGTATACTGTTGTCTGTGTATTGTCTGTATACTGTTGTCTGTGTATTGTCTGTATACTGTTGTGTGTGCATTATCTGTATACCGTTGTCTGTGTATTGTCTGTGTAGTGTTGTCTTTGTATGATCTGTATGCTATTGTCTGTATATTGTCTGTATACTGTTGTCTGTGTATTTTCTGTATACTGTTGTCTGTGCATTGTTTGTATACTAGTGTTTGTATATTGTCTGTATACTGTCGTCTGTGTATTGTCTGTATAGTGTTTTTAATGAATTGTCCGTATACTGTTGTCTGTGTATTATCTGTATACTGTTTTCTGTGCATTGTCTGTATACTGTTGTCTGAGTATTGTCTGTATAGTGTATACTAGTGTTTGTATATTGTCTGCATACTGTTGTCTGTGTATTGTCTGTATAGTGTATAACAGTGTCTGTATATTGTCTGTATTCTAGTGTCTGTATATTGTCTGTATACTAGTGTCTGTATATTGTCTGTATACTAGTGTCTGTATATTGTCTGTATACTAGTGTCTGTATATTGTCTGTATACTAGTGTCTCTGTATTGTCTGTATACTGTTGTCTGTGTATTGTCTGTATACTATTGTCTGTATACTGTTGTCTGTGTATTGTTTGTATACTGTTCTCTGTGTATTGTCTGTATACTGTTGTCTGTGTATTGTCTATATAGTGTTCTCAAAGAATTCTCTGTATACTGTTGTCTGTGTATTGTCTGTATACTATTGTCTGTATAAGGTTGTCTGTGTATTGTCTGTATACTGTTCTCTGTGTATTGTCTGTATACTGTTGTCTGTGTATTGTCTGTATAGTGTTGTCAAAGAATTCTCTGTATACTGTTAGCTGTGTATTGTCTGTATACTGTTGTCTGTTTATTGTCTTTATACTAGTGTCTATATATTGTCTCTATACTAGTGTCTGTATATTGTCTGTATACTTTTGTCTGTGTATTGTCTGTATACTAGTATCTATATATTGTCTCTATACTAGTGTCTGTATATTGTCTGTATACTGTTGTGTGTGTATTGTCTGTATGCTGTTGTCTGTGCATTGTCTCTATACTAGTGTCTGTGTATTGACTGTATACGAATGTCTGTATATTGTTTGTATACTGTTGTCTATATATTGTCTGTATACTGTTGTCTATTTATTGTCTCTATACTGTTATCTGTGTATTGTCTGTATACTGTTGTCTATGTATTGACTGTATACTAGTGTCTGTGTATTGTCTGTATACTGTTTTCTGTGTATTGTCTGTAGAGTGTTCTCAATTTATTGTATGTGTAGTGTTGTCTGTGTATTCTCTGTATACTGTTGTCTGTACATTGTCTGTATACTGTTGTCTGCGTATTGTCTGTATAGTGTATATTTTGTGTATACTAGTATCTGTATATTGTCTGTATACTAGTGTCTGTATAATGTCTGTTTATTAGTGTCTGTATATTGTCTGTATACTAGTGTCTGTATATTGTCTGTATATTAGTGTCTGTATATTGCCTGTATACTAGTGTCTGTATACTGTCTGTATACTAGTGTCTGTATATTGTCTGTATGCTAGTGTCTGTATATTGTCTGTATACTGCTGTCTGTGTATTGTCTATACTGTTCTCTGTGTATTGTCTGTATACTGTTGTCTGTGTATTGTCTGTATACACTTGTCTCTGTATTGTCTGTATACTAGTGTCTGTATATTGTCTGTATACTAGTGTCTGTGTATTGTCTGTATACTGGTGTCTGTATATTGTCTGTATACTGCTGTCTGTGTATTGTCTGTATACTGTTGTCTGTGTATTGTCTGTATACTGTTGTATGTGTATTGATTGTATACTGTTGTCTGTATATTGTCTGTATACTGTTGTCTGTGTATTGTCTGTATACTGTTGTCTGTGTATTGTCTGTATACCGCTGTCTGTGCATTGTCTGTATACTGTTGTCTGTGTATTGTCTGTATAGTGTTCTCTGTGTATGATCTCTATACTGTTCTCTGTATATTGTCTGTATACTGTTGTCTGTATATTGTCTGTATACTAGTGTCTGTATATTGTCTGTATAATGCTGTCTGTGTATTGTCTGTATACTGTTGTTTGTGTATTGTCTGTATCCTGTTGTCTGTGTATTGTCTGTATACTATTGTCTGTGTATTGTCTGTATACTGTTGTCTGTGTATTATCTGTATACTGTTGTCTGTGTATTGTCTGTATACTGTTGTGTGTGCATTGTCTGTATACTGTTGTCTGTTTATTGTCTGTAGAGTGTTGTCTGTGTATGATCTGTATGCTAGTGTCTGTATATTGTCTGTATACTGTTGTCTGTGCATTGTATGTATACTAGGGTCTGTATATTATCTTTATACTGTTGTCTGTGCATTGTCTGCATACTGTTGTCTGTGTATTGTCTGTATAGTGTTGTCAATGAATTGTCTGTATACTGTTGTCTGCGTATTGACTGTATACTGTTGTGTGTGTATTGTCTGTATATTGTCTGTATACTGTTGTCTGTGTATTATCTGTATACTGTTGTCTGTGTATTCTCTGTATACTGTTCTCTGTATATTGTCTGTATTCTGTTGTCTGTGTATTGTCTGTATAGTGTTCTCAATTTATTGTCTGTATACTGTTGTCTGTGTATTGTCTGTATACCGCTGTCTGTGCATTGTCTGTATACTGTTGTCTGTGTATTGTCTGTATAGTGTTCTGGGTGTATGATCTCTATACTGTTCTCTGTATATTGTCTGCATACTGTTGTCTGTATATTGTCTGTATACTAGTGTCTGTATATTGTCTGCATAATGCTGTCTGTGTATTGTCTGTATACTGTTGTTTGTGTATTGTCTGTATCCTGTTGTCTGTGTATTGTCTGTATACTATTGTCTGTGTATTGTCTGTATACTGTTGTCTGTGTATTGTCTGTATACTGTTGTCTGTGTATTGTCTGTATACTGTTGTGTGTACATTGTCTGTATACTGTTGTCTGTTTATTGTCTGTAGAGTGTTGTCTGTGTATGATCTGTATGCTAGTGTCTGTATATTGTCTGTATACTGTTCTCTGTGCATTGTTTGTATACTAGGGTCTGTATATTATCTTTATACTGTTGTCTGTGTATTGTCTGTATACTGTTGTCTGTGTATTGTCTATGTACTGTTGTCTGTATATTGTCTGTATGCTGTTGTCTGTGTATTGTATGTATACTGTTGTCTGTGTATTGTCTTTATACTGTTGTTTGTGTATTGTCTGTATACTGTTCTCTGTGTATTGTCTGTATACTGTTGTCTGTGTATTGTCTGTATACACTTGTCTCTGTATTGTCTGTATACTAGTGTCTGTGTATTGTCTGTATACTGTTGTCTGTATATTGTCTGTATATAAGTGTCTGTATATTGTCTGTATACTGTTGTCTGTGTATTGTCTGTATACTGTTGTATGTGTATTGTCTGTATACTGTTGTCTGTGTATTGTCTGTATACTGTTGTATGTGTATTGATTGTATACTAGTGTCTGTGTATTGTCTGTATAGTGTTGTCAATGAATTGTCTGTATACTGTTGTCTGTGTATTGTCTGTATACTGTTGTCTGTTTATCGTCTGTATACTAGTGTCTATATATTGTCTCTATACTAGTGTCTGTATATTGTCTGTTTACTGTTGTCTGTGTATTGTCTGTATACTAGTATCTATATATTGTCTGTATACTAGTGTCTGTATATTGTCTGTATACTGTTGTCTGTATATTGTCTGTATACTGTTGTGTGTGTATTGTCTTTATGCTGTTGTCTGTGCATTGTCTGTCAAACAAGTGTCTATGTATTGACTGTATATAAGTGTCTGTATATTGTCTGCATACTGTTGTCTATGTTTTGTCTGTATACTGTTGTCTGTGTATTGTCTGTATACTGTTGTCTGTATATTGTCTGTATGCTGTTGTCTGTGTATTGTCTGTATACTGTTGTCTGTGTATTCTCTATATACTGTTGTCTGTACATTGTCTGTATACTGTTGTCTGCGTATTGTCTGTCTAGTGTATATTTTGTGTATACTAGTATCTGTATATTGTCTGTATACTAGTGTCTGTATATTGTCTGTATATTAGTGTCTGTATATTGTCTTTATACTGCTGTCTGTATACTGTCTGTATACTAGTGTCTGTATATTATCTGTATACTGTTGTCTATGTATTGTCTGTATACTGTTGTCTGTGTATTGTCTGTATACTGTTGTCTGTGTATTGTCTGTATACTGTTGTCTGTGTATTGTCTGTATACTGTTGTTTGTGTATTTTCTCTATGCTGTTGTCTATGTATTGTCTGTATACTGTTGTCTGTATATTGTCTGTATACTGTTGTCTATGTATTGACTGTATACTAGTGTCTGTATATTGTCTGTATACTGTTGTCTGTGAATTGTCTGTAGAGTGTTCTCAATTTATTGTATGTGTAGTGTTGTCTGTGTATTGTCTGTATACTGTTGTCTGTACATTGTCTGTATACTAGTGTCTGTGTATTGTCTGTATACTGTTGTCTGTGTATTGTCTGTATACTGTCTAGTGTATATTTTCTGTATACTAGTATCTGTATATTGTCTGTTTATTAGTGTGTGTATATTATCTGTATACTGTTGTTGGTGTATTGTCTGTATACACTTGTCTGTGTATTGTCTGTATACTAGTGTCTGTGTATTGTCTGTATACTAGTGTCTGTGTATTGTCTGTATACCGGTGTCTGTATATTGTCTGTATACTGCTGTCTGTGTATTGTCTGTATACTGTTGTCTGTGTATTGTCTGCATACTGTTGTCTGTGTATTGTCTGTATACACTTCTCTGTGTATTGTCTGTATATTAGTGTCTGTATATTGTCTGTATACTAGTGTCTGTGTATTGTCTGTGTACTGGTGTCTGTATATTGTCTGTATACTGCTGTCTGTGTATTGTCTGCATACTGTTGTCTGTGTATTGTCTGCATACTGTTGTCTGTGTATTGTCTGTATAGTGTTGTCAATGAATTGTCTGTATACTGTTGTCTGCGTATTGACTGTATACTGTTGTGTGTGTATTGTCTGTATATTGTCTGTATACTGTTGTCTGTGTATTCTCTGTATACTGTTCTCTGTATATTGTCTGTATTCTGTTGTCTGTGTATTGTCTGTATAGTGTTCTCAATTTATTGTCTGTATACTGTTGTCTGTGTATTGTCTGTATACCGCTGTCTGTGCATTGTCTGTATACTGTTGTCTGTGTATTGTCTGTATAGTGTTGTCTGTGTATGATCTGTATGCTATTGTCTGTTCATTGTCTGTATACTGTTGTCTGTGTATTGTCTGAATACTGTTGTCTGTGCATTTTCTGTATACAAGTGTTTGTATATTGTCTGTATACTGTTGTCTGTGTATTTTCTGTATACTGTTGTCTGTGTATTGTCTGTATACTGTTGTCTGTGTATTGACTGAATACTGTTGTCTGTGTATTGTCTATATACTGTTGTCTGTGTATTGTCTGTATACTGTTGTCTGTGCATTTTCTGTATACTGTTGTCTGTGTATTGTCTGTATAGTGATTTCAATAGATTGTCTGTATACTGTTGTCTGTGTATTGTTTGTACACTGTTGTCTGTGTATTTTCTGTATGCTGTTGTCTGTGTATTGTCTGTATACTGTTGTCTATGTATTGACTGTATACTAGTGTCTGTATATATTCTGTATATTGTTGTCCGTGTATTGTCTGTATAGTGTTCTCAATTTATTGTCTGTATACTGTTCTCTGGGTATTGTCTGTATACTGTTGTCTGTGCATTGTCTGTATACTGTTGTCTGTGCATTGTCTGTATAGTGTTCTCTGTGTATGATCTCTATACTGTTCTCTGTATATTGTCTGTATACTGTTGTCTGTATTTTGTCTGTATACTATTGGCTGTGTATTTTCTGTATACTGTTGTCTGTGTAATGTCTGTATACTGTTGTGTGTGTATTGTCTGTATACTAGTGTCTGTATATTGTCTGTATACTACTGTCTGTGTATTGTCTGTATACTGTTGTCTGTGTATTGTCTGTATACTGTTGTCTGTGTATTATCTGTATAGTGTTGTCAATGAATTGTCTGTATACCGTTGTCTGTGTATTGACTGTATACTGTTGTGTGTGTATTGTCTGTGTATTGTCTGTATACTGTTGTCTGTGTATTGTCTGTATACTGTTCTCTGTGTATAGTCTTTATACTTTTGTATGTGTATTGTCTGTATACTGTTGTCTATGTATTGTCTGTATACTGTTGTCTGTGTATTGTCTGTATACTTTTGTCTGTGTATTGTCTGTATACCGTTGTCTGTGTATTGTCACTATATTATCTGTATACTGTTGTCTGAGTATTGTTTGTATAGTATATACTAGTGTCTGTGTATTGTCTGTATACTAGTGTCTGTATATTGTCTGTATACTAGTGTCTGTATATTTTGTGTATACTAGTGTCTGTATATTGTCTGAATACTAGTGTCTGTATATTGTCTGTATACCAGTGTCTGTGTATTGTCTGTATACTGTTGTCTGTGTAATGTCTGTATACTGTTGTCTGTGTATTTTCTGTATACTGTTGTCTGTGTATTGTCTGTATACTGTTGTCTATGTATTGTGTGTATACTGTTGTCTGTATATTGTTTGTATAATGTTTTCTGTGTATTGTCTGTATACTGTTGTCTGTGTATTGTCTGTATACTGTTGTCTGTGTATTGTCTGTATACTGTTGTCTGTGTATTGTCTGTATACTGTTGTCTGTGCATTGTCTGTATACTAGTGTTTGTATATTGTCTGTATACTGTTGTATGTGTATTGTCTGTATAGTGTTCTTAATGGATTGTCCGTATACTGTTGTCTGTGTATTATCTGTATACTGTTTTCTGTGCATTGTCTGTATACTGTTGTCTGAGTATTGTCTGTTTACTGTGGTCTGTGTATTGTCTGTATACTGTTGTCTGTGTATTGTCTGTATAGTGTTGTCAATGAATTGTCTGTATACTGTTGTCTGTTTATTTTCTGTATACTGTTGTCTGTGTATTGTCTGTATACTGTTGTCTGTGTATTGTCTGTATACTGTTGTGTGTGCATTATCTGTATACCGTTGTCTGTGTATTGTCTGTGTAGTGTTGTCTTTGTATGATCTGTATGCTATTGTCTGTATATTGTCTGTATACTGTTGTCTGTGTATTTTCTGTATACTGTTGTCTGTGCATTGTTTGTATACTAGTGTTTGTATATTGTCTGTATACTGTCGTCTGTGTATTGTCTGTATAGTGTTTTTAATGAATTGTCCGTATACTGTTGTCTGTGTATTATCTGTATACTGTTTTCTGTGCATTGTCTGTATACTGTTGTCTGAGTATTGTCTGTATAGTGTATACTAGTGTTTGTATATTGTCTGCATACTGTTGTCTGTGTATTGTCTGTATAGTGTATAACAGTGTCTGTATATTGTCTGTATTCTAGTGTCTGTATATTGTCTGTATACTAGTGTCTGTATATTGTCTGTATACTAGTGTCTGTATATTGTCTGTATACTAGTGTCTGTATATTGTCTGTATACTAGTGTCTCTGTATTGTCTGTATACTGTTGTCTGTGTATTGTCTGTATACTATTGTCTGTATACTGTTGTCTGTGTATTGTTTGTATACTGTTCTCTGTGTATTGTCTGTATACTGTTGTCTGTGTATTGTCTATATAGTGTTCTCAAAGAATTCTCTGTATACTGTTGTCTGTGTATTGTCTGTATACTATTGTCTGTATAAGGTTGTCTGTGTATTGTCTGTATACTGTTCTCTGTGTATTGTCTGTATACTGTTGTCTGTGTATTGTCTGTATAGTGTTGTCAAAGAATTCTCTGTATACTGTTAGCTGTGTATTGTCTGTATACTGTTGTCTGTTTATTGTCTTTATACTAGTGTCTATATATTGTCTCTATACTAGTGTCTGTATATTGTCTGTATACTTTTGTCTGTGTATTGTCTGTATACTAGTATCTATATATTGTCTCTATACTAGTGTCTGTATATTGTCTGTATACTGTTGTGTGTGTATTGTCTGTATGCTGTTGTCTGTGCATTGTCTCTATACTAGTGTCTGTGTATTGACTGTATACGAATGTCTGTATATTGTTTGTATACTGTTGTCTATATATTGTCTGTATACTGTTGTCTATTTATTGTCTCTATACTGTTATCTGTGTATTGTCTGTATACTGTTGTCTATGTATTGACTGTATACTAGTGTCTGTGTATTGTCTGTATACTGTTTTCTGTGTATTGTCTGTAGAGTGTTCTCAATTTATTGTATGTGTAGTGTTGTCTGTGTATTCTCTGTATACTGTTGTCTGTACATTGTCTGTATACTGTTGTCTGCGTATTGTCTGTATAGTGTATATTTTGTGTATACTAGTATCTGTATATTGTCTGTATACTAGTGTCTGTATAATGTCTGTTTATTAGTGTCTGTATATTGTCTGTATACTAGTGTCTGTATATTGTCTGTATATTAGTGTCTGTATATTGCCTGTATACTAGTGTCTGTATACTGTCTGTATACTAGTGTCTGTATATTGTCTGTATGCTAGTGTCTGTATATTGTCTGTATACTGCTGTCTGTGTATTGTCTATACTGTTCTCTGTGTATTGTCTGTATACTGTTGTCTGTGTATTGTCTGTATACACTTGTCTCTGTATTGTCTGTATACTAGTGTCTGTATATTGTCTGTATACTAGTGTCTGTGTATTGTCTGTATACTGGTGTCTGTATATTGTCTGTATACTGCTGTCTGTGTATTGTCTGTATACTGTTGTCTGTGTATTGTCTGTATACTGTTGTATGTGTATTGATTGTATACTGTTGTCTGTATATTGTCTGTATACTGTTGTCTGTGTATTGTCTGTATACTGTTGTCTGTGTATTGTCTGTATACCGCTGTCTGTGCATTGTCTGTATACTGTTGTCTGTGTATTGTCTGTATAGTGTTCTCTGTGTATGATCTCTATACTGTTCTCTGTATATTGTCTGTATACTGTTGTCTGTATATTGTCTGTATACTAGTGTCTGTATATTGTCTGTATAATGCTGTCTGTGTATTGTCTGTATACTGTTGTTTGTGTATTGTCTGTATCCTGTTGTCTGTGTATTGTCTGTATACTATTGTCTGTGTATTGTCTGTATACTGTTGTCTGTGTATTATCTGTATACTGTTGTCTGTGTATTGTCTGTATACTGTTGTGTGTGCATTGTCTGTATACTGTTGTCTGTTTATTGTCTGTAGAGTGTTGTCTGTGTATGATCTGTATGCTAGTGTCTGTATATTGTCTGTATACTGTTGTCTGTGCATTGTATGTATACTAGGGTCTGTATATTATCTTTATACTGTTGTCTGTGCATTGTCTGCATACTGTTGTCTGTGTATTGTCTGTATAGTGTTGTCAATGAATTGTCTGTATACTGTTGTCTGCGTATTGACTGTATACTGTTGTGTGTGTATTGTCTGTATATTGTCTGTATACTGTTGTCTGTGTATTATCTGTATACTGTTGTCTGTGTATTCTCTGTATACTGTTCTCTGTATATTGTCTGTATTCTGTTGTCTGTGTATTGTCTGTATAGTGTTCTCAATTTATTGTCTGTATACTGTTGTCTGTGTATTGTCTGTATACCGCTGTCTGTGCATTGTCTGTATACTGTTGTCTGTGTATTGTCTGTATAGTGTTCTCTGTGTATGATCTCTATACTGTTCTCTGTATATTGTCTGCATACTGTTGTCTGTATATTGTCTGTATACTAGTGTCTGTATATTGTCTGCATAATGCTGTCTGTGTATTGTCTGTATACTGTTGTTTGTGTATTGTCTGTATCCTGTTGTCTGTGTATTGTCTGTATACTATTGTCTGTGTATTGTCTGTATACTGTTGTCTGTGTATTGTCTGTATACTGTTGTCTGTGTATTGTCTGTATACTGTTGTGTGTACATTGTCTGTATACTGTTGTCTGTTTATTGTCTGTAGAGTGTTGTCTGTGTATGATCTGTATGCTAGTGTCTGTATATTGTCTGTATACTGTTCTCTGTGCATTGTTTGTATACTAGGGTCTGTATATTATCTTTATACTGTTGTCTGTGTATTGTCTGTATACTGTTGTCTGTGTATTGTCTATGTACTGTTGTCTGTATATTGTCTGTATGCTGTTGTCTGTGTATTGTATGTATACTGTTGTCTGTGTATTGTCTTTATACTGTTGTTTGTGTATTGTCTGTATACTGTTCTCTGTGTATTGTCTGTATACTGTTGTCTGTGTATTGTCTGTATACACTTGTCTCTGTATTGTCTGTATACTAGTGTCTGTGTATTGTCTGTATACTGTTGTCTGTATATTGTCTGTATATAAGTGTCTGTATATTGTCTGTATACTGTTGTCTGTGTATTGTCTGTATACTGTTGTATGTGTATTGTCTGTATACTGTTGTCTGTGTATTGTCTGTATACTGTTGTATGTGTATTGATTGTATACTAGTGTCTGTGTATTGTCTGTATAGTGTTGTCAATGAATTGTCTGTATACTGTTGTCTGTGTATTGTCTGTATACTGTTGTCTGTTTATCGTCTGTATACTAGTGTCTATATATTGTCTCTATACTAGTGTCTGTATATTGTCTGTTTACTGTTGTCTGTGTATTGTCTGTATACTAGTATCTATATATTGTCTGTATACTAGTGTCTGTATATTGTCTGTATACTGTTGTCTGTATATTGTCTGTATACTGTTGTGTGTGTATTGTCTTTATGCTGTTGTCTGTGCATTGTCTGTCAAACAAGTGTCTATGTATTGACTGTATATAAGTGTCTGTATATTGTCTGCATACTGTTGTCTATGTTTTGTCTGTATACTGTTGTCTGTGTATTGTCTGTATACTGTTGTCTGTATATTGTCTGTATGCTGTTGTCTGTGTATTGTCTGTATACTGTTGTCTGTGTATTCTCTATATACTGTTGTCTGTACATTGTCTGTATACTGTTGTCTGCGTATTGTCTGTCTAGTGTATATTTTGTGTATACTAGTATCTGTATATTGTCTGTATACTAGTGTCTGTATATTGTCTGTATATTAGTGTCTGTATATTGTCTTTATACTGCTGTCTGTATACTGTCTGTATACTAGTGTCTGTATATTATCTGTATACTGTTGTCTATGTATTGTCTGTATACTGTTGTCTGTGTATTGTCTGTATACTGTTGTCTGTGTATTGTCTGTATACTGTTGTCTGTGTATTGTCTGTATACTGTTGTTTGTGTATTTTCTCTATGCTGTTGTCTATGTATTGTCTGTATACTGTTGTCTGTATATTGTCTGTATACTGTTGTCTATGTATTGACTGTATACTAGTGTCTGTATATTGTCTGTATACTGTTGTCTGTGAATTGTCTGTAGAGTGTTCTCAATTTATTGTATGTGTAGTGTTGTCTGTGTATTGTCTGTATACTGTTGTCTGTACATTGTCTGTATACTAGTGTCTGTGTATTGTCTGTATACTGTTGTCTGTGTATTGTCTGTATACTGTCTAGTGTATATTTTCTGTATACTAGTATCTGTATATTGTCTGTTTATTAGTGTGTGTATATTATCTGTATACTGTTGTTGGTGTATTGTCTGTATACACTTGTCTGTGTATTGTCTGTATACTAGTGTCTGTGTATTGTCTGTATACTAGTGTCTGTGTATTGTCTGTATACCGGTGTCTGTATATTGTCTGTATACTGCTGTCTGTGTATTGTCTGTATACTGTTGTCTGTGTATTGTCTGCATACTGTTGTCTGTGTATTGTCTGTATACACTTCTCTGTGTATTGTCTGTATATTAGTGTCTGTATATTGTCTGTATACTAGTGTCTGTGTATTGTCTGTGTACTGGTGTCTGTATATTGTCTGTATACTGCTGTCTGTGTATTGTCTGCATACTGTTGTCTGTGTATTGTCTGCATACTGTTGTCTGTGTATTGTCTGTATAGTGTTGTCAATGAATTGTCTGTATACTGTTGTCTGCGTATTGACTGTATACTGTTGTGTGTGTATTGTCTGTATATTGTCTGTATACTGTTGTCTGTGTATTCTCTGTATACTGTTCTCTGTATATTGTCTGTATTCTGTTGTCTGTGTATTGTCTGTATAGTGTTCTCAATTTATTGTCTGTATACTGTTGTCTGTGTATTGTCTGTATACCGCTGTCTGTGCATTGTCTGTATACTGTTGTCTGTGTATTGTCTGTATAGTGTTCTCTGTGTATGATCTCTATACTGTTCTCTGTATATTGTCTGCATACTGTTGTCTGTATATTGTCTGTATACTAGTGTCTGTATATTGTCTGCATAATGCTGTCTGTGTATTGTCTGTATACTGTTGTTTGTGTATTGTCTGTATCCTGTTGTCTGTGTATTGTCTGTATACTATTGTCTGTGTATTGTCTGTATACTGTTGTCTGTGTATTGTCTGTATACTGTTGTCTGTGTATTGTCTGTATACTGTTGTGTGTGCATTGTCTGTATACTGTTGTCTGTTTATTGTCTGTAGAGTGTTGTCTGTGTATGATCTGTATGCTAGTGTCTGTATATTGTCTGTATACTGTTGTCTGTGCATTGTATGTATACTAGGGTCTGTATATTATCTTTATACTGTTGTCTGTGTATTGTCTGTATACTGTTGTCTGTGTATTGTCTGTATACTGTTGTCTGTATATTGTCTGTATCCTGTTGTCTGTGTATTGTATGTATACTGTTGTCTGTGTATTGTCTGTATACTGTTGTCTGTGTATTGTCTGTATACTGTTCTCTGTGTATTGTCTGTATACTGTTGTCTGTGTATTGTCTGTATACACTTGTCTCTGTATTGTCTGTATACTAGTGTCTGTATATTGTCTGTATACTAGTGTCTGTGTATTGTCTGTATACTGGTGTCTGTATATTGTCTGTATACTGCTGTCTGTGTATTGTCTGTATACTGTTGTCTGTGTATTGTCTGTATACTGTTGTATGTGTATTGATTGTATACTAGTGTCTGTATATTATGTGTATACTGTTGTCTGTGTATTGTCTGTATACTGTTGTCTGTGTATTGTCTGTATACTGTTGTCTGTGTATTGTCTGTATAGTGTTGTCAATGAATTGTCTGTATACTGTTGTCTGTGTATTGTCTGTATACTGTTGTCTGTTTATCATCTGTATACTAGTGTCTATATATTGTCTCTATAGTAGTGTCTGTATATTGTCTGTATACTGTTGTCTGTGTATTGTCTGTATACTAGTATCTATATATTGTCTCTATACTAGTGTCTGTATATTGTCTGTATACTGTTGTCTGTATATTGTCTGTATACTAGTGTCTGTATATTGTCTGTATACTGTTATCTGTGTATTGTCTGTATACTGTTCTCTGTGTATTGTCTGTATACTGTTGTCTGTGTATTGTCTGTATACTGTTGTATGTGTATTGATTGTATACTGTTGTCTGTGTATTGTCTGTATAGTGTTGTCAATGAATTGTCTGTATACTGTTGTCTGTGTATTGTCTGTATACTGTTGTCTGTTTATCGTCTGTATACTAGTGTCTATATATTGTCTCTATACTAATGTCTGTATATTGTCTGTATACTGTTGTCTGTGTATTGTCTGTATACTAGTATCTATATATTGTCTCTATACTAGTGTCTGTATATTGTCTGTATACTGTTGTCTGTATATTGTCTGTATACTGTTGTGTGTGTATTGTCTTTATGCTGTTGTCTGTGCATTGTCTGTCAAACAAGTGTCTGTGTACTGACTGTATATAAGTGTCTGTATATTGTCTGCATACTGTTGTCTATGTATTGTCTGTATACTGTTGTCTGTGTATTGTCTGTATACTGTTGTCTGTATATTGTCTGTATGCTGTTGTCTGTGTATTGTCTGTATACTGTTGTCTGTGTATTCTCTGTAAACTGTTGTCTGTGTATTGTCTGTATACTGTTGTCTGTGTATTGTCTGTATACTGTTGTCTGTGTATTGTCTGTATAGTGTATATTATTGTCTGTATATTGTCTGTATACTAGTGTTTGTGTATTGTCTGTATAGTGTTGTTAATGGATTCTCTGTATACTGTTGTATGTGTATTGACTGTATAGTAGTGTCTGTATATTGTCTGTATACTGTTGTCTGTGTATTGTCTGTATGCTATTGTCTGTATACTGTTGTCTGTGTATTGTCTGTATACTGTTCTCTGTGTATTGTCTGTATAGTGTTGTCTGTGTATTGTCTGTATAGTGTTGTCAAAGAATTCTCTGTATACTGTTAGCTGTGTATTGTCTGTATACTGTTGTCTGTTTATTGTCTTTATACTAGTGTCTATATATTGTCTCTATACTAGTGTCTGTATATTGTCTGTATACTGTTGTCTGTGTATTGTCTGTATACTAGTATCTATATATTGTCTCTATACTAGTGTCTGTATATTGTCTGTATACTACTGTCTGTATATTTTCTGTATACTGTTGTGTGTGTATTGTCTGTATGCTGTTGTCTGTGCATTGTCTGTATACTAGTGTCTGTGTATTGACTGTATACGAATGTCTGTATATTGTCTGTATACTGTTGTCTGTGCATTGTATGTACACTAGGGTCTGTATATTATCTTTATACTGTTGTCTGTGTATTGTCTGTATACTGTTGTCTGTGTATTGTCTGTATACTGTTGTCTGTATATTGTCTGTATGCTGTTGTCTGTGTATTGTATGTATACTGTTGTCTGTGTCTTGTCTGTATACTGTTGTCTGTGTATTGTCTGTATACTGTTCTCTGTGTATTGTCTGTATACTGTTGTCTGTGTATTGTCTGTATACACTTGTCTCTGTATTGTCTGTATACTAGTGTCTGTATATTGTCTGTATACTAGTGTCTGTGTATTGTCTGTATACTGCTGTCTGTGTATTGTCTGTATACTGTTGTCTGTGTATTGTCTGTATACTGTTGTATGTGTATTGATTGTATACTAGTGTCTGTGTATTGTCTGTATACTGCTGTCTGTGTATTGTCTGTATACTGTTGTCTGTGTATAATCTGTAGACTGTTGTCTGTGTATTGACTGTATACTGTTGTC
Source organism: Ostrea denselamellosa (assembly GCA_024699665.1). Taxonomy (NCBI): domain Eukaryota; kingdom Metazoa; phylum Mollusca; class Bivalvia; order Ostreida; family Ostreidae; genus Ostrea; species Ostrea denselamellosa. The sequence goes on from JAMZEH010000038.1 coordinate 6,225,595, forward strand.
TGTGTATTGTCTGTGTACTGTTGTCTGTGTATTGTCTGTATACTGTTGTCTGTGTATTGTCTGTATAGTGTTGTCAATGAATTGTCTGTAAACTGTTGTCTGTGTATTGTCTGTATACTGTTGTCTGTTTATCATCTGTATACTAGTGTCTATATATTGTCTCTATAGTAGTGTCTGTATATTGTCTGTATACTATTGTCTGTGTATTGTCTGTATACTAGTATCTATATATTGTCTCTATACTAGTGTCTGTATATTGTCTGTATACTGTTGTCTGTATATTGTCTGTATACTAGTGTCTGTGTATTGTCTGTATACTAGTGTCTGTGTATTGTCTGTATACCGGTGTCTGTATATTGTCTGTATACTGCTGTCTGTGTATTGTCTGTATACTGTTGTCTGTGTATTGTCTGCATACTGTTGTCTGTGTATTGTCTGTATACACTTCTCTGTGTATTGTCTGTATATTAGTGTCTGTATATTGTCTGTATACTAGTGTCTGTGTATTGTCTGTGTACTGGTGTCTGTATATTTTCTGTATACTGCTGTCTGTGTATTGTCTGCATACTGTTGTCTGTGTATTGTCTGCATACTGTTGTCTGTGTATTGTCTGTATAGTGTTGTCAATGAATTGTCTGTATACTGTTGTCTGCGTATTGACTGTATACTGTTATGTGTGTATTGTCTGTATATTGTCTGTATACTGTTGTCTGTGTATTGTCTGTATACTGTTGTCTGTGTATTCTCTGTATACTGTTCTCTGTATATTGTCTGTATTCTGTTGTCTGTGTATTGTCTGTATAGTGTTCTCAATTTATTGTCTGTATACTGTTGTCTGTGTATTGTCTGTATACCGCTGTCTGTGCATTGTCTGTATACTGTTGTCTGTGTATTGTCTGTATAGTGTTCTCTGTGTATGATCTCTATACTGTTCTCTGTATATTGTCTGTATACTGTTGTCTGTATATTGTCTGTATACTAGTGTCTGTATATTGTCTGTATAATGCTGTCTGTGTATTGTCTGTATACTGTTGTTTGTGTATTGTCTGTATCCTGTTGTCTGTGTATTGTCTGTATACTATTGTCTGTGTATTGTCTGTATACTGTTGTCTGTGTATTATCTGTATACTGTTGTCTGTGTATTGTCTGTATACTGTTGTGTGTGCATTGTCTGTATACTGTCGTCTGTTTATTGTCTGTAGAGTGTTGTCTGTGTATGATCTGTATGCTAGTGTCTGTATATTGTCTGTATACTGTTGTCTGTGCATTGTATGTATACTAGGGTCTGTATATTATCTTTATACTGTTGTCTGTGCATTGTCTGCATACTGTTGTCTGTGTATTGTCTGTATAGTGTTGTCAATGAATTGTCTGTATACTGTTGTCTGCGTATTGACTGTATACTGTTGTGTGTGTATTGTCTGTATATTGTCTGTATACTGTTGTCTGTGTATTCTCTGTATACTGTTGTCTGTGTATTCTCTGTATACTGTTCTCTGTATATTGTCTGTATTCTGTTGTCTGTGTATTGTCTGTATAGTGTTCTCAATTTATTGTCTGTATACTGTTGTCTGTGTATTGTCTGTATACCGCTGTCTGTGCATTGTCTGTATACTGTTGTCTGTGTATTGTCTGTATCGTGTTCTCTGTGTATGATCTCTATACTGTTCTCTGTATATTGTCTGCATACTGTTGTCTGTATATTGTCTGTATACTAGTGTCTGTATATTGTCTGCATAATGCTGTCTGTGTATTGTCTGTATACTGTTGTTTGTGTATTGTCTGTATCCTGTTGTCTGTGTATTGTCTGTATACTATTGTCTGTGTATTGTCTGTATACTGTTGTCTGTGTATTGTCTGTATACTGTTGTCTGTGTATTGTCTGTATACTGTTGTGTGTACATTGTCTGTATACTGTTGTCTGTTTATTGTCTGTAGAGTGTTGTCTGTGTATGATCTGTATGCTAGTGTCTGTATATTGTCTGTATACTGTTCTCTGTGCATTGTTTGTATACTAGGGTCTGTATATTATCTTTATACTGTTGTCTGTGTATTGTCTGTATACTGTTGTCTGTGTATTGTCTGTGTACTGTTGTCTGTATATTGTCTGTATGCTGTTGTCTGTGTATTGTATGTATACTGTTGTCTGTGTATTGTCTGTATACTGTTGTCTGTGTATTGTCTGTATACTGTTCTCTGTGTATTGTCTGTATACTGTTGTCTGTGTATTGTCTGTATACACTTGTCTCTGTATTGTCTGTATACTAGTGTCTGTATATTGTCTGTATACTGTTGTCTGTATATTGTCTGTATATAAGTGTCTGTATATTGTCTGTATACTGTTGTCTGTGTAATGTCTGTATACTGTTCTCTGTGTATTGTCTGTATACTATTGTCTGTGTATTGTCTGTATACTGTTGTATGTGTATTGATTGTATACTAGTGTCTGTGTATTGTCTGTATAGTGTTGTCAATGAATTGTCTGTATACTGTTGTCTGTGTATTGTCTGTATACTGTTGTCTGTTTATCGTCTGTATACTAGTGTCTATATATTGTCTCTATACTAGTGTCTGTATATTGTCTGTTTACTGTTGTCTGTGTATTGTCTGTATACTAGTATCTATATATTGTCTCTATACTAGTGTCTGTATATTGTCTGTATACTGTTGTCTGTATATTGTCTGTATACTGTTGTGTGTGTATTGTCTTTATGCTGTTGTCTGTGCATTGTCTGTCAAACAAGTGTCTGTATATTGACTGTATATAAGTGTCTGTATATTGTCTGCATACTGTTGTCTATGTTTTGTCTGTATACTGTTGTCTGTGTATTGTCTGTATACTGTTGTCTGTATATTGTCTGTATGCTGTTGTCTGTGTATTGTCTGTATACTGTTGTCTGTGTATTCTCTATATACTGTTGTCTGTACATTGTCTGTATACTGTTGTCTGCGTATTGTCTGTCTAGTGTATATTTTGTGTATACTAGTATCTGTATATTGTCTGTATACTAGTGTCTGTATATTGTCTGTATATTAGTGTCTGTATATTGTCTTTATACTGCTGTCTGTATACTGTCTGTATACTAGTGTCTGTATATTGTCTGTATACTGTTGTCTATGTATTGTCTGTATATTGTTGTCTGTCTATTGTCTGTATACTGTTGTCTGTGTATTGTCTGTATACTGTTGTCTGTGTATTGTCTGTATACTGTTGTTTGTGTATTTTCTCTATGCTGTTGTCTATGTATTGTCTGTATACTGTTGTCTGTATATTGTCTGTATACTGTTGTCTATGTATTGACTGTATACTAGTGTCTGTATATTCTCTGTATACTGTTGTCTGTGAATTGTCTGTAGAGTGTTCTCAATTTATTGTATGTGTAGTGTTGTCTGTGTATTGTCTGTATACTGTTGTCTGTACATTGTCTGTATACTAGTGTCTGTGTATTGTCTGTATAGTGTATATTTTCTCTATACTAGTATCTGTATATTGTCTGTATACTAGTGTCTGTATATTGTCTGTTTATTAGTGTGTGTATATTATCTGTATACTGTTGTTGGTGTATTGTCTGTATACTAGTGTCTGTGTATTGTCTGTATACTAGTGTCTGTGTATTGTCTGTATACTGTTGTGTGTGTATTGTCTGTATACCGGTGTCTGTATATTGTCTGTATACTGCTGTCTGTGTATTGTCTGTATACCGGTGTCTGTATATTGTCTGTATACTGTTGTCTGTGTATTGTCTGTATACCGGTGTCTGTATATTGTCTGTATACTGCTGTCTGTGTATTGTCTGTATACTGTTGTCTGTGTATTGTCTGCATACTGTTGTCTGTGTATTGTCTGTATACACTTCTCTGTGTATTGTCTGTATATTAGTGTCTGTATATTGTCTGTATACTAGTGTCTGTGTATTGTCTGTGTACTGGTGTCTGTATATTGTCTGTATACTGCTGTCTGTGTATTGTCTGCATACTGTTGTCTGTGTATTGTCTGCATACTGTTGTCTGTGTATTGTCTGTATAGTGTTGTCAATGAATTGTCTGTATACTGTTGTCTGCGTATTGACTGTATACTGTTGTGTGTGTATTGTCTGTATATTGTCTGTATACTGTTGTCTGTGTATTGTCTGTATACTGTTGTCTGTGTATTCTCTGTATACTGTTCTCTGTATATTGTCTGTATTCTGTTGTCTGTGTATTGTCTGTATAGTGTTCTCAATTTATTGTCTGTATACTGTTGTCTGTGTATTGTCTGTATACCGCTGTCTGTGCATTGTCTGTATACTGTTGTCTGTGTATTGTCTGTATAGTGTTCTCTGTGTATGATCTCTATACTGTTCTCTGTATATTGTCTGTATACTGTTGTCTGTATATTGTCTGTATACTAGTGTCTGTATATTGTCTGCATAATGCTGTCTGTGTATTGTCTGTATACTGTTGTTTGTGTATTGTCTGTATCCTGTTGTCTGTGTATTGTCTGTATACTATTGTCTGTGTATTGTCTGTATACTGTTGTCTGTGTATTGTCTGTATACTGTTGTCTGTGTATTGTCTGTATACTGTTGTGTGTGCATTGTCTGTATACTGTTGTCTGTTTATTGTCTGTAGAGTGTTGTCTGTGTATGATCTGTATGCTAGTGTCTGTATATTGTCTGTATACTGTTGTCTGTGCATTGTATGTATACTAGGGTCTGTATATTATCTTTATACTGTTGTCTGTGTATTGTCTGTATACTGTTGTCTGTGTATTGTCTGTATACTGTTGTCTGTATATTGTCTGTATGCTGTTGTCTGTGTATTGTATGTATACTGTTGTCTGTGTATTGTCTGTATACTGTTGTCTGTGTATTGTCTGTATACTGTTCTCTGTGTATTGTCTGTATACTGTTGTCTGTGTATTGTCTGTATACAGTTGTCTCTGCATTGTCTATATACTAGTGTCTGTATATTGTCTGTATACTAGTGTCTGTGTATTGTCTGTATACTGGTGTCTGTATATTGTCTGTATACTGCTGTCTGTGTATTGTCTGTATACTGTTGTCTGTGTATTGTCTGTATACTGTTGTATGTGTATTGATTGTATACTAGTGTCTGTATATTGTCTGTATACTGTTGTCTGTGTATTGTCTGTATACTGTTGTCTGTGTATTGTCTGTATACTGTTGTCTGTGTATTGTCTGTATAGTGTTGTCAATGAATTGTCTGTATACTGTTGTCTCTGTATTGTCTGTATACTGTTGTCTGTTTATCATCTGTATACTAGTGTCTATATATTGTCTCTATAGTAGTGTCTGTATATTGTCTGTATACTGTTGTCTGTGTATTGTCTGTATACTAGTATCTATATATTGTCTCTATACTAGTGTCTGTATATTGTCTGTATACTGTTGTCTGTATATTGTCTGTATACTAGTGTCTGTATATTGTCTGTATACTGTTGTCTGTGTATTGTCTGTATACTGTTCTCTGTGTATTGTCTGTATACTGTTGTCTGTGTATTGTCTGTATACTGTTGTATGTGTATTGATTGTATACTGTTGTCTGTGTATTGTCTGTATAGTGTTGTCAATGAATTGTCTGTATACTGTTGTCTGTGTATTGTCTGTATACTGTTGTCTGTTTATCGTCTGTATACTAGTGTCTATATATTGTCTCTATACTAATGTCTGTATATTGTCTGTATACTGTTGTCTGTGTATTGTCTGTATACTAGTATCTATATATTGTCTCTATACTAGTGTCTGTATATTGTCTGTATACTGTTGTCTGTATATTGTCTGTATACTGTTGTGTGTGTATTGTCTTTATGCTGTTGTCTGTGCATTGTCTGTCAAACAAGTGTCTGTGTATTGACTGTATATAAGTGTCTGTATATTGTCTGCATACTGTTCTCTATGTATTGTCTGTATACTGTTGTCTGTGTATTGTCTGTATACTGTTGTCTGTATATTGTCTGTATGCTGTTGTCTGTGTATTGTCTGTATACTGTTGTCTGTGTATTCTCTGTATACTGTTGTCTGTGTATTGTCTGTATACTGTTGTCTGTGTATTGTCTGTATACTGTTGTCTGTGTATTGTCTGTATAGTGTATATTAGTGTCTGTATATTGTCTGTATACTAGTGTTTGTGTATTGTCTGTATAGTGTTGTTAATGGATTCTCTGTATACTGTTGTATGTGTATTGACTGTATAGTAGTGTCTGTATATTGTCTGTATACTGTTGTCTGTGTATTGTCTGTATGCTATTGTCTGTATACTGTTGTCTGTGTATTGTCTGTATACTGTTCTCTGTGTATTGTCTGTATAGTGTTGTCTGTGTATTGTCTGTATAGTGTTGTCAAAGAATTCTCTGTATACTGTTAGCTGTGTATTGTCTGTATACTGTTGTCTGTTTATTGTCTTTATACTAGTGTCTATATATTGTCTCTATACTAGTGTCTGTATATTGTCTGTATACTGTTGTCTGTGTATTGTCTGTATACTAGTATCTATATATTGTCTCTATACTAGTGTCTGTATATTGTCTGTATACTACTGTCTGTATATTTTCTGTATACTGTTGTGTGTGTATTGTCTGTATGCTGTTGTCTGTGCATTGTCTGTATACTAGTGTCTGTGTATTGACTGTTTACGAATGTCTGTATATTGTCTGTATACTGTTGTCTGTGCATTGTATGTACACTAGGGTCTGTATATTATCTTTATACTGTTGTCTGTGTATTGTCTGTATACTGTTGTCTGTGTATTGTCTGTATACTGTTGTCTGTATATTGTCTGTATGCTTTTGTCTGTGTATTGTATGTATACTGTTGTCTGTGTCTTGTCTGTATACTGTTGTCTGTGTATTGTCTGTATACTGTTCTCTGTGTATTGTCTGTATACTGTTGTCTGTGTATTGTCTGTATACACTTGTCTCTGTATTGTCTGTATACTAGTGTCTGTATATTGTCTGTATACTAGTGTCTGTGTATTGTCTGTATACTGCTGTCTGTGTATTGTCTGTATACTGTTGTCTGTGTATTGTCTGTATACTGTTGTATGTGTATTGATTGTATACTAGTGTCTGTATATTGTCTGTATACTGTTGTCTGTGTATTGTCTGTGTACTGTTGTCTGTGTATTGTCTGTATGCTGTTGTCTGTGTATTGTCTGTATAGTGTTGTCAATGAATTGTCTGTAAACTGTTGTCTGTGTATTGTCTGTATACTGTTGTCTGTTTATCATCTGTATACTAGTGTCTATATATTGTCTCTATAGTAGTGTCTGTATATTGTCTGTATACTGTTGTCTGTGTATTGTCTGTATACTAGTATCTATATATTGTCTCTATACTAGTGTCTGTATATTGTCTGTATACTGTTGTCTGTATATTGTCTGTATACTAGTGTCTGTGTATTGTCTGTATACTAGTGTCTGTGTATTGTCTGTATACCGGTGTCTGTATATTGTCTGTATACTGCTGTCTGTGTATTGTCTGTATACTGTTGTCTGTGTATTGTCTGCATACTGTTGTCTGTGTATTGTCTGTATACACTTCTCTGTGTATTGTCTGTATATTAGTGTCTGTATATTGTCTGTATACTAGTGTCTGTGTATTGTCTGTGTACTGGTGTCTGTATATTTTCTGTATACTGCTGTCTGTGTATTGTCTGCATACTGTTGTCTGTGTATTGTCTGCATACTGTTGTCTGTGTATTGTCTGTATAGTGTTGTCAATGAATTGTCTGTATACTGTTGTCTGCGTATTGACTGTATACTGTTATGTGTGTATTGTCTGTATATTGTCTGTATACTGTTGTCTGTGTATTGTCTGTATACTGTTGTCTGTGTATTCTCTGTATACTGTTCTCTGTATATTGTCTGTATTCTGTTGTCTGTGTATTGTCTGTATAGTGTTCTCAATTTATTGTCTGTATACTGTTGTCTGTGTATTGTCTGTATACCGCTGTCTGTGCATTGTCTGTATACTGTTGTCTGTGTATTGTCTGTATAGTGTTCTCTGTGTATTATCTCTATACTGTTCTCTGTATATTGTCTGTATACTGTTGTCTGTGTATTGTCTGTATACTAGTGGCTGTATATTGTCTGTATAATGCTGTCTGTGTATTGTCTGTATACTGTTGTTTGTGTATTGTCTGTATCCTGTTGTCTGTGTATTGTCTGTATACTATTGTCTGTGTATTGTCTGTATACTGTTGTCTGTGTATTATCTGTATACTGTTGTCTGTGTATTGTCTGTATACTGTTGTGTGTGCATTGTCTGTATACTGTCGTCTGTTTATTGTCTGTAGAGTGTTGTCTGTGTATGATCTGTATGCTAGTGTCTGTATATTGTCTGTATACTGTTGTCTGTGCATTGTATGTATACTAGGGTCTGTATATTATCTTTATACTGTTGTCTGTGCATTGTCTGCATACTGTTGTCTGTGTATTGTCTGTATAGTGTTGTCAATGAATTGTCTGTATACTGTTGTCTGCGTATTGACTGTATACTGTTGTGTGTGTATTGTCTGTATATTGTCTGTATACTGTTGTCTGTGTATTCTCTGTATACTGTTGTCTGTGTATTCTCTGTATACTGTTCTCTGTATATTGTCTGTATTCTGTTGTCTGTGTATTGTCTGTATAGTGTTCTCAATTTATTGTCTGTATACTGTTGTCTGTGTATTGTCTGTATACCGCTGTCTGTGCATTGTCTGTATACTGTTGTCTGTGTATTGTCTGTATCGTGTTCTCTGTGTATGATCTCTATACTGTTCTCTGTATATTGTCTGCATACTGTTGTCTGTATATTGTCTGTATACTAGTGTCTGTATATTGTCTGCATAATGCTGTCTGTGTATTGTCTGTATACTGTTGTTTGTGTATTGTCTGTATCCTGTTGTCTGTGTATTGTCTGTATACTATTGTCTGTGTATTGTCTGTATACTGTTGTCTGTGTATTGTCTGTATACTGTTGTCTGTGTATTGTCTGTATACTGTTGTGTGTACATTGTCTGTATACTGTTGTCTGTTTATTGTCTGTAGAGTGTTGTCTGTGTATGATCTGTATGCTAGTGTCTGTATATTGTCTGTATACTGTTCTCTGTGCATTGTTTGTATACTAGGGTCTGTATATTATCTTTATACTGTTGTCTGTGTATTGTCTGTATACTGTTGTCTGTGTATTGTCTGTGTACTGTTGTCTGTATATTGTCTGTATGCTGTTGTCTGTGTATTGTATGTATACTGTTGTCTGTGTATTGTCTGTATACTGTTGTCTGTGTATTGTCTGTATACTGTTCTCTGTGTATTGTCTGTATACTGTTGTCTGTGTATTGTCTGTATACACTTGTCTCTGTATTGTCTGTATACTAGTGTCTGTATATTGTCTGTATACTGTTGTCTGTATATTGTCTGTATATAAGTGTCTGTATATTGTCTGTATACTGTTGTCTGTATATTGTCTGTATACTAGTGTCTGTATATTGTCTGTATACTAGTGTCTGTGTATTGTCTGTATACTGGTGTCTGTATATTGTCTGTATACTGCTGTCTGTGTATTGTCTGTATACTGTTGTCTGTGTATTGTCTGTATACTGTTGTATGTGTATTGATTGTATACTAGTGTCTGTGTATTGTCTGTATAGTGTTGTCAATGAATTGTCTGTATACTGTTGTCTGTGTATTGTCTGTATACTGTTGTCTGTTTATCGTCTGTATACTAGTGTCTATATATTGTCTCTATACTAGTGTCTGTATATTGTCTGTTTACTGTTGTCTGTGTATTGTCTGTATACTAGTATCTATATATTGTCTCTATACTAGTGTCTGTATATTGTCTGTATACTGTTGTCTGTATATTGTCTGTATACTGTTGTGTGTGTATTGTCTTTATGCTGTTGTCTGTGCATTGTCTGTCAAACAAGTGTCTGTGTATTGACTGTATATAAGTGTCTGTATATTGTCTGCATACTGTTGTCTATGTTTTGTCTGTATACTGTTGTCTGTGTATTGTCTGTATACTGTTGTCTGTATATTGTCTGTATGCTGTTGTCTGTGTATTGTCTGTATACTGTTGTCTGTGTATTCTCTATATACTGTTGTCTGTACATTGTCTGTATACTGTTGTCTGCGTATTGTCTGTCTAGTGTATATTTTGTGTATACTAGTATCTGTATATTGTCTGTATACTAGTGTCTGTATATTGTCTGTATATTAGTGTCTGTATATTGTCTTTATACTGCTGTCTGTATACTGTCTGTATACTAGTGTCTGTATATTGTCTGTATACTGTTGTCTATGTATTGTCTGTATACTGTTGTCTGTGTATTGTCTGTATACTGTTGTCTGTGTATTGTCTGTATACTGTTGTCTGTGTATTGTCTGTATACTGTTGTTTGTGTATTTTCTCTATGCTGTTGTCTATGTATTGTCTGTATACTGTTGTCTGTATATTGTCTGTATACTGTTGTCTATGTATTGACTGTATACTAGTGTCTGTATATTGTCTGTATACTGTTGTCTGTGAATTGTCTGTAGAGTGTTCTCAATTTATTGTATGTGTAGTGTTGTCTGTGTATTGTCTGTATACTGTTGTCTGTACATTGTCTGTATACTAGTGTCTGTGTATTGTCTGTATAGTGTATATTTTCTGTATACTAGTATCTGTATATTGTCTGTATACTAGTGTCTGTATATTGTCTGTTTATTAGTGTGTGTATATTATCTGTATACTGTTGTTGGTGTATTGTCTGTATACTAGTGTCTGTGTATTGTCTGTATACTAGTGTCTGTGTATTGTCTGTATACTGTTGTGTGTGTATTGTCTGTATACCGGTGTCTGTATATTGTCTGTATACTGCTGTCTGTGTATTGTCTGTATACCGGTGTCTGTATATTGTCTGTATACTGTTGTCTGTGTATTGTCTGTATACCGGTGCCTGTATATTGTCTGTATACTGCTGTCTGTGTATTGTCTGTATACTGTTGTCTGTGTATTGTCTGCATACTGTTGTCTGTGTATTGTCTGTATACACTTCTCTGTGTATTGTCTGTATATTAGTGTCTGTATATTGTCTGTATACTAGTGTCTGTGTATTGTCTGTGTACTGGTGTCTGTATATTGTCTGTATACTGCTGTCTGTGTATTGTCTGCATACTGTTGTCTGTGTATTGTCTGCATACTGTTGTCTGTGTATTGTCTGTATAGTGTTGTCAATGAATTGTCTGTATACTGTTGTCTGCGTATTGACTGTATACTGTTGTGTGTGTATTGTCTGTATATTGTCTGTATACTGTTGTCTGTGTATTGTCTGTATACTGTTGTCTGTGTATTCTCTGTATACTGTTCTCTGTATATTGTCTGTATTCTGTTGTCTGTGTATTGTCTGTATAGTGTTCTCAATTTATTGTCTGTATACTGTTGTCTGTGTATTGTCTGTATACCGCTGTCTGTGCATTGTCTGTATACTGTTGTCTGTGTATTGTCTGTATAGTGTTCTCTGTGTATGATCTCTATACTGTTCTCTGTATATTGTCTGCATACTGTTGTCTGTATATTGTCTGTATACTAGTGTCTGTATATTGTCTGCATAATGCTGTCTGTGTATTGTCTGTATACTGTTGTTTGTGTATTGTCTGTATCCTGTTGTCTGTGTATTGTCTGTATACTATTGTCTGTGTATTGTCTGTATACTGTTGTCTGTGTATTGTCTGTATACTGTTGTCTGTGTATTGTCTGTATACTGTTGTGTGTGCATTGTCTGTATACTGTTGTCTGTTTATTGTCTGTAGAGTGTTGTCTGTGTATGATCTGTATGCTAGTGTCTGTATATTGTCTGTATACTGTTGTCTGTGCATTGTATGTATACTAGGGTCTGTATATTATCTTTATACTGTTGTCTGTGTATTGTCTGTATACTGTTGTCTGTGTATTGTCTGTATACTGTTGTCTGTATATTGTCTGTATGCTGTTGTCTGTGTATTGTATGTATACTGTTGTCTGTGTATTGTCTGTATACTGTTGTCTGTGTATTGTCTGTATACTGTTCTCTGTGTATTGTCTGTATACTGTTGTCTGTGTATTGTCTGTATACACTTGTCTCTGCATTGTCTGTATACTAGTGTCTGTATATTGTCTGTATACTAGTGTCTGTGTATTGTCTGTATACTGGTGTCTGTATATTGTCTGTATACTGCTGTCTGTGTATTGTCTGTATACTGTTGTCTGTGTATTGTCTGTATACTGTTGTATGTGTATTGATTGTATACTAGTGTCTGTATATTGTCTGTATACTGTTGTCTGTGTATTGTCTGTATACTGTTGTCTGTGTATTGTCTGTATACTGTTGTCTGTGTATTGTCTGTATAGTGTTGTCAATGAATTGTCTGTATACTGTTGTCTGTGTATTGTCTGTATACTGTTGTCTGTTTATCATCTGTATACTAGTGTCTATATATTGTCTCTATAGTAGTGTCTGTATATTGTCTGTATACTGTTGTCTGTGTATTGTCTGTATACTAGTATCTATATATTGTCTCTATACTAGTGTCTGTATATTGTCTGTATACTGTTGTCTGTATATTGTCTGTATACTAGTGTCTGTATATTGTCTGTATACTGTTGTCTGTGTATTGTCTGTATACTGTTCTCTGTGTATTGTCTGTATACTGTTGTCTGTGTATTGTCTGTATACTGTTGTATGTGTATTGATTGTATACTGTTGTCTGTGTATTGTCTGTATAGTGTTGTCAATGAATTGTCTGTATACTGTTGTCTGTGTATTGTCTGTATACTGTTGTCTGTTTATCGTCTGTATACTAGTGTCTATATATTGTCTCTATACTAATGTCTGTATATTGTCTGTATACTGTTGTCTGTGTATTGTCTGTATACTAGTATCTATATATTGTCTCTATACTAGTGTCTGTATATTGTCTGTATACTGTTGTCTGTATATTGTCTGTATACTGTTGTGTGTGTATTGTCTTTATGCTGTTGTCTGTGCATTGTCTGTCAAACAAGTGTCTGTGTATTGACTGTATATAAGTGTCTGTATATTGTCTGCATACTGTTGTCTATGTATTGTCTGTATACTGTTGTCTGTGTATTGTCTGTATACTGTTGTCTGTATATTGTCTGTATGCTGTTGTCTGTGTATTGTCTGTATACTGTTGTCTGTGTATTCTCTGTATACTGTTGTCTGTGTATTGTCTGTATACTGTTGTCTGTGTATTGTCTGTATACTGTTGTCTGTGTATTGTCTGTATAGTGTATATTAGTGTCTGTATATTGTCTGTATACTAGTGTTTGTGTATTGTCTGTATAGTGTTGTTAATGGATTCTCTGTATACTGTTGTATGTGTATTGACTGTATAGTAGTGTCTGTATATTGTCTGTATACTGTTGTCTGTGTATTGTCTGTATGCTATTGTCTGTATACTGTTGTCTGTGTATTGTCTGTATACTGTTCTCTGTGTATTGTCTGTATACTGTTGTCTGTGTATTGTCTGTATAGTGTTGTCAAAGAATTCTCTGTATACTGTTAGCTGTGTATTGTCTGTATACTGTTGTCTGTTTATTGTCTTTATACTAGTGTCTATATATTGTCTCTATACTAGTGTCTGTATATTGTCTGTATACTGTTGTCTGTGTATTGTCTGTATACTAGTATCTATATATTGTCTCTATACTAGTGTCTGTATATTGTCTGTATACTACTGTCTGTATATTTTCTGTATACTGTTGTGTGTGTATTGTCTGTATGCTGTTGTCTGTGCATTGTCTGTATACTAGTGTCTGTGTATTGACTGTATACGAATGTCTGTATATTGTCTGTATACTGTTGTCTGTGCATTGTATGTATACTAGGGTCTGTATATTATCTTTATACTGTTGTCTGTGTATTGTCTGTATACTGTTGTCTGTGTATTGTCTGTATACTGTTGTCTGTATATTGTCTGTATGCTGTTGTCTGTGTATTGTATGTATACTGTTGTCTGTGTATTGTATGTATACTGTTGTCTGTGTATTGTCTGTATACTGTTCTCTGTGTATTGTCTGTATACTGTTGTCTGTGTATTGTCTGTATACACTTGTCTCTGTATTGTCTGTATACTAGTGTCTGTATATTGTCTGTATACTAGTGTCTGTGTATTGTCTGTATACTGCTGTCTGTGTATTGTCTGTATACTGTTGTCTGTGTATTGTCTGTATACTGTTGTATGTGTATTGATTGTATACTAGTGTCTGTATATTGTCTGTATACTGTTGTCTGTGTATTGTCTGTATACTGTTGTCTGTGTATTGTCTGTATACTGTTGTCTGTGTATTGTCTGTATAGTGTTGTCAATGAATTGTCTGTAAACTGTTGTCTGTGTATTGTCTGTATACTGTTGTCTGTTTATCATCTGTATACTAGTGTCTATATATTGTCTCTATAGTAGTGTCTGTATATTGTCTGTATACTGTTGTCTGTGTATTGTCTGTATACTAGTATCTATATATTGTCTCTATACTAGTGTCTGTATATTGTCTGTATACTGTTGTCTGTATATTGTCTGTATACTAGTGTCTGTATATTGTCTGTATACTGTTGTCTGTGTATTGTCTGTATACTATTGTCTGTATACTGTTGTCTGTGTATTGTCTGTATACTGTTCTCTGTGTATTGTCTGTATAGTGTTGTCAAAGAATTCTCTGTATACTGTTAGCTGTGTATTGTCTGTATACTGTTGTCTGTGTATTGTCTTTATACTAGTGTCTATATATTGTCGCTATACTAGTGTCTGTATATTGTCTGTATACTGTTGTCTGTGTATTGTCTGTATACTAGTATCTATATATTGTCTCTATACTAGTGTCTGTATATTGTCTGTATACTATTGTCTGTATATTGTCTGTATACTGTTGTGTGTGTATTGTCTGCATGCTGTTGTCTGTGTATTGACTGTATACGAATGTCTGTATTTTGTCTGTATACTGTTGTCTGTATATTGTCTGTATACTGTTGTCTATTTATTGTCTGTATACTGTTGTCTGTGTATGTCTGTATACTGTTGTCTATGTATTGACTGTATACTAGTGTCTGTGTATTGTCTGTATACTGTTGTCTGTGTATTGTCTGTAGAGTGGTCTCAATTTATTGTATGTGTAGTGTTGTCTGTGTATTCTCTGTATACTGTTGTCTGTACATTGTCTGTATACTGTTGTCCGCGTATTGTCTGTATAGTGTATATTTTGTGTATACTATTATCTGTATATTGTCTGTAAACTAGTGTCTGTATATTGTCTGTTTATTAGTGTCTGTATATTGTCTGTATACTAGTGTCTGTATATTGTCTGTATATTAGTGTCTGTATATTGTCTGTATACTAGTGTCTGTATACTGTTTGTATACTAGTGTCTGTATATTGTCTCTATACTAGTGTCTGTATATTGTCTGTATACTGCTGTCTGTGTATTGTCTGTATACTGTTCTCTGTGTATTGTCTGTATACTGTTGTCTGTGTATTGTCTGTATACACTTGTCTCTGTATTTTCTGTATACTAGTGTCTGTATATTGTCTGTATACTAGTGTCTGTGTATTTTCTGTATACTGGTGTCTGTATATTGTCTGTATACTGTTGTCTGTGTATTGTCTGTATACTGTTGTCTGTGTATTGTCTGTATACTGTTGTATGTGTATTGATTGTATACTAGTGTCTGTATATTGTCTGTATACTGTTGTCTGTGTATTGTCTGTATACTGTTGTCTGTGTATTGTCTGTATACTGTTGTCTGTGTATTGTCTGTATACTGTTGTCTGTTTATCATCTGTATACTAGTGTCTATATATTGTCTCTATACTAATGTCTGTATATTGTCTGTATACTGTTGTCTGTGTATTGTCTGTATACTAGTATTTATATATTGTCTCTATACTAGTGTCTGTATATTGTCTGTATACTGTTGTGTGTATATTGTCTGTATACTGTTGTGTGTGTATTGTCTATATGCTGTTGTCGGTGCATTGTCTGTCAAACTTCTGTCTGTGTATTGACTCTATACGATTGTCTGTATATTGTCTGTATACTATTGTCTATGTATTGTCTGTATACTGTTGTCTGTGTATTCTCTGTATACTGTTGTCTGTGTATTGTCTGTATACTGTTGTCTGTGTATTCTCTGTATACTGTTGTCTGTGTATTGTCTGTATACTGTTGTCTGGGTACTGTCTGTATACTGTTGTCTGTGTATTGTCTGTATACTGTTGTCTGTATATTGTCTGTATACTAGTGTCTGTGTATTGTCTGTATGGTGTTGTTAATGGATTGTCTGTATACTGTTGTATGTGTATTGACTGTGTACTAGTGTCTGTCTATTATCTGTATACTGTTGTCTGTATATTGTCTGTATACTGTTGTCTGTATCTTGTCTCTATACTGTTGTGTGTGTATTGTCTGTATGCTGTTGTCTGTGCATTGTCTGTCAAACTAGTGTCTGTGTATTGACTGTATACGAGTGTCTGTATATCGTCTGTATACTGTTGTCTATGTATTGTCTGTATACTGTTGTCTGTGTATTGTCTGTATACTGTTGTCTGTGTATTGTCTGTATACTGTTGTCTGTGTATTGTCTGTATAGTGTTGTCAATGAATTGTCTGTAAACTGTTGTCTGTGTATTGTCTGTATACTGTTGTCTGTTTATCATCTGTATACTAGTGTCTATATATTGTCTCTATAGTAGTGTCTGTATATTGTCTGTATACTGTTGTCTGTGTATTGTCTGTATACTAGTATCTATATATTGTCTCTATACTAGTGTCTGTATATTGTCTGTATACTGTTGTCTGTATATTGTCTGTATACTAGTGTCTGTATATTGTCTGTATACTGTTGTCTGTGTATTGTCTGTATACTATTGTCTGTATACTGTTGTCTGTGTATTGTCTGTATACTGTTCTCTGTGTATTGTCTGTATAGTGTTGTCAAAGAATTCTCTGTATACTGTTAGCTGTGTATTGTCTGTATACTGTTGTCTGTGTATTGTCTTTATACTAGTGTCTATATATTGTCGCTATACTAGTGTCTGTATATTGTCTGTATACTGTTGTCTGTGTATTGTCTGTATACTAGTATCTATATATTGTCTCTATACTAGTGTCTGTATATTGTCTGTATACTATTGTCTGTATATTGTCTGTATACTGTTGTGTGTGTATTGTCTGCATGCTGTTGTCTGTGTATTGACTGTATACGAATGTCTGTATTTTGTCTGTATACTGTTGTCTGTATATTGTCTGTATACTGTTGTCTATTTATTGTCTGTATACTGTTGTCTGTGTATGTCTGTATACTGTTGTCTATGTATTGACTGTATACTAGTGTCTGTGTATTGTCTGTATACTGTTGTCTGTGTATTGTCTGTAGAGTGGTCTCAATTTATTGTATGTGTAGTGTTGTCTGTGTATTCTCTGTATACTGTTGTCTGTACATTGTCTGTATACTGTTGTCCGCGTATTGTCTGTATAGTGTATATTTTGTGTATACTATTATCTGTATATTGTCTGTAAACTAGTGTCTGTATATTGTCTGTTTATTAGTGTCTGTATATTGTCTGTATACTAGTGTCTGTATATTGTCTGTATATTAGTGTCTGTATATTGTCTGTATACTAGTGTCTGTATACTGTTTGTATACTAGTGTCTGTATATTGTCTCTATACTAGTGTCTGTATATTGTCTGTATACTGCTGTCTGTGTATTGTCTGTATACTGTTCTCTGTGTATTGTCTGTATACTGTTGTCTGTGTATTGTCTGTATACACTTGTCTCTGTATTTTCTGTATACTAGTGTCTGTATATTGTCTGTATACTAGTGTCTGTGTATTTTCTGTATACTGGTGTCTGTATATTGTCTGTATACTGTTGTCTGTGTATTGTCTGTATACTGTTGTCTGTGTATTGTCTGTATACTGTTGTATGTGTATTGATTGTATACTAGTGTCTGTATATTGTCTGTATACTGTTGTCTGTGTATTGTCTGTATACTGTTGTCTGTGTATTGTCTGTATACTGTTGTCTGTGTATTGTCTGTATACTGTTGTCTGTTTATCATCTGTATACTAGTGTCTATATATTGTCTCTATACTAATGTCTGTATATTGTCTGTATACTGTTGTCTGTGTATTGTCTGTATACTAGTATTTATATATTGTCTCTATACTAGTGTCTGTATATTGTCTGTATACTGTTGTGTGTATATTGTCTGTATACTGTTGTGTGTGTATTGTCTATATGCTGTTGTCGGTGCATTGTCTGTCAAACTTCTGTCTGTGTATTGACTCTATACGATTGTCTGTATATTGTCTGTATACTATTGTCTATGTATTGTCTGTATACTGTTGTCTGTGTATTCTCTGTATACTGTTGTCTGTGTATTGTCTGTATACTGTTGTCTGTGTATTCTCTGTATACTGTTGTCTGTGTATTGTCTGTATACTGTTGTCTGGGTACTGTCTGTATACTGTTGTCTGTGTATTGTCTGTATACTGTTGTCTGTATATTGTCTGTATACTAGTGTCTGTGTATTGTCTGTATGGTGTTGTTAATGGATTGTCTGTATACTGTTGTATGTGTATTGACTGTGTACTAGTGTCTGTCTATTATCTGTATACTGTTGTCTGTATATTGTCTGTATACTGTTGTCTGTATCTTGTCTCTATACTGTTGTGTGTGTATTGTCTGTATGCTGTTGTCTGTGCATTGTCTGTCAAACTAGTGTCTGTGTATTGACTGTATACGAGTGTCTGTATATCGTCTGTATACTGTTGTCTATGTATTGTCTGTATACTGTTGTCTGTGTATTGTCTGTATACTGTTGTCTGTATATTGTCTGTATGCTGTTGTCTGTGTATTGTCTGTATACTGTTGTCTGTGTATTCTCTGTATACTGTTGTCTGTGTATTGTCTGTATATTGTTGTCTGTGTATTGTCTGTATACTGTTGTCTGTGTATTGTCTGTAAAGTGTATACTAGTGTCTGTATATTGTCTGTATACTAGTGTCTGTGTATTGTCTGTATAGTGTTGTTAATGGATTGTCTGTATACTGTTGTATGTGTATTGACTGTATACTAGTGTCTGTATATTGTCTGTATACTGTTGTCTGTGTATTGTCTGTATACTATTGTCTGTGTACTGTTGTCTGTGTATTGTCTGTATACTGTTCTCTGTGTATTGTCTGTATACTGTTGTCTGTGTATTGTCTGTATAGTGTTGTCAAAGAATTCTCTGTATACTGTTAGCTGTGTATTGTCTGTATACTGTTGTCTGTTTCTTGTCTTTATACTAGTGTCTATATATTGTCTCTATACTAGTGTCTGTATATTGTCTGTATACTGTTGTCTGTATATTGTCTGTATACTAGTATCTATATATTGTCTGTATACTAGTGTCTGTATATTGTCTGTATACTGTTGTGTGTGTATTGTCTGTATGCTGTTGTCTGTGCATTGTCTGTATACTAGTGTCTATGTATTGTCTGTATACTGTTGTCTGTGTATTCTCTGTATACTGTTGTCTGTGGATTGTCTGTATACTGTTGTCTGTGTATTATTGTATACTGTTGTCTATGTATTGTCTGTATACTAGTGTCTGTGTATTGTCTGTATACTGTTGTCTGTACATTGTCTGTATACTGTTGTCTGTGTATTGTCCGTATAGTGTATATTTTGTGTATACTAGTATCTGTATATTGTCTGTATACTGGTGTCTGTATATTGTCTGTATAATGCTGTCTGTGTATTGTCTGTATACTGTTGTCTGTGTATTGTCTGCATACTGTTGTCTGTGTATTGTCTGTATACACTTGTCTGTGTATTGTCTGTATATTAGTGTCTGTATATTGTCTGTATACTACTGCCTGTGTATTGTCTGTGTACTGGTGTCTGTATATTGTCTGTATACTGCTGTCTGTGTATTATCTGTATACCGTTGTCTGTGTATTGTCTGCATACTGTTGTCTGTGTATTGTCTGTATAGTGTTGTCAATGAATTGTCTGTATACTGTTGTCTGCGTATTGACTGTAGACTGTTGTGTGTGTATTGTCTGTATATTGTCTGTATACTGTTGTCTGTGTATTGTCTGTATACTGTTGTCTGTGTATTCTCTGTATACTGTTCTCTGTATATTGTCTGTATTCTGTTGTCTGTGTATTGTCTGTATAGTGTTCTCAATTTATTGTCTGTATACTGTTGTCTGTGTATTGTCTGTATACCGTTGTCTGTGCATTGTCTGTATACTGTTGTCTGTGTATTCTCTGTATACTGTTCTCTGTATATTGTCTGTATTCTGTTGTCTGTGTATTGTCTGTATAGTGTTCTCAATTGATTGTCTGTATACTGTTGGGTGTGTATTGTCTGTATACCGTTGTCTGTGCATTGTCTGTATACTGTTCTCTGTATATTGTCTGTATACTGTTGTCTGTGTATTGTCTGTATACTATTGTCTGTATATTGTCTGTATACTAGTGTCTGTATATTGTCTGCATAATGCTGTCTGTGTATTGTCTGTATACTGTTGTTTGTGTATTGTCTGTATCCTGTTGTCTGTGTATTGTCTGTATACTATTGTCTGTGTATTGTCTGTATACTGTTGTCTGTGTATTGTCTGTATACTGTTGTCTGTGTATTGTCTGTATACTGTTGTGTGTGCATTGTCTGTATACTGTTGTCTGTTTATTGTCTGTAGAGTGTTGTCTGTGTATGATCTGTATGCTAGTGTCTGTATATTGTCTGTATACTGTTGTCTGTGCATTGTTTGTATACTAGGGTCTGTATATTATCTTTATACTGTTGTCTGTGTATTGTCTGTATACTGTTGTCTGTGTATTGTCTGTATACTGTTGTCTGTATATTGTCTGTATGCTGTTGTCTGTGTATTGTATGTATACTGTTGTCTGTGTATTGTCTGTATACTGTTGTCTGTGTATTGTCTGTATACTGTTCTCTGTGTATTGTCTGTATACTGTTGTCTGTGTATTGTCTGTATACTAGTATCTATATATTGTCTCTATACTACTGTCTGTATATTGTCTGTATACTACTGTCTGTATATTTTCTGTATACTGTTGTGTGTGTATTGTCTGTATGCTGTTGTCTGTGCATTGTCTGTATACTAGTGTCTGTGTATTGACTGTATACGAATGTCTGTATATTGTCTGTATACTGTTGTCTGTGCATTGTATGTATACTAGGGTCTGTATATTATCTTTATACTGTTGTCTGTGTATTGTCTGTATACTGTTGTCTGTGTATTGTCTGTATACTGTTGTCTGTATATTGTCTGTATGCTGTTGTCTGTGTATTGTATGTATACTGTTGTCTGTGTATTGTATGTATACTGTTGTCTGTGTATTGTCTGTATACTGTTCTCTGTGTATTGTCTGTATACTGTTGTCTGTGTATTGTCTGTATACACTTGTCTCTGTATTGTCTGTATACTAGTGTCTGTATATTGTCTGTATACTAGTGTCTGTGTATTGTCTGTATACTGCTGTCTGTGTATTGTCTGTATACTGTTGTCTGTGTATTGTCTGTATACTGTTGTATGTGTATTGATTGTATACTAGTGTCTGTATATTGTCTGTATACTGTTGTCTGTGTATTGTCTGTATACTGTTGTCTGTGTATTGTCTGTATACTGTTGTCTGTGTATTGTCTGTATAGTGTTGTCAATGAATTGTCTGTAAACTGTTGTCTGTGTATTGTCTGTATACTGTTGTCTGTTTATCATCTGTATACTAGTGTCTATATATTGTCTCTATAGTAGTGTCTGTATATTGTCTGTATACTGTTGTCTGTGTATTGTCTGTATACTAGTATCTATATATTGTCTCTATACTAGTGTCTGTATATTGTCTGTATACTGTTGTCTGTATATTGTCTGTATACTAGTGTCTGTATATTGTCTGTATACTGTTGTCTGTGTATTGTCTGTATACTATTGTCTGTATACTGTTGTCTGTGTATTGTCTGTATACTGTTCTCTGTGTATTGTCTGTATAGTGTTGTCAAAGAATTCTCTGTATACTGTTAGCTGTGTATTGTCTGTATACTGTTGTCTGTGTATTGTCTTTATACTAGTGTCTATATATTGTCGCTATACTAGTGTCTGTATATTGTCTGTATACTGTTGTCTGTGTATTGTCTGTATACTAGTATCTATATATTGTCTCTATACTAGTGTCTGTATATTGTCTGTATACTATTGTCTGTATATTGTCTGTATACTGTTGTGTGTGTATTGTCTGCATGCTGTTGTCTGTGTATTGACTGTATACGAATGTCTGTATTTTGTCTGTATACTGTTGTCTGTATATTGTCTGTATACTGTTGTCTATTTATTGTCTGTATACTGTTGTCTGTGTATGTCTGTATACTGTTGTCTATGTATTGACTGTATACTAGTGTCTGTGTATTGTCTGTATACTGTTGTCTGTGTATTGTCTGTAGAGTGGTCTCAATTTATTGTATGTGTAGTGTTGTCTGTGTATTCTCTGTATACTGTTGTCTGTACATTGTCTGTATACTGTTGTCCTCGTATTGTCTGTATAGTGTATATTTTGTGTATACTATTATCTGTATATTGTCTGTAAACTAGTGTCTGTATATTGTCTGTTTATTAGTGTCTGTATATTGTCTGTATACTAGTGTCTGTATATTGTCTGTATATTAGTGTCTGTATATTGTCTGTATACTAGTGTCTGTATACTGTTTGTATACTAGTGTCTGTATATTGTCTCTATACTAGTGTCTGTATATTGTCTGTATACTGCTGTCTGTGTATTGTCTGTATACCGTTCTCTGTGTATTGTCTGTATACTGTTGTCTGTGTATTGTCTGTATACACTTGTCTCTGTATTTTCTGTATACTAGTGTCTGTATATTGTCTGTATACTAGTGTCTGTGTATTTTCTGTATACTGGTGTCTGTATATTGTCTGTATACTGTTGTCTGTGTATTGTCTGTATACTGTTGTCTGTGTATTGTCTGTATACTGTTGTATGTGTATTGATTGTATACTAGTGTCTGTATATTGTCTGTATACTGTTGTCTGTGTATTGTCTGTATACTGTTGTCTGTGTATTGTCTGTATACTGTTGTCTGTGTATTGTCTGTATACTGTTGTCTGTTTATCATCTGTATACTAGTGTCTATATATTGTCTCTATACTAATGTCTGTATATTGTCTGTATACTGTTGTCTGTGTATTGTCTGTATACTAGTATCTATATATTGTCTCTATACTAGTGTCTGTATATTGTCTGTATACTGTTGTCTGTATATTGTCTGTATACTGTTGTGTGTGTATTCTCTATATGCTGTTGTCGGTGCATTGTCTGTCAAACTTCTGTCTGTGTATTGACTCTATACGATTGTCTGTATATTGTCTGTATACTGTTGTCTATGTATTGTCTGTATACTGTTGTCTGTGTATTCTCTGTATACTGTTGTCTGTGTATTGTCTGTATACTGTTGTCTGTGTATTCTCTGTATACTGTTGTCTGTGTATTGTCTGTATACTGTTGTCTGGGTACTGTCTGTATACTGTTGTCTGTGTATTGTCTGTATACTGTTGTCTGTATATTGTCTGTATACTAGTGTCTGTGTATTGTCTGTATGGTGTTGTTAATGGATTGTCTGTATACTGTTGTATGTGTATTGACTGTGTACTAGTGTCTGTATATTGTCTGTATACTGTTGTCTGTATATTGTCTGTATACTGTTGTCTGTATCTTGTCTCTATACTGTTGTGTGTGTATTGTCTGTATGCTGTTGTCTGTGCATTGTCTGTCAAACTAGTGTCTGTGTATTGACTGTATACGAGTGTCTGTATATCGTCTGTATACTGTTGTCTATGTATTGTCTGTATACTGTTGTCTGTGTATTGTCTGTATACTGTTGTCTGTATATTGTCTGTATGCTGTTCTCTGTGTATTGTCTGTATACTGTTGTCTGTGTATTCTCTGTATACTGTTGTCTGTGTATTGTCTGTATATTGTTGTCTGTGTATTGTCTGTATACTGTTGTCCGTGTATTGTCTGTAAAGTGTATACTAGTGTCTGTATATTGTCTGTATACTAGTGTCTGCGTATTGTCTGTAGAGTGTTGTTAATGGATTGTCTGTATACTGTTGTATGTGTATTGACTGTATACTAGTGTCTGTATATTGTCTGTATACTGTTGTCTGTGTATTGCCTGTATACTATTGTCTGTGTACTGTTGTCTGTGTATTGTCTGTATACTGTTCTCTGTGTATTGTCTGTATACTGTTGTCTGTGTATTGTCTGTATAGTGTTGTCAAAGAATTCTCTGTATACTGTTAGCTGTGTATTGTCTGTATACTGTTGTCTGTTTCTTGTCTTTATACTAGTGTCTATATATTGTCTCTATACTAGTGTCTGTATATTGTCTGTATACTGTTGTCTGTATATTGTCTGTATACTAGTATCTATATATTGTCTGTATACTAGTGTCTGTATATTGTCTGTATACTGTTGTGTGTGTATTGTCTGTATGCTGTTGTCTGTGCATTGTCTGTATACTAGTGTCTATGTATTGTCTGTATACTGTTGTCTGTGTATTCTCTGTATACTGTTGTCTGTGGATTGTCTGTATACTGTTGTCTGTGTATTATTGTATACTGTTGTCTATGTATTGTCTGTATACTAGTGTCTGTGTATTGTCTGTATACTGTTGTCTGTACATTGTCTGTATACTGTTGTCTGTGTATTGTCCGTATAGTGTATATTTTGTGTATACTAGTATCTGTATATTGTCTGTATACTGGTGTCTGTATATTGTCTGTATAATGCTGTCTGTGTATTGTCTGTATACTGTTGTCTGTGTATTGTCTGCATACTGTTGTCTGTGTATTGTCTGTATACACTTGTCTGTGTATTGTCTGTATATTAGTGTCTGTATATTGTCTGTATACTACTGCCTGTGTATTGTCTGTGTACTGGTGTCTGTATATTGTCTGTATACTGCTGTCTGTGTATTATCTGTATACCGTTGTCTGTGTATTGTCTGCATACTGTTGTCTGTGTATTGTCTGTATAGTGTTGTCAATGAATTGTCTGTATACTGTTGTCTGCGTATTGACTGTAGACTGTTGTGTGTGTATTGTCTGTATATTGTCTGTATACTGTTGTCTGTGTATTGTCTGTATACTGTTGTCTGTGTATTCTCTGTATACTGTTCTCTGTATATTGTCTGTATTCTGTTGTCTGTGTATTGTCTGTATAGTGTTCTCAATTTATTGTCTGTATACTGTTGTCTGTGTATTGTCTGTATACCGTTGTCTGTGCATTGTCTGTATACTGTTGTCTGTGTATTCTCTGTATACTGTTCTCTGTATATTGTCTGTATTCTGTTGTCTGTGTATTGTCTGTATAGTGTTCTCAATTGATTGTCTGTATACTGTTGGGTGTGTATTGTCTGTATACCGTTGTCTGTGCATTGTCTGTATACTGTTCTCTGTATATTGTCTGTATACTGTTGTCTGTGTATTGTCTGTATACTATTGTCTGTATATTGTCTGTATACTAGTGTCTGTATATTGTCTGCATAATGCTGTCTGTGTATTGTCTGTATACTGTTGTTTGTGTATTGTCTGTATCCTGTTGTCTGTGTATTGTCTGTATACTATTGTCTGTGTATTGTCTGTATACTGTTGTCTGTGTATTGTCTGTATACTGTTGTCTGTGTATTGTCTGTATACTGTTGTGTGTGCATTGTCTGTATACTGTTGTCTGTTTATTGTCTGTAGAGTGTTGTCTGTGTATGATCTGTATGCTAGTGTCTGTATATTGTCTGTATACTGTTGTCTGTGCATTGTTTGTATACTAGGGTCTGTATATTATCTTTATACTGTTGTCTGTGTATTGTCTGTATACTGTTGTCTGTGTATTGTCTGTATACTGTTGTCTGTATATTGTCTGTATGCTGTTGTCTGTGTATTGTATGTATACTGTTCTCTGTGTATTGTCTGTATACTGTTGTCTGTGTATTGTCTGTATACACTTGTCTCTGTATTGTCTCTATACTAGTGTCTGTATATTGTCTGTATACTGTTGTCTGTATATTGTCTGTATACTAGTGTCTGTATATTGTCTGTATACTGTTGTCTGTGTAATGTCTGTATACTGTTCTCTGTGTATTGTCTGTATACTGTTGTCTGTGTATTGTCTGTATACTGTTGTATGTGTATTGATTGTATACTAGTGTCTGTGTATTGTCTGTATAGTGTTGTCAATGAATTGTCTGTATACTGTTGTCTGTGTATTGTCTGTATACTGTTGTCTGTTTATCGTCTGTATACTAGTGTCTATATATTGTCTCTATACTAGTGTCTGTATATTGTCTGTTTACTGTTGTCTGTGTATTGTCTGTATACTAGTATCTATATATTGTCTCTATACTAGTGTCTGTATATTGTCTGTATACTGTTGTCTGTATATTGTCTGTATACTGTTGTGTGTGTATTGTCTTTATGCTGTTGTCTGTGCATTGTCTGTCAAACAAGTGTCTGTGTATTGACTGTATATAAGTGTCTGTATATTGTCTGCATACTGTTGTCTATGTATTGTCTGTATACTGTTGTCTGTGTATTGTCTGTATACTGTTGTCTGTATATTGTCTGTATGCTGTTGTCTGTGTATTGTCTGTATACTGTTGTCTGTGTATTCTCTATACTGTTGTCTGTACATTGTCTGTATACTGTTGTCTGCGTATTGTCTGTCTAGTGTATATTTTGTGTATACTAGTATCTGTGTATTGTCTGTATACTAGTGTCTGTATATTGTCTGTATATTAGTGTCTGTATATTGTCTGTATACTGCTGTCTGTATACTGTCTGTATACTAGTGTCTGTATATTGTCTGTATACTGTTGTCTATGTATTGTCTGTATACTGTTGTCTGTGTATTCTCTGTATACTGTTGTCTGTGTATTGTCTGTATACTGTTGTCTGTGTATTGTCTGTATACTGTTGTTTGTGTATTTTCTCTATGCTGTTGTCTATGTATTGTCTGTATATTGTTGTCTGTATATTGTCTGTATACTGTTGTCTATGTATTGACTGTATACTGGTGTCTGTATATTGTCTGTATACTGTTGTCTGTGAATTGTCTGTAGAGTGTTCTCAATTTATTGTATGTGTAGTGTTGTCTGTGTATTGTCTGTATACTGTTGTCTGTACATTGTCTGTATACTAGTGTCTGTGTATTGTCTGTATAGTGTATATTTTCTGTATACTAGTATCTGTATATTGTCTGTATACTAGTGTCTGTATATTGTCTGTTTATTAGTGTGTGTATATTATCTGTATACTGTTGTTGGTGTATTGTCTGTATACACTTGTCTGTGTATTGTCTGTATACTAGTGTCTGTGTATTGTCTGTATACTAGTGTCTGTGTATTGTCTGTATACCGGTGTCTGTATATTGTCTGTGTACTGCTGTCTGTGTATTGTCTGTATACTGTTGTCTGTGTATTGTCTGCATACTGTTGTCTGTGTATTGTCTGTATACACTTCTCTGTGTATTGTCTGTATATTAGTGTCTGTATATTGTCTGTATACTAGTGTCTGTGTATTGTCTGTGTACTGGTGTCTGTATATTGTCTGTATACTGCTGTCTGTGTATTGTCTGCATACTGTTGTCTGTGTATTGTCTGCATACTGTTGTCTGTGTATTGTCTGTATAGTGTTGTCAATGAATTGTCTGTATACTGTTGTCTGCGTATTGACTGTATACTGTTGTGTGTGTATTGTCTGTATATTGTCTGTATACTGTTGTCTGTGTATTGTCTGTATACTGTTGTCTGTGTATTCTCTGTGTACTGTTCTCTGTATATTGTCTCTATTCTGTTGTCTGTGTATTGTCTGTATAGTGTTCTCAATTTATTGTCTGTATACTGTTGTCTCTGTATTGTCTGTATACCGCTGTCTGTGCATTGTCTGTATACTGTTGTCTGTGTATTGTCTGTATAGTGTTCTCTGTGTATGATCTCTATACTGTTCTCTGTATATTGTCTGCATACTGTTGTCTGTATATTGTCTGTATACTAGTGTCTGTATATTGTCTGCATAATGCTGTCTGTGTATTGTCTGTATACTGTTGTTTGTGTATTGTCTGTATCCTGTTGTCTGTGTATTGTCTGTATACTATTGTCTGTGTATTGTCTGTATACTGTTGTCTGTGTATTGTCTGTATACTGTTGTCTGTGTATTGTCTGTATACTGTTGTGTGTGCATTGTCTGTATACTGTTGTCTGTTTATTGTCTGTAGAGTGTTGTCTGTGTATGATCTGTATGCTAGTGTCTGTATATTTTCTGTATACTGTTGTCTGTGCATTGTATGTATACTAGGGTCTGTATATTATCTTTATACTGTTGTCTGTGTATTGTCTGTATACTGTTGTCTGTGTATTGTCTGTATACTGTTGTCTGTATATTGTCTGTATGCTGTTGTCTGTGTATTGTATGTATACTGTTGTCTGTGTATTGTCTGTATACTGTTGTCTGTGTATTGTCTGTATACTGTTGTCTGTGTATTGTCTGTATAGTGTTCTCAATTTATTGTCTGTATACTGTTGTCTGTGTATTGTCTGTATACCGCTGTCTGTGCATTGTCTGTATACTGTTGTCTGTGTATTGTCTGTATAGTGTTCTCTGTGTATGATCTCTATACTGTTCTCTGTATATTGTCTGCATACTGTTGTCTGTATATTGTCTGTATACTAGTGTCTGTATATTATCTGCATAATGGTGTCTGTGTATTGTCTGTATACTGTTGTTTGTGTATTGTCTGTATCCTGTTGTCTGTGTATTGTCTGTATACTATTGTCTGTGTATTGTCTGTATTCTGTTGTCTGTGTATGGTCTGTATACTGTTGTCTGTGTATTGTCTGTATACTGTTGTCTGTGTATTGTCTGTATACTGTTGTGTGTGCATTGTCTGTATACTGTTGTCTGTTTATTGTCTGTAGAGTGTTGTCTGTGTATGATCTGTATGCTAGTGTCTGTATATTGTCTGTATACTGTTGTCTGTGCATTGTATGTATACTAGGGTCTGTATATTATCTTTATACTGTTGTCTGTGTATTGTCTGTATACTGTTGTCTGTGTATTGTCTGTATACTGTTGTCTGTATATTGTCTGTATGCTGTTGTCTGTGTATTGTATGTATACTGTTGTCTGTGTATTGTCTGTATACTGTTGTCTGTGTATTGTCTGTATACTGTTCTCTGTGTATTGTCTGTATACTGTTGTCTGTGTATTGTCTGTATACACTTGTCTCTGTATTGTCTGTATACTAGTGTCTGTATATTGTCTGTATACTAGTGTCTGTGTATTGTCTGTATACTGGTGTCTGTATATTGTCTGTATACTGCTGTCTGTGTATTGTCTGTATACTGTTGTCTGTGTATTGTCTGTATACTGTTGTATGTGTATTGATTGTATACTAGTGTCTGTATATTGTCTGTATACTGTTGTCTGTGTATTGTCTGTATACTGTTGTCTGTGTATTGTCTGTATACTGTTGTCTGTGTATTGTCTGTATACTGTTGTCTGTGTATTGTCTGTATAGTGTTGTCAATGAATTGTCTGTATACTGTTGTCTGTGTATTGTCTGTATACTGTTGTCTGTTTATCATCTGTATACTAGTGTCTATATATTGTCTCTATAGTAGTGTCTGTATATTGTCTGTATACTGTTGTCTGTGTATTGTCTGTATACTAGTATCTATATATTGTCTCTATACTAGTGTCTGTATATTGTCTGTATACTGTTGTCTGTATATTGTCTGTATACTAGTGTCTGTATATTGTCTGTATACTGTTGTCTGTGTATTGTCTGTATACTGTTCTCTGTGTATTGTCTGTATACTGTTGTCTGTGTATTGTCTGTATACTGTTGTATGTGTATTGATTGTATACTGTTGTCTGTGTATTGTCTGTATAGTGTTGTCAATGAATTGTCTGTATACTGTTGTCTGTGTATTGTCTGTATACTGTTGTCTGTGTATTGTCTGTATACTAGTATCTATATATTGTCTCTATAGTAGTGTCTGTATATTGTCTGTATACTGTTGTCTGTATATTGTCTGTATACTGTTGTGTGTGTATTGTCTTTATGCTGTTGTCTGTGCATTGTCTGTCAAACAAGTGTCTGTGTATTGACTGTATATAAGTGTCTGTATATTGTCTGCATACTGTTGTCTATGTATTGTCTGTATACTGTTGTCTGTGTATTGTCTGTATACTGTTGTCTGTATATTGTCTGTATGCTGTTGTCTGTGTATTGTCTGTATACTGTTGTCTGTGTATTCTCTGTATACTGTTGTCTGTGTATTGTCTGTATACTGTTGTCTGTGTATTGTCTGTATACTGTTGTCTGTGTATTGTCTGTATAGTGTATATTAGTGTCTGTATATTGTCTGTATACTAGTGTTTGTGTATTGTCTGTATAGTGTTGTTAATGGATTCTCTGTATACTGTTGTATGTGTATTGACTGTATACTAGTGTCTGTATATTGTCTGTATACTGTTGTCTGTGTATTGTCTGTATGCTATTGTCTGTATACTGTTGTCTGTGTATTGTCTGCATACTGTTCTCTGTGTATTGTCTGTATACTGTTGTCTGTGTATTGTCTGTATAGTGTTGTCAAAGAATTCTCTGTATACTGTTAGCTGTGTATTGTCTGTATACTGTTGTCTGTTTATTGTCTTTATACTAGTGTCTATATATTGTCTCTATACTAGTGTATGTATATTGTCTGTATACTGTTGTCTGTGTATTGTCTGTATACTAGTATTTATATATTGTCTCTATACTAGTGTCTGTATATTGTCTGTATACTACTGTCTGTATATTTTCTGTATACTGTTGTGTGTGTATTGTCTGTATGCTGTTGTCTGTGCATTGTCTGTATACTAGTGTCTGTGTATTGACTGTATACGAATGTCTGTATATTGTCTGTATACTGTTGTCTGTGCATTGTATGTATACTAGGGTCTGTATATTATCTTTATACTGTTGTCTGTGTATTGTCTGTATACTGTTGTCTGTGTATTGTCTGTATACTGTTGTCTGTATATTGTCTGTATGCTGTTGTCTGTGTATTGTATGTATACTGTTGTCTGTGTATTGTCTGTATACTGTTGTCTGTGTATTGTCTTTATACTGTTCTCTGTGTATTGTCTGTATACTGTTGTCTGTGTATTGTCTGTATACACTTGTCTCTGTATTGTCTGTATACTAGTGTCTGTATATTGTCTGTATACTAGTGTCTGTGTATTGTCTGTATACTGTTGTCTGTGTATTGTCTGTATACTGTTGTATGTGTATTGATTGTATACTAGTGTCTGTATATTGTCTGTATACTGTTGTCTGTGTATTGTCTGTATACTGTTGTCTGTGTATTGTCTGTATACTGTTGTCTGTGTATTGTCTGTATAGTGTTGTCAATGAATTGTCTGTAAACTGTTGTCTGTGTATTGTCTGTATACTGTTGTCTGTTTATCATCTGTATACTAGTGTCTATATATTGTCTCTATAGTAGTGTCTGTATATTGTCTGTATACTGTTGTCTGTGTATTGTCTGTATACTAGTATCTATATATTGTCTCTATACTAGTGTCTGTATATTGTCTGTATACTGTTGTCTGTATATTGTCTGTATACTAGTGTCTGTATATTGTCTGTATACTGTTGTCTGTGTATTGTCTGTATACTGTTGTCTGTGTATTGTCTGTATACACTTGTCTCTGTATTGTCTGTATACTAGTGTCTGTATATTGTCTGTATTATATTGTCTGTGTATTGTCTGTATACTGGTGTCTGTATATTGTCTGTATACTGCTGTCTGTGTATTGTCTGTATACTGTTGTCTGTGTATTGTCTGTATACTGTTGTATGTGTATTGATTGTATACTAGTGTCTGTATATTGTCTGTATACTGTTGTCTGTGTATTCTCTGTATACTGTTGTCTGTGTATTGTCTGTATAGTGTTGTCAATGAATTGTCTGTATACTGTTGTCTGTGTATTGTCTGTATACTGTTGTCTGTTTATCATCTGTATACTAGTGTCTATATATTGTCTCTATACTAGTGTCTGTATATTGTCTGTATACTGTTGTCTGTGTATTGTCTGTATACTAGTATCTATATATTGTCTCTATACTAGTGTCTGTATATTGTCTGTATACTGTTGTCTGTTTATCGTCTGTATACTAGTGTCTATATATTGTCTCTATACTAGTGTCTGTATATTGTCTGTATACTGTTGTCTGTGTATTGTCTGTATACTAGTATCTATATATTGTCTCTATACTAGTGTCTGTATATTGTCTGTATACTGTTGTCTGTATATTGTCTGTATACTGTTATGTGTGTATTGTCTATATGCTGTTGTCTGTGCATTGTCTGTCAAACTTGTGTCTGTGTATTGACTGTATACGAGTGTCTGTATATTGTCTGTATACTATTGTCTATGTATTGTCTGTATACTGTTGTCTGTGTATTGTCTGTATACTGTTGTCTGTGTATTCTCAGTATACTGTTGTCTGTGTATTCTCTGTATACTGTTGTCTGTGTATTGTCTGTATACTGTTGTCTGTGTATTGTCTTTATACTGTTGTCTGTGTATTGGTTGTATACTAGTGTCTGTGTATTGTCTGTATAGTGTTGTCAATGAATTGTCTGTATACTGTTGTCTGTGTATTGTCTGTATACTGTTGTCTTTTTATCGTCTGTATACTAGTGTCTATATATTGTCTCTATACTAGTGTCTGTATATTGTCTGTATACTGTTGTCTGTGTATTTTCTGTATACTAGTATCTATATATTGTCTCTATACTAGTGTCTGTATATTGTCTGTATACTGTTGTCTGTATATTGTCTGTATACTGTTGTGTGTGTATTGTCTGTATGCTGTTGTCTGTGCATTGTCTGTCAAACTAGTGTCTGTGTATTGACTGTATACGAGTGTCTGTATATTGTCTGTATACTGTTGTCTATGTATTGTCTGTATACTGTTGTCTGTGTATTGTCTGTATACTGATGTCTGTATATTGTCTGTATGCTGTTGTCTGTGTATTGTCTGTATACTGTTGTCTGTGTATTGTCTGTATACTGTTCTCTGTGTATTGTCTGTATACTGTTCTCTGTGTATTGTCTGTATACTGCTGTCTATTTATTGTCTGTATACTGTTGTCTGTGTATTGTCTGTATACTAGTGTCTGTGTATTGTCTGTATACTAGTGTCTGTGTATTGTCTGTATAGTGTTGTTAATGGATTGTCTGTATACTGTTGTATGTGTATTGACTGTATACTAGTGTCTGTATATTGTCTGTATACTGTTGTCTGTGTATTGTCTGTATACTGTTCTCTGTGTATTGTCTGTATACTGTTGTCTGTGTATTGTCTGTATAGTGTTGTCAAAGAATTCTCTGTATACTGTTAGCTGTGTATTGTCTGTATACTGTTGTCTGTTTATTGTCTTTATACTAGTGTCTATATATTGTCTCTATACTAGTGTCTGTGTATTGTCTGTATACTGTTGTCTGTGTATTGTCTGTATACTAGTATCTATATATTGTCTTTATACTAGTGTCTGTATATTGTCTGTATACTACTGTTTGTATATTGTCTGTATACTGTTGTGAGTGTATTGTCTGTATGCTGTTGTCTGTGCATTGTCTGTATACTAGTGTCTGTGTATTGACTGTATACGAATGTCTGTATATTGTCTGTATACTGTTGTCTATGTGTTGTCTGTATACTGCTGTCTATTTATTGTCTGTATACTGTTGTCTGTGTATTGTCTGTATACTGTTGTCTGTGTATTGTCTGTATACTGTTGTCTATGTATTGACTGTATACTAGTGTCTGTGTATTGTCTGTATACTAGTGTCTGTATACTGTCCGTATACTAGTGTCTGTATATTGTCTGTATACTAGTGCCTGTATATTGTCTGTATACTAGTGTCTGGGTATTGTCTGTATAATAGTGTCTGTATATTGTCTCTATACTGTTGTCTGTGTATTGTCTGTATACTGTTGTCTGTGTATTCTCTGTATGCTGTTGTCTGTGCATTGTCAATGGATTGTCTGTATTCTGTTGTCTGTGTATTGTCTGTATACTGTTGTCCGTGTTTTGTCTGTATACTAGTGTTTGTATATTGTCTGTATACTGTTGTCTGTGTATTGTCTGTATAGTGTTGTCAATGGATTGTCTGTATACTGTTGTCTGTGTATTGTTTTCATAGTGTTGTCTGTGTTGACTGTATACTAGTGTCTGTATATTGTCTGTATACTGTGGTCTGTGTATTGTCTGCATTTTGTTGTCAATGGATTGTCTGTATACTGTTGTCTGTGTATTGTCTGTATACTGTTGTGTGTGCATTGTCTGTATACTGTTGTCTGTGTATTGTCTGTATACTGTTGTCTGTGTATTGTCTGTATACTAGTGTTTGTATATTGTCTGTATACTGTTGTCTGTGTATTGTCTGTATACTGTTGTCTGTGTATTGTCTGTATACTGTTATCTGTGTATTGTCTGTATAGTGTTGTCTGTGTATTGTCTGTATACTGTTGTCTGTGGATTGTCTGTATACTGTTGTCTGTATATTGTTTGTATGCTGTTGTCTGTGTATTGACTGTATACTGTTGTTTGTGTTTGTCTGTATAGTGTTGTCTGTGAATTGTTTGTATACTGTTGTCTATGTATTGTCTGTATACTGTTGTCTGTATACTGTTGTCTGTGTATTGTCTGTATACTGTTGTCTGTATACTGTTGTCTGTGTATTGTCTGTATACTGTTGTCTGTGTATTGTCTGTATACTGTTGTCTGTGTATTGTCTGTATACTGTTGTCTATGTATTGTCTGTATACTGTTGTCTGTATGTTGTCTGTATACTGTTGTCTGTGCATTGTCTGTATACTGTTGTCTGTGTATTGTCTGTATAGTGTTCTCTGTGTATTGTCTGTATACTGTTGTCTGTGTATTGTCTGTATACTGTTGTCTGTGTATTGTCTGTATACTGTTGTCTGTGTATTATCTGTATAGTGTTGTCTGTGTATTGTCTGTATACTGTTGTCTGTGTATTATCTGTATACTGTTGTCTGTGTTTTGTCTGTACACTGCTCTCTGTGTTTTGTCTGTATTGTTGTCTGTATATTGTCTGTATACTAGTGTCTGTATATTGTCTGTATACTAGTGTCTGTATATTGTCTGTATACTAGTGTCTGTATATTGTCTGTATACTAGTGTCTGTATATTGTCTGTATACTAGTGTTTGTATATTGTCTGTATACTAGTGTCTGTATATTGTCTGTATACTGTTGTCTGTGTATTATCTGTATACTGTTGTCTGTGTTTTGTCTGTACACTGCTCTCTGTGTTTTGTCTGTATTGTTGTCTCTGTATTGTCTGTATACCATTGTATCTGTATTGTCTCCATACTTTTCTCTGTGTATTGTCTGGATAGTACTTAACGAGTGTTATCGGTATAGTGTTGTCTGTGGATTGTCTTGGTTTTCCTGGCGGTCTGGGGTTCAGAAACGAAACAGTCCCAATTTCGGTACCATGCGGTCTCTCTAGACCCATGGAGAATCACACAATAGAGGTCTACTCGGCGCACAGACGTGGAAAATCGGCGCCAATATTTTCCTTTCTGCACGAGAACCCGTTCATCATCGGGCCGTAGTGTATATGGCTAACATATGTGGCACATGTCCCAATTTGGACTCCAGGCGCTCTTTAGACCTCTGCAGTATCATATAATGATGGCTGTATTGCCCCTTTTAGCGACTATTGAGACCTGGTGTGTAGGATTGACCTAAGTGAAACAAGTCCCAATTTGGGCGCCAGGCACTCTCTCTAGACCTCGGTAATATCATAGTATACGTTTCTTCTTGGTGCTCAGAAATGCTTCCAATATTCCCCCTTTTGACACCAGAACCTGTTGGGGGCATCATCAAGCCCTAATGTGTAGGGCTGACCTAAGTGGATCAAGTCCCAATTTGGGTGCCAGGCACTGTGTCTACATTCTTCCAGTACCATTTAATAGGGATATACTTGCCCCCCTGGCGTCCAGAAACGGTGGCTATACTGCCTCTCTCAGCACCGGAAACCGTTAGGGCACCATCGAACCGTTGTGTGTAGGGCTAACTTAAGTTGAACAAGGCTCAATTTCAGTGTCAGAGATCTCTCTAGACTCTTGCAGTATTACATACTAGGGTTCTAATTGGCAAACCACTTTGCCTACTTGGTGCCTATATTGCTCCTTTCAGCACCAGAGCCATTTAGGAGCACCGTCAAGTCCTAGTGTGTAGAGATGACCCAAGTGGGACAAGTCTCAATTTGGGCGCCAGGCACTCTATATACACTCCTGCAGCATCACATAATAGGGGTCTATTTGGCAAAAAAGATTCTAGAAATGGTGGATATATTGTCCCTTTCGGCACCGGAACCCATTAGGAAATGTCTGATCTAAGTGGCACAAGTCTGAATTTAGGCACTAGTTGCTCTTTCTTAGACCCCTGCAGTATCAGGTCCACTTGGCGTCCTGGTGTCCAGAAACGGTGTATATACTGCCCTTTTTGGCACCGGAACCCGCTAAGGATTGACTTTAGTGGGACAAGTCTTACTTGGGTGTCAGGCTTCCTCTAGGCACCTGCAGAATTACATACGAGGGGTCTAATTGGCACCCTGAAACGGTGTCTTTATTAGACCCTTTGGCATTGGAACTCGTTTGGGCAACTACAAAGTCCTGGTGTGTAGG
Organism: Ostrea denselamellosa; assembly: GCA_024699665.1. Lineage (NCBI taxonomy): Eukaryota > Metazoa > Mollusca > Bivalvia > Ostreida > Ostreidae > Ostrea > Ostrea denselamellosa. The sequence goes on from JAMZEH010000038.1 coordinate 6,262,417, forward strand.
GCTGACCTAGGTGGCACAAGTCCCATGTGCTCTCTATACTAGATCTCTACAGTATCACATAATACGAGTCTATTGCGTTGTGTTGCCCAGAAAACATGAACCCTATTTGAAAGCTGTTGTTAATCAATGTAGATTAAAACTTGTTCAAATCATGACCCAAGGAGTTTGGTTGAAACTGGTCAAGTGGTTCTCGAGATGAAAATGTGAAAAGTTTGAAGATGACACATGATTGTCGGGCACTTTGATTAGAAATGCTCACTTGAGCCTCTGACTCAGTTAAGCTAAAAAAAAAACCATTTATTCCCTTTGAATCTCCTGTTCTCAAGGTGCATGGTAAACACTGTCATTATGGGTCAGTGGTCCTTTGGAATGAATGGACTGAAAAGTCATCTAAAGTAAAAGACGATGGTGGAGGTTTGTCTACAGTATCAGAAGAGTAGCGGTAAGGTAGAACCAATTAGTCTGGGTAGAATTTAAAGCTTCTTTGGAATGGATCTGCTCTAAAAACTTTTTAATTCTGTTCAATCATCCAGAGAATGTAGGTTTGATGCAGCATCTGAAACAAGTTTGGTAGAATTCATCCCTAGATGCATTATCCATGCAGTTTGGTAAATATTTACTTTGGAATGGACCTGCTGAAAAAAAACTTTAACCTCTTCAATCATCTGAAAAATGTAGGCTAGATCCAAAATTCAGAGCAAGTCTGATAGTGTATTTCTCTGGATGCATTATCCAAGGAAGTTCAGTCTCAAAAGACATAATTACTTGAAACTTCCTCCAGAAACTTTAACCTAATCAATTTTCCAGAAAAAATGAGTGCATCACTACATAAATTAATCATGAAAAGGTTTATAGTTTGGAATGGACCTGCTTCAAAATCTTTTATCTGGTCACTCATTGAAAAATGTGAAGGTCAGAACTAGCATCCCAAGCATTTCTATATATATCTATATCCGTGCAGGTTAGTAACAATATATCTAAAGGACTTGCTCCAAACACTTTAACCAGTTCAATCATTTGAAACATCTAGGTCAGACCAAAGCAGAAAGTTCTGATGAACATTGTTGCCAATTTGACTTTTTTTAACTTCCTCGTATAAACAAATTCAGCTTACAAACTCCAAAAAAATTGTTCATATTTTATTCACAGCACATTATCATAGATATATTTTAATGATATCATGGACATGAATGATGATATGCAACTTGATGAAAAGAGTACAAAGTAAATAAAAAACCACAAAAACAATATATGCAATTTAAAAATGTCATGGCAATGATTAATGAAATGCAGCAGTAAGAGTAAAAATTGCATTGACACATTATGCAGTGTAACAAGAGGCCCATGGGCCACAATACTCACCTGAATCACCTTGGACCATATTAAAGATTTTCACTATATGCATGTAAAAATTTGATCCCCTTTTGTGGACCCACTCGGGGGGCCATGATTTTAACAATCTTAAATCTGCACTACGTCAGGAAGCTTTAAATTAAATTGGAACTTTTCTAGCCCAGTGGTTCTTGAGAACAAAATTTATAAATGATCCTATCCTATTTTTGCATTTTTGTGATTATCTCCCCTTTGAAGACGGCATAGCCCTTCATTTAAATAAACTTTAATGCCCTTCAACCAAGGATGATTTGTACCAAATTTGATTAAAATTGGCCCTGTGGTTCTGGAGAAAAGGATATTTAACAATTTTCCCCTATATTTTCATCCCTTATTGTGGCCCCATCCGACCCCCAGGGACCATGAATATAACAAACTTGAATCTGCACTATGTAAGAAAGCTTTCATGTAAATTTGAACTTCATTGGCCCAGTGGTTCATAAGATTTTTAAATGACTGCACCCTATTTTTGCGATTATCTCCCCTTTAAAGAGGGCATGGCCCTTTATTTGAACAAACATGAATGCCCTTCACCCAAGAATGATTTGTACCATGTTTGATTGAAATTGGCTCTGTAGTTCAGGAGAAGATGAATTTTTTAACTGGTTGTGGTAGCTTAGTGGTTAGAGTGTACGCTTCACAACCCGGAGATCGTGAATTCGAGCCCCGATCATGCCATGGCTGCATCAAACCCAAGACGTAAAAATAGCAGTGATTGCTCCTTCGCCAAACGCTTGACATTTAGAAGTGAGAATCACAGGTTTTTCGGATATGACCTTAAAAACAGAGGTCCTGTGTCACGGTAGGTGTTGGTATGTTAAAGAACCCTCACTGCTACGGCCCCGAGAACCAAGCATAGGTCTAAATTTGTGGTACTTCACGTACAGCTGGTGACATCTCAATACCAGTGAAAAATTCTCAACGGGGAGTAAAACAATCAAGAGTTTTTCCTATATTTTTACATATGAAACTTTGATCCCCTGTTGTGGCTCCACCCTATACTTGGGGACCATGATTATAACAAACTTGAATCTGCACTATATAAGAAAGCTTCCATGTAAATTTGAACTTTAATGGCCCAATGGTTCTTCAGAAGATTTTAAATGGCCCCATCCTATTTTTGTGATCATCTCCCTTTTAAAGAGGACATGGCCCTTTATTTGAACAATCCTGAATCCCCTTCATGCAAAATTAATTTGTACGAAGTTTGATTGACATTGGCCTGCTGGTTCTGGAGAAGAATACTTTCAAAATTTGTCAGTACTTTTTTACTATTTTTTTTATTATCTCCCCTTGGAGAAGGGTGTTGCCTTTCATTTGAACAAACTTGAATCCCCTTCATGCATGGTTGCTTTTTTTCCTAAGTTTGATTGAAATTGGCCTAGTAGTTCTGGACAAAAAGATGAAAATGTGAAACATTTATGCCGACAACACCAACGATGGACGACAGAAAGTTTTTTTAGAAAAGCTCACTTGAGCCTTTGGCTCATGTAAGCTAAATTATCAAGGTAATAATTATTTGAAGCACATCATAATTCTGGCAATCTAGATTTAATTTCAGGTTGTTTAGATGAAAGAAATCTCAACTTGTTTTAATCTTACAAGTTTATTTGAAAAAAAAAATCAGTTGAGCTGCCTAACTGAAACAGGAGTAGAATTTTGAAAATTGCTTACAGACAGATGGACAAAGGACACCTTACCATCATACTTGTAATCTTTGAACAGCATAACTAAAAACATTAAGATAACATTGAATGACATCAAATCACATGCATGAATGTGATAAAATGGTTACAGTAAGCATTACAAAATGCAAGTTCTAATTTGTTAACAAGAGTTTAGACAATAGTCTGAAATGAAAAAAAATATTGTATAACAATTCTAAATATCAACAAATTAATTTTAATATAGTAATTCATTTGTAAAATACTTTCATTGAATAAATAATAAATTTAAATAAATGTTAAAAATTTTCATAAACATCATACATAATCAGTATACATAAGAACATAACAAAATACAATGGAGTTGTATCTAAAACAATTTTAAATATTTTTTATGATTTTTTTTAATTATCAAACAAAATGCTGGAGAAAAAATTTGGCAATCTTAATTTTTGATTTGCATTTTTTTTTTGTCTGAAAGTTATTATCTTAATAAGCTTAAGAGCTGGTGCATAAAACAATTAAGGAAGAAATTCTGTAATGTTTTTGGAGTGATTTAAGCACACCAAACAAATGTTCTTGTTATTGTATACTCTAAGCACCTATCAGCACTTCAAAGCTTTAAGCAATTTATGTGTCCAGGAAAAAGCTTATTATAGGATTACTTGTGATAAAGAATGGTTATACTTTATACTACAAAAGACTAATGGACACAATCATTTTTCCATCTAAATATGAGTTACTTTCTCTTTTAAACTGTTTTTATGACCTATAAAATGTATCTCTACCAACAAAATATTACATAGCTCTTCTGGATTTTAATATTTTTGATACCCATCAGAGTGCTGCAGGTCCTGAAACATTCTATTTTCCCACCTGAATGGTGAATGAACACAGAGCAAATGGTGAGTGAATGGTGTGTGAATGATGAATGCAATTTGTGAACTGTGAGCGAATGCAGTGGGTGAGCACAGCATGAACAGAATGCAAATGCAAGTGCAAAGTGAACACAAGATAAATGCAAGATGAACTAATAAATAAAAAAATTTAATGTCTCTGGTGTTTCCCGCAAACTGTACATATTCTATAAGATTAGAAATAAAGTAAATATAAAAAATGACGAATAAAGGCTGAACAATTAGTAAACGCTGAAAGCACGGTGAGCGAACACTGAGTGAACAGTGTATGCTTTGTGAATGGTGGGTGAACAATGAATGCAAAATTGAACAGAGAGCAAACAGTGAGTGCACACTGAATGTTGGGTGAGAAAGTACACAGAAAAATGGGAAACGTTTCAGGGACTGTAACTCAAAAAAAATAAGTATCAAGCCAAAATAATAATGAACAAATTCATAAAAAAAAAAAGGGGAAAACAACCTCCAGTGTATAATTCTTCATAGCCACTAATTTAAGTTTAACTGATGACCACGTTGAAGCAATTCATTTACAGACCAACTTTTAACTGAGGGAAAACCAGGAACACAGCACTTTAGTGAATTTGTATATATATCCCATTTGCTCTCAACAAGCTTCTTAAAATTTGACTTGCATCTTTCAAGTACAGCATGACTGGCCTTTTCAAATCCAGAACAAAATATTCTGTAGTGTAAAACCATCCAAAGAATAACAACAGCATCATTAGTAAGGGTTCTATTTTCTGGAAGATCTAGATTGAATAAGAAAATAGAATTGCTACACAGCAAAACATCATTATCTGCATCATACATCATTATTTCAAACTTTTCAGGAGAAATCACAATGTTTGGTACCATGTGATTTAAAAAATCTGGGTGTCTTTGTTTCTGAACTAATGAAAACACAATTGTCTGAGCTATTGCCTGTACCAGTGTATGTTCTGGCAATTCTTGTTTGACCTCTGTTATTGTTTTTCCACCTGGTGAATCATCCTTCTGTTTATCTACAAGTACAAGAGAAATAAGTAAGTTCAGTTCTGAATATTGAATGTAACAATTCACTTGGTATGACTTATATGTTATGAAGCAATAGTAAATCCTAAGGGTTATTGCACGTTCATTTATAGTGAATACTGACAATGAGTTGATGTAAAAATACATGTCAAGCTTGAAAATTTTTTTTTAATGCAAATGAGTGCCAATATTTACCAAGATAAGTTCTATAACTCCTTCATTACATAGCTATGGCAACTAGTACTCATTGTAACAGGGACCGTTACACGTTCCCCAAACGGTCCCCCCCCAAGTAGGAAGTGGTGTCAGTTGTTTCAGGATAGGTGATTTGGACTATAAGAAACCGTATAACATCTAAATATATAACTCATGCACTTGCGAATTCGACGAATGAATTTTTGTTCAAGCCATTCAATAGGCATTTGAATCATAAACCCACGACTAAGATTTCCCTTTATATAACTTTTAATTTGAAGGTTATGGCCATTTTAGAAACCAAAAATGAAAGAAAACCAATGCACCTGCATATATGTGCACGCGAGTAAGACACCATATTGATGTCATTTGATAGGCATTTGATAGATATACTTACAATATAAACTTCATGTCGTTTACATCATTATAAGAATGTTATGCCCATTTCAATATTGGCCAATCAGAAATTAGCGCACGTGCATGTACGTGTGGGGAAGTGATTTTGACATTACCATTGAGTAGGGAGTCTGCAACATCAATTTCAAAAGCATTCATTCAAATCAAAAAATGTTATGGACCAATACTTGAATTTAGATGTAAAAAATAAAACTGCATGCACGCTCACACGCACACGAATTCGACGATGAAATTTTTTTCACACCATTCAATAGGCATTTGAATCATAATACAGCAAGTGAAATCTCAACTCAATTTAACTTTTAATTTGAAAGTTATGGCCATTTTAGAACCAAAGAAATGACAGAAAATCAATGCACGTGCATATATCTGCACCTGAGTAAATTCAACATTGATGTTGATGCCATTCAATAGATATACTTACAGAATAAATTTGATGTCATTTGCATCATTCATAATAAAGTTATGGCAATTTGAAAATCTACCAATCACAGTTTAGCGCATGTGCATGCAAGTGCGTAAAAGTCATTTTACTATATATTTGCGTCAAGAATACAACCTACATTCAGAGACTAAGTTTCAAAAGATTTTAACAAAAAGACAAGTTATGGTCATTCAAAGAATTGAATTTCAAAAAACGATGCATGTGCATGCGCATGAGCATTTGGAAATTTTATATCATCATTTGTGATGTCTACCTATATTGTAAATATGATCTCATTTCCATCAACAATGACAGAGATATATACATTTTTGTATTATCCAATCAAAACGAAGCACACGTGAATGCATGTGCAGAATCGTGATTTTGACCATAAAAATCAATAAAGGGGCTCAAGATATACCAACAATATAAATATCAAACAATTTCATTGAAAAACAAAAATGTTTGGCTATTTCAAAAATTTGTAAACAAAGGCTTGTAGAACAGATGAAGGAACTTGCATATCCCTGATATGTTCTAAAATAGTAACAGAATAAGAAAAGACTCATGGGCCACAATGCTCACCTGAGCAACTTGATTTTTAAAACAATTTTCTACTTTATATTCCCGTGAAAAATTTTTATTTCAAATTATGGCCCAACCACTGAATCCAAAGAGCATGGGGATGCTTTAAAACAGTCCCTGAAACATTACTTTCCCATTTTTCAGTTCACTCACTGTGTGTTTAGCATGCACTCACTGTTTGCTCTCTGTTGACAGTTTTGCTTTCAATGTTCACCTACCACTCATATTCATCATTCATAGAGTGTTCAGCATTCACTAATAATTCAGCCTTAATTGCTTTATTTTTCAATTTACTTCTCTTTCTCATCTAATTATGGTATAATTAGAGTTTGAGGAACACCTGAAAATCATTCACCTTGCATTCAACTTGTGTTCGCTGTTCACTTTGTGCTCATGTTTGCACTCCGTTTGCACTCTACATTTGCTCACCATTCAGTTGTGATCAGTGTTCAAACACCTTTCAATTACCATTCACTCTACATTCGTTCACCATTCAAGTGGGAAAATAGAACATCTTAACGACTTTATAAATATGTTTATCATGGCCCTGCAGTTATGGATGAGAAAATTCTTTTGTTTTCTTTTAATATGCATGAATTATGTAAAACCTGACCCCAATTTCTGCAATCTGTGACCCAAGGTAAGGATATTTGCTGTTTACTGTAAAACTTTGATCCCCTATTGGGACCCCTTCTTATTCCTGAAGGGAGGGGGAAGGGGGTGGGGAAGGAGGAGGCATGGTTTGAACTATTTACAACCCACACTATATAAGGAAGCTTTCACATTCTAGTCTTGTGGTTTTTTTGAGATTTTTTTCCTATATATTCCAAAATTGTATTCATGTTATTTACCATGAATTCATATTGGTCTCATTTGCCACAGATTTTATTAGTGCACTTAAAATACATAGGTCTAACAGAAATGGACTAACATTAGTGTTGCGCCCTGTTCTCCAGTGAAATTGTTTATAAAATACATATTAAAGCTGACAAACTTTGATCAGTAAAGCTATCTTGAGCCTCTGGCTCAGGTTGGATAAAATATTCTTACCATCTTCTTCATCTAATTTTCTTTTTTTAGGGGTGTTTTCTTCTTTTTCCACCATAGCATTGGCCATTGCTGGTATTCCCTGATGTGATGAGAAGACAATATCAATAAATCCATGCCACACTAATTCATGCCCTGAAATACAAATTAGGATTGACTAATTAAAATATTTTGTTCATCGAGAAAAAATCTTAATAAAGGCACTAAGGGCCTATAAACACTCTTTTAATAAATTGAATAACACTGTCAATGTGTCCTATTTTTGGATCAACATATCTTATGTCCAAAGGCATCAACTAACAGTTTGATGATCCTTTTATGCCTCTTAGTATCTAAACTAAAAAGATTTGTTAATGAAAAACAATAGGATTTAAAATGTAAATCCCTGTTACCAACTCCTGGTTGACACATCCCTGTGGCCCAAAGTGCATCAACTTTCTAGGCTTAAAAGTTGACCCTATGAAGTTTGATAAGTCTCAATTTTTATATCAAATGTTTTTAAAAATGAATGAGTCTTAAATTCCATCAAATGAAAAGGTTTGAAGATAACAGGCTTTGGAATATCCATTGATTAATTGTTTGTTTGTTGTTTTTCATCTTGAAATGTCATATGTTTTTCTTTAAAACTGAATTTATACAGCACTAAGTATGGCAAACAGCTTGCAAATTTGACCTTTATACATATCCTCAAGTGTCACTATATAATTACAAAAATTAAAAAAATTAATTCAATTGACTTTAATTACTATTTTATTTTGTTTTTTTAATACTTCATTTACCTCTTTTTAATAAAATTTTTTCATAAAATCAACATTTTTTACATAATTTCTTTTTAAAACATGTAGTTAAGTGAAAACTAATGGATCCACTGGAGGTGTAAAACAAATGAAAAGCTCTTACCTTATTTATTTTTAATTACATGTACAGACCAAATGCAAGCTTGGGTAAATGTTTTTTTTGGGGTTGTTTGTAGTTTGATATTATAAACACAGTAAACTTTCTATGTTAATTCTATTGTGATGTCAGCAAACCTGCAAGCTACCCTAAGATCCCTGAAATAGTCTTAGTGATTCAACTGACCAAAATTTTATCAATTTACTTATACTATTTGCTTTTCCATACCAATTCCTGTAAAAGAAAATGTAGGTTCCTTTTTGCATCCACATCTGCAGCTCTTCTTTCCTTTTGCTTTGTTATCAAGTACGTAGGATTCCCCAGGTGCTAACTTTCCTAACAGATGCTCAGCAAGAGAAATAGTTATATCTGTCTCTGTGACTGTGGATTTCCCATCTTGCCTCATATCAAAGACCATTTTCAAAGAAGTTTCATTTTTGTCTACAAAGTATTAAAAAATGATTAAATTATAATAAAATCATTGTGACAAATAAATAAGTGGGGCCATTATGAAATTTATTGGGTCAATTTTAAAAATATGCAAGTTTAAATAATTTTTATTCTTTTGTTTTTAATGTATATGTAACTGATAATACATATTAAAATAAACTAACACTGCAGTAATTGCTGATAGACAATAAGGTTGCAGAAAGCAAACGTTGGGCTTCTTTGCTGGTGGCATGATGCAGATGCTTATGCTATTTTAAACTTCAGATGTGTTGTCGGAAAAATGATGAGATTGCGCAATTTGCTAAAATGTTCCGGATGCGCTGCATGACACGGCGCATGATTACTGCATTGTGCCATTCTTCAGCAGAATGCACATATGGCGCAGTCCCTTACTTAGTCCTAGGACCCTTTTAAGGAGTATTTGAATAAGTTTTTGCACAACACGTGTATTGTTGTACTGAATCACAAGATGTAAAATGTCCGAGTCAGAATGAAGAAACCATTGAATTTCGGATGATCTTTAAAGCGCATTTGAGAGCAAATTAATGCATCCTTAATGTTCAAAATTGTCAGCATTGTTGATTTTTATTATTTTATTGATATGTACTTTAAAATGCACTTGGTTAAAATGTGCAAAATAAGCTGTAAGGCCTATTTAAATCAAAAGTAAAGCACATGGCACTGCACACCTCAGTTGAGTTACTTCACTTAATTTAAATTACAAATACATATTTTCCCCATGGGGATCCGGGTTGTTAGAATAGGTCCTCAGTACCCCTTGCTTGTCATATGAGGCAACTAAATGGTGAGGTTCTTCGGATGAGACCGCAAAAACCGAGGCCCCGTGTCACAGCAGTTATGGCACGATAAAGATCCCTCCCTGCTCAAAGGCCATAAGCACCAAGCATAGGCCTAAATTTTGCAGCCCTTTACCGGCAATGGTGAAGTCTCCATGTGAGCGAAACATTCTCAAGTGGAACGTTAAGCAATATATAATCAATCAATCAAAAAATACATATTTCCTTTAATTTTTTTTTTAAATTAAAATGTGCAAATAAAAAATCCATGAGTTATGTTGTGAATAACTTTTAAAGAAAAACTGAGTAAAATTATCATAAAATATCACCCATAATTTTTTCTCATATTTTTTTCCCTTTCTGACCCACTATAGTTAACCCCCCCCCCCCCCCCCCCATTATTTGTTATGTGCTGTGCCATGCATTCTGTACAGGTCTATAAACTGATTCTTGATGTCCCTACTTTTACAGTCATTAAAATAAAATAACCAAGAAAAATATTATGAGAACATATCATAATTAAGATATATTTATATTGGTGTCCAATTTTTTTGTTCTTGAAAAAAATATTTAAATCTGTAGAATTTTTGATAAGTCACTGTGTATAGCATGTGCCCTTTGTGAAGTCATTTACTGACAGAATAGGTTAATTTAAATGTCTTTTCAGCTGAAAAATGGATAGAAAATTACATGTTTACAGACTAATGAATCATTTCTAAAGTTACAACATTTATACTTTTTTAAATAAGAAGATTGGAAAAACTCACACATACATAAACAAGTGTATTACTCTGACCTAATGTTACTACCCAACATCAATGATTATTTTTTCCTTCCAATAAGCATTTTTATCAAAAATGGAAGCTGAAAAGTATCAATAAATTGTAACATGCATTCTGAGTGTATTTCAGGCAATATAAAGTACCCTCCATTAGCATCATTCAGTCAAAAGAAGGTCAAGCGTAACAAAATTCAAACTTGATCTGTAACTATTCAAGACAAAGCCACGTATCATATTTCAATTGAATATCTTCATCCAATGCAGAGAAAAGTTTGGAAAATTGATTCTTGCAATTCATCAAGGGGCATAGTTCAGTACAGTAGGTCAAGAATTACGGTTGCAGTTGCTCAGTGGTTAGAGTGTTCGCTTCGCAACCAGGAGGTCGTGCGTTCAAGCCACACTCATGCCATGGCCGCATCAAATCAAGACAAAAAATAGCTAGTGATTGCTCCTTCGCCAAACGCTCAGCATTTAGAAGTGAGAATCACAGGTCTCTTGGATATGACCTTAAAAACGGAGGTCCCGTTTCACGGCAGGCGCTGGCACATTAAAGAACCCTCACTACTACAGCCCTGAGTGCTAAGCAGAGGTCTAAATTTGTGGTACTTCACCTACAACTGGTGACGTCTCAATATGAGTGAAAAATTTTTGAAGGAACATAAAACAAAAACAAACATAACAAAGCCTTATATAAAAGAGGCCCATGGGCCACATCACTCACCTGAGTTACCTTGGCCCATATTGAATATTTTCCCAATGTATTCACAGGTAAAACTTTGATCCTCTAATGTGGCCCCACCCTACCCTTGGAGACAACCATACTTACAAACTTGAATCCATGTTATGTCAGAATGTTGTCATATAAATTTGAACTTTTCTGGTTTAGTTGTTCTTATAAAGAAGATTTTTTTCCTTTACTTTCACATATAAAACTATTATCCCCAACTATGGTCCAACCATACCCCTGGGGGCCATGATTTTAACAAACTTGAATCTGCACTATGTCAGAAAGCTGTCATGTAAATTTGAACATTTCTGATTTCTTCTTTGGGGCGACAATACTATTAGTAATAGCAAAAATGAATATTTGTTTACTATCAAACAATCTTTTATCAAACATAGTGGTTGTTTTGATATTTTGTATATGTTATTATTTTGTTTTCCTTTAGCAATCAACATCAAGTAATGTGTTTTTCAACTTTGTTTACAAATTTTGTGCTACTTTTGATTCTTCCCTTGTGTATTTACTACATGGAAAAACTGCTATGTAGACATTTTGTTCTGCAAAGCAAATGTGACAGGAGACCTGATTGGTCACTGAAAGAAAAGATTTGCTATGTATCTGAAAAGTGAAATCCAAATTTTAATTTCAAACATATAAATATCTTGTTTCATCTATAAGCATATGAAATAGCATGAATTTTAGTACTACATTTTATTTGAAGAGAAAACAGTATCAATCACACATATGCAAAACACTTTTCAGTCTGATAATTAACTATAGGTGTTAATCATACATTGATCAATATTTAATCTGAATGATACTCAGATGTCTAGATGTTTACAATGGAAGCGTGGTATTCATAATACATTGATCACTAATTAATCTGACCGATATTCAATTGTCTACAAATTTAGTCAAATCATTTATCTTATGTGACTTGATCTAAGTATTAAAAGCACTGCTGAAAATCATTTTCTAATTTACAGCTATTTTATTTATGTTGACAGTTTGCTATAAACTGGAAATAGTCTTTGTGTTTTTGGAATAGGAACCGAACCATGACAATGCACATTTATCTGTTTCTACTGATCTGAAATAAAGATTCTAGGTGAAACTATGAGACTATAGATATAAATGAAAACCCGATTTGTGCAGGTTATTTTGTAAGTACTTAATGATATTGTGCGACACAAACTTCACAGGAAAATCTGTCTCGTAGTAAATCCATCCGCCAATAATGAACTTTTCTTGCTAAACAATCGTTACATAACTATTGAACAAAGATACAATAATAAACAACGACATCAACAACAAAAATGGTATCGTGCCTTTCAAATATCAATTAAATTCAATGTTTCAAAGTCTTGAATTGTAAGAAATGTTCAATACCAATAGGCACTATTTGATTTCGCCCATTGAGATTGCAAAGGCGGTGTAGTGACAAAATTTTGCATGATCGCTAGAAGGCTCTTAAGCAAGCTCGATACCTTAAAAATTGAATATTGGCAATAGAAATAAAGAATGTTTATCATTTGTTTTTTGCAAAGTAGATAAAGCAATCCCATACATGCCAAGCACATGCCTAAATATTGCAGCCCTTCACCTGTAAAGGAGACGTCTCCATATCAGTGAAATATTCTCGAGCGGGACGTTAAACAATATATATATATATATAAAATCAAAATCGGTTTTGTGGCCACAACTTCTTCAAATCTTTATGAATTTTGAAATTGATTAGATGACACATAAATGAACATAAACTGATAGTATTTAGGGTGTACTTCGGTAATTTATGGGTGTATTTTGGTAAATCGTGTGCATTTCGGCAATTCGGGGTATCCCCACTGAGGTGAGGTCCTGTCCAGAGACACAATTCGGATATTAACCTTCTTACCTTTTGTTTTGTAAAACTTGTCAAGACACGATAGAGCCTCTTTCGTTGGACCTTGCAACTTTTCATTTTCCTCAGCATTTGCATTTTCCATTTTTTTAAGGAAAGAGATTCCTTTTTCGAACATTACTGTAAAAGGGAGAAAACACGGTACTTTGTTCTCATCCTTTAAAACTTCAAACCCACAGCTAGCGTCTGTAAATGAAGCACTTTCTGCCCCATTGCACGAAATAAGTTTCACAATAGCAAACCGTGCATTATTATCCTCCAAAAGACGAAGACCTTCCTTAAAAATGCGTTTGTCGATCTGTAAATTCTCGCTTTCCATATTGTGTTGTCTCTATCATCCGGAAGCTTGGTTATGCCCAAGCGTGTGGATGATATTATTTCGTGATTATTTGGGGCGGATCCAAATCCACTTTTACCATCGCTTCGTTTGGACATATTCTACAAATTACTTAGCAAACAACTAAATAAAAACAAAGAAAAATAGAATTTTAAAATAATTTTCCGTAACTTCTGGTGAAGACTGGCAGTAATATTTACAATCTTCAAATGTGTTTCTCTCATAGACACAACTTAACGTTCAGTGACAGAAGCTTCGGAACCGTTGGTCCTCGACTTGGGAACGATCTACCTCTAGAGAAATCAGTCGAAATCACTGAAAAGTTTTAAGGCGAAATTGAAACTCATTTATTTAGAAACTTTTAATATACAATTTAAAAAGAAAAAAGAAGAAAACATTTTAGTATCGTACTAGACATTGATTCAGTTTTGTAGAATGTATGTACTTGTATGTTTTATTTACTTACCTATCTTATGCTTCTACTATTACCTCTTATGCATATCATCTCTTTTACTATTTTATTGTACAACGCCAGTGAATACATGTATGTAAAATTAGGCGTTTTAATCAAATAAACTATTTTCAGTTTCATATTTAATCCGTCTGTTTGAAATGTTTGGGGGGAAAAAAAATGGGTGGACCAATGGAGAAAAGGGTGTTGTGTTACTTTCAACACGGTGTGAATTTTGAAATATTAACATTATTTATTATTAATAATAATTTCATGCACCTTACATATAACTTATATAAGCATCAAGTTTGTTTGTTTTACGTCCCGTCGAGAATTTTTCACTCATATTGATACGTCACCAGCTGTAGGTGAAGTACCAAGAATTTAGACCTATGCTTAGCGCTCAGGGCCATTGCAGTGAGGTTCTTTAACGTGCCAACGCCTACCGTGACACGGGACCTCCGTTTTTAAGGTCATATTCGAAAGACCCGTGATTCTCACTTCTAAATGCCGAGCGTTTAGCGAAGGAGCAATCACTACCTATTTTTCGTCTTTGGTTTGACGCGGCCATGGCACGAGCGGGGCTCGAACTCACGACCTCCCGGTTACGAAACGAACGCTCTAACCACTGAGCTACCGCGACCGGTTAAGCATCAAGTAAATATATGGTTTATGGTTAGGGTTTCATGATATTCAACAAATTATATAAGGAGGGGGTGGGGATGACCCAAGGAGTACTTGGCCAACTATCCACTTCATATATGATGACAGAAGCTAAAGGAAACTATATCATTTAGGGTTGGGAATCTCAGCAGTTTTCACCACCCTTGTACCAAAACCCTGCACCTGGAATCATGAATTTTACAAGTTTGGTAAATATCCATTTAGTTTCAATTTGGTAGCAAAAGCATAAAAAAGATGTTTTTTTAAATGTTTTACACATAAACACCAAAAACCAAGTTTGGCCCTACCCTGGAGTGAGAACCTCTATCCCCAGGAATTATGAAATGTACAATTTTGGTAAACAACTTTCTGCTCTACATTACTATGCATTTAGGTTTTCTCACAAATGTGCAGTTATAGAAAATAAGATTTTTGAAAATTGGTCACTTTTTGGCTGTTTTGGCCTCACGGGGACAGGAGCCCCGAAATTTATGATTTCTGTCTGCATTGTCCTAAAAATGTTTCATACCAAATCGGAGAAGAATTGGAATGGTATATATCAGGAGGAAGTTAAAAATGGTAAATTGTTAACCTCATACTCCTGCCCATGGGATCATGGAATTTACAATTCTGGTAAAGGGCCACCTACTCTATCTAAATATCTATTTATTTTTCATTTGGTGTCAGTAGCATTAAAGAAAACGTTTTTTAAATGTTTTACCCATAAATACCAAGTTTGGCCCCACCCTGCAGTCAGAACCTCAGCCCTGGGGATCATGAT